>JAJEKV010000079.1:4950008-5189026 GCA_021234155.1 Isoetes taiwanensis
TTGTTGTACTTCGTTCAGTTACGTATTGCTGAGCTATAGGAAGAGGCGGGGAAAATGAACTTTGAAGTTACAAAAAAGGAGTTAGAAGAAAATTTCTTTATTAATAGCGACTTATACATGACAGTAAATGTGGCTTTATTGCGAGAAAGGATGCATTTGACAAGCTCCCTATTACGCAATTATAAAAGGTATAGAATAGACCATGATGGTAACTTATGTCTGATACTTGAAGAACATACAAAACCCGGTGTAAAAGCCGGATACTTCTCGAGGGGCAGCGTCTGTGTATTTTCCATGGTGCACATATCTCGATCGATGCTTCTTAGATTTATTGCTCAACCGCGAGATCATTAAAGCTTATCGTTGCTCATCTCTGGCTGATGATAAAGAGTTAATTTGGCGGATGTCTTATTCCACGGTGTTCCTCTTATGCATAGATGGGTGTTTGTGTGTAGTTGGGTCAGCCTATCTACTGGGGTTTTATTCTGTCGTGCATTGTGTATTAGCCTTTGTTCATTAATAAAAAGAGTCTCATGTCCTTCCAAAAAAAAAAGCCAGGTGTAAAGCGGATCTTTACATTCTTTTTTATCTCTTCTTACAACATGCTGACCACATGACTAATGGTACAAGACCAATATTTCAATATGATGAGAAAAAAATTATCTCAACAATAGACCACTGAAATTGTATGATTGATCTTCTTGGGCCGATCAGAACATTTGCATGAGGCGATAAAGGTTACTTGAAATAAGAACCATTGCCATCTAGAATAAGTTGCTTGAGGCCATTGACGAAATGAGGTATGGAAACTGCATGCTTTGGCGTTCCTTTTAGCTTCTTTGGTGGGATGATGCAAACATGTGAAAAAGTGGAAAAAGGCTGCCAGTAATGAAAAAACGCAAGGGCATTAATAGAATCAACAGAAGGTTACTGCGAGTTTATTGTTAGTGACAATGAAAATCTGAGAAGTCATGGCGATGTTAGAAACTTTAAATTCCGTATGAAAAAGAAGGACATGTACCAAATGTCGATTTGAAAGGCGTGAGATAGTTCTTCATGAAGCGATTAGATGAAAGCGTATTCTTGTGGAGGCGTGGTGATTTTTGGAAACGAGAATAATATTCTCATCTCGATGAATTGTGGCAGCCCGTGTAATATGCCCTAGAGGTTTAAGCTAATTGTTTCTATGCCATAGATGGGACTATAACTATAATGTCCTTTATATATAGATTTGTATGTGAAGGATGCAAGTGTAGACGTAGGAATATGTATCTCTGATGTATACTATTTGCAACCTTTATTGTAACGATTTTCCTATATGATTACAAAGGTAACGATGTCTGCAAACTTTTGTCTTCAACTTGTTGATGTCCATTTCTATTTGTTGGGACTTCTTGATGTACTTTCGGGGGAAATAATTATTCTGAGGCGGTGTTAATTTGATGTTAATAGTAGAGTAGCGGTAATGAAATTTTCTCATTCATGGTGATTTATTGTTTTGAGTTGTTTCGTATTTCTGTTTAGTTGCTTCATTAGTTAACTCAATTACATTATTTTTAGATTCTAATGTTATTATTGTCACCACAAGCAGCTTGCCAAAGCTTACGATGGTGTCAGTTAGGAGTTCTTATGCCATGATGTTAAGCGTTGGGTTGTGGTCCACGTTTTTACAAGGCAGTCATGGTACGCATAGTCGGCAAGACTCACGGTGAGGTGTGCCGGGGTGAACCCTCGCCTTTTTCTCCTTAAGTGAGAGGGTCATTGAAGGTGCCCTTTGTGTAGATTTTTGTTACGATTGTGGCGAGAAGGCAACTGTCTGATTGTTTTTAGTACTGATGGAGGGTGGTGGATGGGCTTAGGATGTAGGATGGTATGGCGGATTATTAACGGTTAGCAATGACACTTTCCTCTTTTGGTGGCCGAAGAATTTACTTGAAATGTGAAGGGTTTTCTTTGGATACTTTCTCCTTGGCCTCGGGCATTCTTACGAATTAGGGTAAGTGCTCCACATTATGGCCAGTGACTCACTTTCCCCCTTGTTTTGTAGCTCTATTCCTTGGAAAGGTACTTCCGAGGTAATGTGTGTACTAAGGCACATTGGGTATTCCCTTTGGAGGATGTTTCCATGGGGAGGGAGGTGTGGGATGAGATTTTCTGCGGGGTTCGCGAAACACCTCAATTGGTGGAAGAATTAGCAAAGTTGTGTCCATGTGGGTGGGATCACTATTGCCAAGTCGGTGCTTTGCTTAGCACTCATGTGTATACATCTAGATGTTAGCTCGAGGGTAAGATACGAGGGCTTTGGATAAGATTGTTGAAATTTAGGTGTGGTGAGATGAAGGTTAAAGTGGCGGTGGAAGTGTCTCCGCCCAGAGAGGATGGGGCTTGGCCATTCGGATTTAGTAGGTGGTGATCTCAAGTTTGTTTGGAGCGATGCGAGGATGGAGCATCTTCTCTTAGTGCATTACTTATTTACCATTATTATTATGGCGTTTGGAAAAGCGTCATTGCATGTGGAGTTGCAAAACGCTGTTGTAAAGATCTCGGCCTTTTACATGCATCCCTTTTTCTCCTGTGAAGTGTTGCGGGCTTGGGATCGTAATGGCATTGTGCTCTTCGGCTAGATTATGCCTCGATTTATCACCACTCTTCTCCTTTCTTGTGTGTTCCTCTACCCCCTGCGCGCGCCCGCCAGCGCCCGCAGTGCATGCTTTCGGTAGCGAACCGTTGGGCTTGGTATTTGTGCTCCCCTTGAGTTGGTATTGGGGTGGTCGGCTAGCTTAAGTGGAAGGAGTTCTTTTCGGGCTGGCTTTTCGCTGGCGTGGCCAGGGCTATCACGGGAACAAGTGGCGGGGGTATTAGCTACACATACCTATAGTCCGGGATGATGTGGTAGTGCGGGTTGGAAGGTTCATGGGATGTTGTGTCTTCTTGTTTTGTCGCGGTCTTGTTGCAGTGGATGACTGCTGCCCCTTCGAGGCAAGTGGTCTCTGCGGCTTAGGGTTCTCGATAGCACTTTCGGTTTGGGCGATGGACATGGAGCTCCGCTTCCCCAGAAGGTTAAGTTATACGTGGCGGTGGTGCCTTCAATATCGGGTGAATGCCCTTATTAGTCGATTTAAATTTCAGATTATTGACCTAATGCCTTCCTTGTTATGGCCTTCATCATTGGTATGGAGCATTAATGCGGTTTTATGCCCTCACTTAGGTACACTTTGGGATTGGGTTAGGGCTCACATTTGAGTGAGATTGACCTAGCCCGTGATTCTTTGCTTCATGTGTATCTGGTGCTTGGCGGCTAGCATTTAATGCGTGTAACTTGGTTGGTGTGGTTGATTTAGGCGGCGGTTGTGGATCTTCGAGTTGACACCGAAGCCTCGATTCCGACTTCGAGGTACAAGCTATTTCAAAGCTACGGTGTTCAGGGATTAGTAAATGGAAGTTTGCCATTTAGGGGGACTTCTTGGGTGTTTATAGATGGTGATGAATTAGGTTTATGCAATGATGGGGATTCTGTTTTTTACGTGAGTTTGTTGTGGAGTGTCGAGGGTATCATTTGTTGTATAGAAGTAGAGTTCGCGGTTTTTACGTGAGTTTGTTGTTGTGGAGTCTTCAGTATCATTTGTCTCTTTAGAGGCTGATTCTCCTTCCTCCTCACTTGCTTTGCTTGAAAAGCATTTACCATTAGATTTAATATATTGATGACCGCGGTTCTTCAAAGGATGGGGGATATAGTGTCAACCCTTGTGACAAGCCATAGGTGTAGTGACAATTTTATGTCGTACCACTATCTTGACACAAAGTGCTTTAATGTTGTGTCAACTTTGTGTCCTAGTGCATAGTGTCAAATATATTAGGTCCAAGGCAATGACATCTATTTATCCAAAACTTTATCATGATTTAGGTAGGTTATTACAGCTACTTTTAAACAATATTATAACTAAGATGTACTAATCTCTTCTTAAGACTTGTAACAAAATTGTATCAAAATTTTGTCCAATATTTCAAGCTGAATTGGCAGAGGAGCAGTCCAATTTAAGTGGGTTGTTCCAACAATTTTTAAACAATGAATACTGACCCGGATAAACTGCAACATTTTTAACACTTATAGCGGAATGCCATCAAATTTTGAGCTAATTATCTCCATGAAATTGTGTTGTTGTGTATTCATACATAAGATATAGTGATTACTACAGGGATATTACTTGGCAGTATCCAAAGAATGGTTGATGCTTAAGAACTAGTTGGATGAAGGGAATACTAAATGGTATTAGCGAGAAAAGCGAACAAATCTATCACAAAGACAAGACATGTCATGAACCTCTGTAAAACAAAGGAAACTCGTGGAGAATCGCAAAAATCTGGAAGAAATATGCCAAGATCGGCAAGAATTGTGGATGTTTAAAATACAATCAGGCCTCGGGTTGGGGGTCCATGCCAACAAAGGATTTGCTACTGAAATTATAGGAAAAGCGGATATGAAGCATGGAGAAAGAAGATGATCACAAAGGGCTTTGTTCCTAAAAGGTTGGGTTTGCTTTAAATTAGTGTCGTTCATGTCTTGCTTTGAAATACACCAATTCTTTAGCAATTGTACATTTTGAATTAAATTTGTTTATTTATGAATTAGGTTGTTGTACAAATACTTCAGCTATTGTATATTTATAAATTATTTGTTGTATGAAATCATTTAGTTAGCTTACAAACTCTTTAGGCGATGTACATTTTCTAATTCTTTTACAATAAAATTATTTAGGCTGATGTACATTTTTGATTTCTTGTGACATCCACGAATCTTTGAACAATGCATATGGCTAAATCTAATAATATCAGGAACATACCTCTCATATAAGCCTTCAATATCATGGAATAATATCACGGAGAATGAGACTGTTTCTTAAATTTGTAGACTCACATCTACCCTTTTGTCATGTTATTCTTTGTTCCTTTAGTTCCATTTACTCCTGAAATTAGCCTTTTTATGCCATGGCTCAGTCCTCCCTTATTTTTTCGTTCTTGAGTTTCATCTTTTTCAAACGCTCCTTGTGCTTCGTTCAAGAAGTTCAAATTTAGTTCCATTGTTGCTCATAAGTCTCTTTTGTGGTATAGTCACGGTACTTGTAGTGCTCCATTGACTTCAACATATCCTTTAGATATGTTGGTCTTTCTAGTTCTATCGTTCCTTTCATGTGTAGTTGGGGGCTCTGGTGTCGTGACATTGGCTCTTGGATGATTTATTGTCATCATCTCCGGTCTTGGTGATTTTTTACTGGTTGTTCCTACCCTTGGTTAATTTCGTTAGATCATTCTTGGTGAAATGCACTCTTTGCAGGTTTACCATTTCATTTCCTCTTTCTAGATTTCTAGGTTGTCTCTATTCTTCTACTATATAGTTCGATGTCATGTAGGTGGTACTAATGCATGACTTTCATTGCCTTACGATAGAGTTTGATAGGAAGTGCAGGGTTATACTTTATATTTGCTATCAATGTTGGTATGCGACTTGATTGGTCCTTTAGGGTAAATTTATTTTCTGAAGGATATGATTCGATTACAATAGCCCTCAAGTTGTTCCATGGGTGTCATTTTTCTCTTGCTTTTTTCGGTGGTTCCTTTTTTATCCAATTGCTCTACTCCATGTTGGTTCATTTTTTGTTGCTTCCCTGGTCTCATTGATCACATTAAACTCTGCTATGTTGTTCTATTTGCTCTATTCTATTCTATTCTATTGGGTGGTCGATATTACTGACATGTTTTTTTCTCATTTACACTCTGTCATTGTGACATTCGTTGAATTTGTCTACGTTGTTATGGCTAATTGTGCTATTAGTACTATAGCTTCCTGTTCAATCTATCTTTTTTTCCACGTTAGATTTTTTCCGTTGCCTCTTTATTCTCTCGTCCCACTTTATGTCTTGTTTCTAGTTTGCATATTGCATTCTTTTGTTCCTTTCTTTTGTCCCTTTTTTGTGTTTCCTTTGTTTGTTAGTCTTGGTTTCTCAATTAGTGCTTCTATAGTTCATTTTTGGGTTGCCCCTAGGGGGGCAAACCCTTGTTTATGTGGGTTTTTGGCATATCCTAGGTATATGCTAGAATATCCCTAGGATATGCTGGTGACTGCTCCAAACCTCCTATTTCCCCGTAAACTCTCGTCACCGGTAAATGGATCACCCGGATGTTTCCAACCGGTAAGCGGTGGCGATTGGCGGATGCACCGGAGAAGCTCAATCGGATGCAACCGGCAATGAAACAATATGAGGCCATACTCACTTTGGGGCGCAACTTCAAGCTCGTGTTTTGATAGCCAAAGCAAAGCCCTGACTATGGCAACCCAACACTCAGTTCCGGCAGTTGAACTCCAGGGTTCGCACTTGCATCAGATCTTAAATGTTGCTACATCTCTTCCATCTCTGTAAGTACATTATTTTCTTTCGAGCAGAATACAGATGATGAATGTGGGCAGGCGCATACATTGAAGCCTGTTTTGCACCGAATCATCGAACATGAGTGATTTGGATACCCTCTATTTTCCTCAGGGTGCAACACCTACATCCCCTAGACCGTCTTCATGTGGGTTTCAAGCTTTTGTTGCTTTCGGGGGGAAGTGCTCCTTTCCGGGTTTTGGAACGCCAACTAGTCTTTCAAGGGTTTTTTTTACCATATGCATGGACTGCCCCTCCATCAAGGAATCGGAATAGCTCAGGCCTAAATCAAGGCATTAGAGGTAATTTGAGATCTCATTTTGTCCCATTAAAGGGATGCTTAAAAGCCACATCAAGCTTTTTAAACTGTCCAATAAGAAAGAGCTCCGAGTGTATTTTATTCCGTATTATGTGGCGGTAGTTATTAATGCGGTTCTAACTTTTGCGGTGTCATTTTTCTACTATAACTTTTGATCAAAAACTCAGGTTCGAACACTATTTGTGGCAATGGATTCGTCTCCTCAAGATCTTTCTAATGACAACCCATTATTATATCTTTTGGGATGTAAATATATAAGAAAAGAGCAAAAACTATATTTTTAAGGTTAACACATATGGCTTGTATTGAAATACATCATAACCATATATCACTTGAAAGATCTTTTTCATTACGCATCTAATGCAACAAAGCCAAGCAAACATTTTCATGAGTAGATCAAAAGTTATAGGGAAAAAAAGCGACAATGAAGTTGTTAATCTTTGCATTCTGAGTTTGATGTAGAGTACTCATTCTATTGGAGGATTCTTATGGGGACAAAAAGGAGATCTCAAATTACCTCTAATGTATAGCAGCCCATCTTAGAGGTCAGGGTCTTGTAGCCCTCTTCCTGCTCACAAAATACCTAGCATAAATTTCAGGGAGGGGAATCTCTTATTCACGAAATTGAAGATTTAAAGAAGAAGGTAAATGAAGCGGACTAGCGTCGCCGGACGAGAGAAAACTTATGCGGTACGCCTTCAGGGTTCATAACAGGTTACAATTTGCCTTCCTTACAGTTAGTTAGGTTGAAAGCAGTGTAGTTAGTTAAACAATTAGTCCTTACTAAGGCCCGTGGGGCTATTCTTCCTGCTGATCTTGCATAGGCAGCTGCCAGTATTGGGCCTCATAAGCTTATTTTGTCTCGGTACCTTGATTTTCAGGTAGGATAAAGGTATGATTTTCGATATTGCAGAGCCATGGTGGAACATAGGAAACTATTTGGCTAATTATTCCATTGAAGGACTTGCAGCTGTTCATTACAAACCTATTGTTTTTCATCTATACTTGTGCAATTGACTGTCACATTTGGCATGTAATCTCTTGCAGACACTAAGAAATTTCTTTCTTCCCATCTTTTAGTTTAATACAACTAATGGCTTAATTAGATGCTTAGCCCATTTTCAGATTACTACATGTCTACAAGTGTTCACGTGGATATTAAGCTGAGTTTGTTAACCTTATTATTACCCTTATTTCTGTGGAATTGTCTGTTGCAGGTGAAAGCTACTCAGTGGATAAGAATACAGATGCAAGTTTTACAGCTAAAGCAGTGTACCAAGACAAGACAAACATTCTGTTTACTGTATGATTTAATGCCATGTTATATGCATCCAAGTCAAACATGTCAAGTCAAATGATACTGCAGATGTTTTCTTCACCCAGGCATTAATAAATGCAAACTAATTCACGACATTTGATTTTGTTGTGCCATTGGTGCTAAGACAACCACTGTGTTTCTTTATTCTGCAGACCCAGTGATTGCGGTTGCAGGAATGCACATGAACAATCCTCTCCACACCTTTAGTTACATGTGTTTTACTGCAGGCATTGGGGGGCTTGCCTTCTGTGGAGTCTATATCCTTGTGAGTATTTCATTTTTTTTTTAAAACAACGTTAAGCAAATCCACAATGCAAATTTAGGTTGTCTCCCTTAAACAGCAATTGCTTGATGCATTTGTGGCACGTTTGCTGCCTCCCTTAAATGGCATTTGCATGATGGTTTTGTGGCATGTTTGTTGCAAGCTATGAGATGCCTGCTGCAAGCCGTGATATGCAGATAGCATGGTGATCCAGGTGCCCAAACAAGCTGGTTCCAGAAGGGATGTATTCTAGATAGCTCTGCTGTGCAACAACCTGGGCCGTCAAATATCTATTTTGTGGAGTTTTGGAAGAGCTAGCAATACCAACAATGTTGATATCTATGGAGCAAACGGTCAAATCATAAAGGATGACAACAGGAGCGCTCAAACTCAGGTTTTTTATCATCATTTGATTAATTTGTGCTCTTGCCGTGAAGTTATACTTGTTCATATGATCCTATATAATAGCTAAATAATCTAAATAGGATCCTATGTAATTGCTAAATGATCTGGATCCAGGATGCTTGTTGGAATATTTAAGGTTTTGTGAAATTTAAGAGATGCTTTAAACTGATATATATAAACAGGTCCATTACCGTGGGCTCCCAAAGTAATTGTTTTCCCTTATGTGGCCCTGGAAACCTGCTATATTACATGTTTGCCATTGCTTTTGGTCGGCATACATTTCTCTAATTGGTTTCTCGTTAGTCTGTTAACAGGTTGCTCGTGGTGGCTTATCTATTCTGGTAATTCTGTGATCTAGCAATACCAAAAATGCTGATATCATGGAGAAGATGGTCACATTAAAGGATGACAACAAGAGCGCTCAAATTCAAGTTTTTGATCATGATTTGATTAATTTGTGATCTTGCCATGAAGTTATACTTTTGAACATGATCCTATAAATAGCTAAATGAAAGTTAAAGAGATGTTTTCTTTAAAAAAAAGGGCCCGTTATAGTGGGCTCCCAAAGTATTTGCAAAAAGCTTTGTTTTGCTTTAAATAGAGTAGATGGAATACCAAGTGTTACGAACAACAAGTTGGATCAGGTTAAGTCCACACAGGTTAAGTCCACACAGGACCATAAGAGAAGTATGGCCACAGCCAAAAGGACAGCAGAAACGGTGATTAACTCGCCACCCAACCTATGAACTCAGACCAATCCGAGCTCCCCACTAAGCTGAGAGCTAGCATACACAAGACGACCATGTGATCTCAGGATTTCTCCTTCCCAGATCCATGTAACTGTCATTCTTATATAGCTAATTCTCCCTTCACCTTTCCCCAAGACCTTCCACTAAAGGTGGCTTGGCATATAAGGCATACACATTATAAAACCTCTTCCCCCTCTTTAGGCCTTTATGGGTTGCACCCAAGAAGCCCTCACAAAGGGCCTGCTACGTCATCCACAGTTTTAGCCCAGATCGTAACACCAAGTTAACTGCTAGTAGGTGGTCCTGGTAACTTGCTGTATTACATGTTCGCCATTGGTTTTGGTTGGCATACATTTCGTATAAGTTGGAAGTTATATTACATGTTTGCCATAGCTTTTGTAGACAATGTTGTTGCTTTTGTTGGATACATAGTTAATATCGTCGATTCGCGTAGCGAATCGGCATTCTTGCTCAAGACGAGCATGCATGCATTGCATGCGTCGCATGCATGCATCGCATGCGTTTTGGGCCGTTCATCAGGTTGGGCGTTTGCTACTTATTGCGAGTTCTTCATGCCGGCGTTTCATCGGCTTCCTCTTCTCTCGAAGATTACCTTATTCTCTTTGATTTGTTTCGTGAGGGGAGGGGCTTCTTCACACTTTGGTTTGGCAATTTGGCGTGGCTTTCCTGCTGTCCTTTCCGGCCTTTAGCCTTCATCCTGTGACCTTCGTCCTCGATCCTAGTTTGTTAAGGAAGTCCTTTGGTATTGGGGCGTTTTGTTGGTTTCATGCGGTCAGCGGTGCAAATATCGTCGATTACGTAGCGAATCGGCATTCTTAACTCAAACGGCGAGCATGCATGCATTGCATCGTCGCGTGCATGCATCGCTATCGCGTTTGGGCGTTCATCGGGTTGGGCGTTTGCTACTTTATTGCGAGTTCTTCATCGGCGTTTCATGGCGCTTCCTCTTCTCTCGCCCGATTACCTTATTCTCTTTGAACCCACCCTCCCCCCCTTCTTTGTTTATTATATTTTGTACAAGTTACATTTTATCATGTTTTCCACCCGGTGGGTGATGCTTTTCCACTCAGGGGTGATGCTATTCTTTGGTATGTTTCGTTTGTTGTTGGTGATGTGCGGGTGCGGGTTGGCGGCGCCATCCGTTTTGACTTCTCCATGCGGCGGGTTTTGGGGCGATTCTATGCCTTCACGTTTGTCTAAGCCCCTTGCGAAGGCTTATCACTAGGGTTTTTCTCGAAAACCGAAAGGAGGAGGTTTTTAATCCGGTGATAAGCTTCGGCGGGTTACATCAACCACTCATCTATTAGCATTGTATTTGGGTGAAAGTATCTTTGGTGGGTAGCAAAAACGCGACCCGGCACCGACACCAACACCCAAAATACATTTTTCCACCGAAATCATACATTTTTTTCCCACCCTTCACCTATATAGGTACCACCTATATTACGCTCGATCTATTAGTCCTAGCGGTGCCCGTTTATACAATCATTACACATTTCGCCCCGATAATGAAAGCTGACCCACTGTCTGGAACCACTAGACAAGCGAGCGAACTTTTCGAATTTGTGTTTTTCCAAATCTCTCTTCCCCAACTTTCTCTACTCGGCCAAGCAACCCGCGAATTTAAACTTTTCGGTTTCCACTTTATACAAACGGATCAACCATGGTAAAGAAGGTGATTGATCCAGCCGCTCAAGCGATAATTCCAACGGAACCCATTATCGGGTAAGCAAAAAAGCAACAAAACAAAATTTCAATGGGTTTAGGGTTCAACCCTAATTCGATTTTCTTGCATTCTTCGGGCCGGAAAAGCGTTCCCTTAAGACCGGACCTGGCTGATTGCGAACCGAAGAAGACTTCCATGCGTATGCGGGTTACGCCAAACGAGGGTGTTCATCCCTCTCAATTTTGCGAGCAGACCTCATATCTGCAGCAGAGTACAATGAAGTTTGGGATACCAACGGGGTCATTCCTGGCAAAACTTCCATTGACAAGGTGAGGCCAGAGCACGAAGAAGCTCTAATAGAGCTTCTGAGCAAAATATACCCGGACGGGTTGAAGAACAGAGAAGTTAGAAAGACAGTATCATACCTATTTGCATTCAATAACTGCCTCAGAGCAAAGCAGGATCCACAGAAGTTCAAGGTTAATTGGGCGTGATTGCGACAAAGAGTAGAGCCCTCTGGCAAAGAAGGTTAAAAGTGAACCGAAACTGGCGGTGCTCCGACAAGCGGGCGAGAGAAAATCTCGGCAAACCCACGCACTGAAAGCATAGCGAAAGGCCGGGTTCGGAGGCAGCGGTATTAAATTAGAAGGAGGCCGTCCATAAGGAGCTTTACCTTTGTACCCAACAAGCTTACCGCGGCTTATGGGGAGAACATATCACGCCTGAAGTCCTATGCAAAGATTTGCGAGAAACCCTAGACACCTTGTGGGCTGATTTAGTCTCCAAGAAGGAGCTAGTTGTCCACCCCCGGGCTAAGGGAGCTTTCTTCTTGGCTTGAGAGAAATGCGCGAAAATTAAAGACAACATCTCCGTCTTCAAAAGCGATCCAGTCCCACGATCTTTGGTGCCTCTGGGCTGAGCCTAATGAGCTTGGAGAGAGAGAAAGACATGGCGAGTACATGCTCAAAGCCCTTGTTGAAATGGGGGGTGGCCCAATAGATGAGGGGATAGTTCAACAAAATGGCCACTATAGGCTGGCGAGGTTGCAAACACCGTGCAACTTGCAAAAGCCAAGCGGCATTCTGAGAATCTCAGCGGGCTTAGGGAACTTACAAGGAGAGCTGGCGGCTTGTGAGCATCTATCTGTGACATTCAGGTTGCCAATTGGAGATGAGGGCGATGCTCCACATGCGGTGGCCGCATTCGGGGATGATTACCCCTAAGTCTTGCTGAAATGTGGCCCGCGTATATCATGTCGGTTTGAGTTTGCTTATGGAGAAGACCTGCCTTTGCCTCGAATGCTTTCGAAAGCGGTTCAGTTCAGGCTTAGTGGAGGAATTGGGGAAAGGCAGTCAAGCGGGAACCCTTACATCTTTGGGGCAGACACACAAACAAATAGTTGAGACAATTGACCTAGATGAGGTGGTAGCTACAACTCAGGATAACTAGCAAGAAAAGGAAGCATGTCAAAACACCTCTTAGTAAAAGGACCCAGGACACAAGTCTACAAGGACTCGAACTCCACAAGCAAAACAGACCAAAAAAAGGTACCGCGTTTGTTTCTGAAGTGGGTACATTAGAAGCGCTGTAGGCGATTGAAAAAGACCGCAGAGGCAATGGGTCGGCTGACACATTGCGGCACACGAGAAAGAAGCATGCTAAAGACACCAACACGGTCCAAAGCGATTCCGATGGATTACGGCGATCTTTGAAAATACAATATAGTTCCAAATTACGCAACAACCTCTACAAAGGCCTCCTCTAACCTTGTTGATGCGGGCGGACAAGGATGTTGAAGACCGAATATAGTGGATAGCGGTGGAACAAGGTTGTGGCCGAATCACAAAACTCCTGAGGTCCGGGACCAAAAAAGGTCCACGGACCCGGAGAGTGAAATGTGAGTCGGATGATTCGGTTGATGAGGGCGTGCCTATAGGCGTGGCACTAGGAAAAAAAACGGTATCTAATGTAATTTATATGTACTTTCGTTTGAGGGGCCAATTTTGTTTGCACAAGACTTGGCAAAGCGATCGATTAAAAGGTTTTTGTGTAATACCATAATATATGTTTTTTTCCATTGTGTCCTTGTAAAATTTGTTTCGAGTTTCAACCTAGGGATCAATATGCATTTGCATGCGAAAGGAGAAGGCGACCACAAGTGGTGCTTACTTGAATCTGAGATTTTGAAGATAGTGAGAGAACCAGACGGATAATGAAGAAACCAAAGTGCAAAAACAAACTCTTACATATAAAAGTGCAATCCAATATTTAAGTTCAAGCGGTTATTTTACTTGTCTTATTTCACTTGGCATCTTGTCACCGGTTTAGGTTGGTAATTGTAGCACCACTTTTTGATTTTCGCGAGGAGACCAAGGACCCTAAGCCACCACTTGAGTGCGGATTCTTGATAGCGGAAACACCCATACATTGGGGGCGGGGAGATACTAGTAAGGATGTATCTAGCTATGGCTATCAGCACTCTCCATCACACAGTAGCAAAGATAAACCCGAGTCCGGCCGGTCGCGGCAACTTCGGGGCGTCGGATAGCACTTCCCAAAGATAGTCCGGCCGTCGGGATAGCACTTCCAAAGACCGGTCCGGCCGGCCTGAGACAAGCCTTGCGATGCGGCTGACCATCGGCGGTGGTTGCAAGCGTCGAGGATGGACACCCGAACCGAAGTGCATGGTGCTTGACATAAATGGTGTCTTGTACGGACCAACGAGGAGAATGAATCAAAAAATCTTGCATCCACCACAAGCGAACCATGTTGTAAAAAAAACCGCAAGTAAGTACCTCATTTGCGGACCGGGGTATCATGAGTTTGTGGAGTGGGCAATCGCCGGTTTGATGTTGTGATTTGGAGTGCTTCTCTACTTCGGAATACAAGGGATATGGTGGATGCATTGTTCCCCGATCTGCCGGACCCAGATTCTTGAAGATATATGGTCAAGAGCATTGCTATGCATCGCGAGCATCCAACCAAAGACAGAAAAGCAACTATTTTTCAAGGAGTTGAAGGTTGTTCTTGAGGATTTTCCTCAATATCATGGTATGATTTTCTTGGTTGATGGCGGCTGCACAAAGGGGTTTCTAAACCACCACACACACAACCGTTCTGTTATGCCTTTCAAAGGGGCAAGAAGAGGACAATTTTTTCTTGCAAGTTTGTGTGTCCGGCTTTGGAATACTTGGCCTCTCATACGATGCGGAAACGATCTCACAAATTGATTTCAACGATGCATGGTTGGTCCGGAGGCAGTTGCGATCTTTGGATTCTTGTCTCAACAACTACCTTGTCTCGACCTACTATATCCTCAATGCTCCTATTGAAGTACAAAAGGCATTTCTTTGGGCACCCTTCTGGCGGCGAGCATAGATTTGAGGACTTGATGACTTATGAAGTAACCATTGTACACTACTTTTTTGTAATATATGCAGGATTACTTTGTGTTATATCTTGAGTATTGAGTGATCTTGTAAGATGTCTCAAATATTGAGTGTACAATTTTACGTAATATATATCAAGCTTACTCTGCAATACTACAAGCATTGTTTCGAGTACTAAAATACTCCAATACAACACTACTACAAGCATTGTTTCCAATACTAAAAGACTCCAATACTCACAAGCATTGTCTCCAATATAATGATCAAAATTTGAGACAAGTACACAAGTAACTCTGACTTTGTTAAAATGATAAAACAACTAGGTCAAAAGCATATTCAACACCTTCATATGGCCCGTTTGTCAAGGATCATCGGTGAGTAGCCCGATCAAGGGAAAATCTGTTAGTGCGGAATCGATTCATCTCAAACTTGATGGTGATCGTGATGATTATCTTTGGAAGGTCGGACCTTTGTCTTCAAGTAGCTCCCAAAGTACCATCGGGTGGACGGGCGACATAGTACAAACCAGCCAACACATGTTCATCGACATTGAAGGTTCTGACCCCAGCTATCCTTGACAATTACATCAAGGATATGCCTCGACTTAACACATTTGACCACATAGAAATCGCATTCTCTGATTTCCCTCCTCATTCAATGACAAAGTTATCACCTTCCTCTATGTTTCCACTAAGCCATTCTCCATCACCTTCAAAAAATGCCTCATCGATTTAGTCTTGATTACCTTCACGGTGGGCTTTTACGGCTTTAGGTAACATATTTCCAATTCTTTAACCTCTGCTTGTTCACACAAGATGACCGGTTTCCTTTCAAGCGGTTACCACGCGAAACAACTTAAACCTCTATGAGCCACCCTTGTGCTTGATTTGGCCAAGTATGTCACGATCTTTGTGTATTTCCTTCGTCCCTTCTACCACAGCGCGATCCAGCCCGGTGGCCTGTCCTATCAACATCATCCTTTCCAATGAACCAAAAGTGCACAAAAAGCCCGGCAACAACTATTGCGGTTCACATACAAGATCTGAGAGGCACATTCTGGCATTACCGCGGCCGGAAAGCGGATAAAAGCACTTTGTGAAGCGGATGAAAGCACGTTAAAAGCGGATGAATGCGGATGAAAGCATATTACCTCTTGATGTCCCCGTTCTTTGGCACCTTCATTCCAACTCATAGCGAATTCATTGGGCATCGGCACCCTAAATCTCACTCCATCATACTTGAAACGCTCTCTAGTGAATGCCCTTTGAGGACCCCCTTGCCCATCGTGCTCTCCTTACCATGGGCTGCTGTCCCAAAGAAATTCCATATTATTTCCTTCCCTAGCTCGTGGTGATATCTTGGTAGGAAATAGAATGGTCGGCAGATTTGAATTGGCTAGAACAACCATCGACCAAACTATATGCACGGAGAATTCTACACCATTTGATACTAGCCATGAATTGTGCTTTCTAAGGCAGGTGTTGCACAAAGCGAGTGTCATGAATCTTGTCATCACTCAAGTAAAAATGGGTTTCCTTCAATAGCTTTTCGATCCCAGTGCTGGCATCCATCCTATCGTGATGTGGGCCGAGAATTGTTATTTGGTCATTGTGCCAATCTGCGGCTTTGAACCTCCTTTGTATTTTGATGCTTTGTAATTCTCAAGAAAATCAATTCTGAAACAATGGTGCCATCTTGGATATTGTCCAAGCACCTCTTGAATTGCATGGACTGCCACCTAGCCACATAATTGTGTGACCACGAATATCTTCAACGTGGAACCACGATATGAAATGAAAGCCTTCAACTGCCGTTCTCTTGTAAGACAATCTAAGGCGGCTTTGGTCCTTTCTTTTTTCCCCTTGCCATTTGAGGTCTCATCTTGTCTTGCTGCGGCTTGGTACGTGTCCCACCGGTACCTTGGATTTCTTACTTTTGTTTCCCTTCTTCTCAACTTGTCTTTGCCCGGCTTGGTTGTGTCCTACCGGTACCTTGGATTTCTTACTTTTGTTTCCATTCTTCTCGACTTGTCTGCGACTTGGGGAGTGTCCCACCAGCTACCTTGGACTTCTTACTTTGGTTTCCCTTCTTGGTGGCATTAGATCTTTTCTTTTCTGCGCCACCTGGCACTTCCTTGGTAGCGCAGGCTGCAACTCCATCGACTTCTTGTCTCCACTTTGGAATCACGTAACAAGATGCGTAGCATAAAAAAGAAGATCGGTATAAAGTTGAAAGCACAAAAGCGATGGTCGGTAGCATGGCCGGCACATATCGGCGTGCTTGACAAACAATAAAGAGAGTATTACCTTTTCAAAGCGTCTTCCATTCAAGCAAGAACTTCGTGATTCTCTCTTTCTCTTGGACATATAGGAAGACTTTTAAGTTACACGCCGACATATGCGCATCAAGCGATCATGTTTATACCATTCTTCACCCTGCGCCCTTGTTTGCAAACCACGACCCTCGAGCTCATTTGGTTGGAGTCATCGTATGTTGGCTGGCGGACACTTCTCACCGGTCCATTTCCTCGCGAGTGCACTTGCACTCTTCACCATGGAATCCAGTTTTTATTGACCTTAATGCATTGATGCTACCACAGGCATACTCCAACTTCATATGGTATATGCAACAACGGTTTCCCTTTCGATACTTTCTTCACATAAATAGGCTTCAACTTCCGAAAGCCTTTAAGCAAGCAAGGGTGTTAGGGATGTCCCTTTTGTATTGTTGATATAAATTGCCTTGAATGGTGGCCTTTGGTTAGAAATAGCGAGAAAAAAAAAAAGTTTGTATGGAAACTTATACACAGTGTGACCTCGGAAGGTGCAAGGGATAAGAAATTGGGCTTGACTCTCCAACGGTGTTCACAACATCTTTCTTGCAAGGAGAGACTTCTGCTTTGTTTTCTTTCGAGGATACGGTATGCTTTGCTTGCAAGCGGGGGTGAAGAATCGCACCTCAACCTCTTTTGGAAGCGGACCACGGACCATTTCAAGGAAGGCTTCGATTTCCTTAATCAAAGCCGATTTACAATTGTTGACCTCATGCAACCTATCATAAGAAATATTGCACATGTATCAATGAACATATCCCAGCCGGCATCACTTTCGGCCCAGATACAAGCACTTGAAAGCATGAAGAAGCGGGCATGAAGACAAGAAATAGATGTACCTAACAGCCACGCCATAGTGGAATTGCATCTCGAATTTGTGGAAGAAGCCATCACAAGTGTTGAGGTTACGGCTCTCCAAATATCATGGTTCCTTAGCCTCTTTGTGGCTGCCATTTATGTTGTTTTCAAGTTGTTGAGCAACACTCCAGCTGCCTTGCACTCCTTTGGATTTGGCAAAGTCCGGTTAGAGATTTCCATTTCGTGGTGATGAACCACCCTCTTCATCACATCAGCCTTGAGTTACGGTGAATGCTTTTGGTGAGCTTATTGAAGTAATCAACTACTTGCTTGGCTATTTCTTGCCTGCGTCTCATGCTCGAGATCCTCCTGTTCAACCATTTGCTCTTTTCATCTTATTCCTTAATCGTATTCTCTCTTTTCTCTCTCGCATCCAATTTCTTGTAAATTGCGGAGAAAACTGGATCTTCCGTGATATTTCACGTGTTGGATTGACATCCAACAAATTTGGAACACTTCTTGTATTGGGATTCATCGGGCCGAAAATCCAATGCTAAGCGCGTGATTGCCTCGGGCGGTATCGAGGGGCGCCATGAAATTCACGAGAGAGGAGGATAATTGAATTGGAGGGAGAATTTTGCGACCCATGACGAAGTAATCCAATTTACAACGTACTACCACACCACTGTGGCGAAAATCCAGCCAAAACCCACAATCATTATCCTAACGGTTCATTCGTAAGGTGGGCGTGTTAGTACATGAAGGGCGTAAAAAATGGCCAGGCGATTACGCTTTAAAAGCACCCCAAATTAAGCAAAAGCGGTGCTTTAAAAGCGGGCTAAAACTCTACTATAAGCATCGCGTCCGGACGCATGCTTTTGCTACCCACCGAAGATACTTTCACCCATTTGTTTTGGGGTCCAAATGATATAATTGGATTTTCCCTTTATTTTTTATGGGTAGTTCGCATGTGCGGCTATCCATCCACCATTGTAGAAAATCTCTTTGAGATGAATGAGAAGCTTTTGACATAGATAGGCTTCTCATTCATCTCAATTTCTAAATGGTGGACGATGATAGTCGCGCTCGCTAACTACCCACAAAAAGGAAAAATCAATTATAACATTTGACCCCCAAAATAAATACAATGCTAATAGATGAGTGGCTGATGTACCTGCGAAAGCTTATCACGGGATTAAAAAACCCGCCCTTCGGGTTTTAGAGGAAAAACCTAGTGATAAGCCTTGACGAGGGCTAGGCATAGAATCGCTCCCAAAACCGCATGGAGAAGTCAAAACGGATGGCGCTCGCCAACCTGTACCTGCACATCACCAACAACAAACGAGAAACATACCAAAGAATAGCATCACCCAGTGGGTGGAAAAAAAGCATCACCCACCGGGTGGAAAAACATGATAAACAGAACTTGTACAAAATATAATAAACAAAGAAGGGGAGGGTGGGTTCAAAGAGAATAAGGATGCTGGCGAGAGAAGAGGAAGCCGATGAAACGTCGATGAAGAACTCTGCAATAAGTAGCAAACGCCCAACCTGACGAGCGGCCCAAACGCATCGCGATGCATGCATGCGCATGCAATGCATGCATGCTCGTCTTGAGAAGAATGCCGATTAAACTGCACCGAATCGGCGACATTCTTGCACTGCGACTCGCATGAAACCAACAAAGCGCCCGAATACCAAATGACTTCCTTAACAAACTAGGATCGAGGACGAAGGTCACAGGATGAAGGCTAAAGGCCGAAAAGGACAGCAGGAAAGCAACGCCAAATTGGCCAAACCAGGCAGGAAGAAGCCCCTCCCCTGCCTGGAAACAAATCAAAGAGAATAAGGTACTGCTGAGAGAAGAGGAAGATTCGCAGTAGATTTATTTTTTCATGCCTAGCTTTGCTCACCATATGATAGTGGGCTTATTTTTTCGTGCATAGCTTTGCTCACCATATATCATATTACCTCCTCCCTGTGTAAGTTTAGAGACGTTGCTTTTTATGTTATTAGACGTGGTTGACTTTTCATGTTCTTTTAGCCCATAGTTTTTATTATTCTCCCTCGTTTCCTCCGTTTTTGCTCAATATGCAGGGTCCCCATGCTGAGGCTCGTACTTCCGGCTGCTGGCGGTCCTCGTCTTCTCACGCTCGTTACGTGGTCTGCGACTCTACTCAACCTCGCCATCTTTCTAGTCCGATCTTTATGTCTATACATTTTTATTCCTATGCGCATTCATATAATTCGTGATTTGCATTCATATCATATGTGCATTGTACGTGTTAACGTGATTTGTTTGTCTGCGCCTTGTTGCGTTCTGTTGGCATCTTGCGGGCGCTTCCTTGATTCGTCATCATGGCGGGCGTTCTTTTCTTTTCATTGTTTTTGTTCTCTAATGTCCTTCCTTTTTCGGGTCATTCTTGGTGATCTTGCTAGCCGGGCGCTTCCTTGATTCGTCATCGGTAGCGGCGTCCTTGTCTTTTCATTGTTTTCTCTAATGTCCTTTCCTTTTTCAGGTCATTGGCTGATATAGATCCATAGTCGGCACCACGGTTTTGTCGTCAGCGTGTAGCTTCATTCTCGCTTGAATCAGACTCTTGGGATCCACGGTTTCCTTTCTTCCCCTACCAGCTTGCCTTCATTCGCATGCCGTCCGATCCTTGGCCCTAATTTCTACGGTTCCTATCATCTCCTCGATACTCCGTCCGGCGGCCCTCTTTTAGTTCCTCTCTTTTTCTCTGCGTCCTTTATCCTATCCGGCTACTTTTCGGGGTGGTGGCGGCGTGTCTTCTTGCTATCGGGTTTCTGTTGGAGGTTTCAAGGGGCCTTATAGTGGAGGAAGTCCTTTGGTAGTCGGCGGTTTTGTGTCTCTCATGAGTCCCTTCCCGAATCCCATCGATCCGAGCCATCGGATCGCCATTCTGGAAGGGACGACATATTGGGCCATTTCCGTTTTGGCTCGGTTATCGGCGTCTTCTCACAGCAGCTTCCTTCCTTCTCGTAGCTTCCCTCCCTTCCCACCCTGCTCGGTGGGGACGCATCTGTTTGGCCTTGCACTTTTGTTGTTGTTCACTTTGCATTTACTATAATTATGTTTTTTCATCACTATCATGTCATTTTTTCATATGTTATTTTCCACCCGTTGGGTGATGCTTTCTCCACCTTTCAGGTGATGCTATCTCCACCTGTGGGTGAATCTATTTATTTCCACCTTGAGGGTGATGCTATTTAGTTCCACCTTGAGGGTGACGCATAATTGTTTTCCACCCGCTGGGTGATGCTTCTCCACCTTTTTGCGTGCTGCTTTTTATGTTTGCTCTTCTTTGCAAGTTTTTGATTGTGCGGCTTGCCTCGTCCCTGCCATGCATGGTAGTTTTTCTAACCATTCATGGGTATTTTTTGGGTTCATTTGAGTTGTTGCAGGTTTTCCGCGGTCTTCTGAGGTCCTGCCATATTTGTGTTCGCCATCAACCCACCTTTTCGGCTCTCCGAACAACACATTCGGGATTCTCCGTCTTACGGGGTCCCGCTATATTTTACATTGCCCGTCGATCCATCTCCTTCGGTTTTCCAGGCAACACATTCAAGGTTGTTGGCGACCATTTCTCATTAGGGTTTTCCTCGAAAACCCGAAAGGGCGGGGTTTTTTATCCCGGTGAGAAGTTGTCGCCATTACCCTTCTATATTGCCTGTGCACATTTCTTTTTACGGGGTAGTCCGATATTGTTCCTATGGTCGGCTACCCCTCTCTATTCTTCAAAACATTGTATACTGCTGCTGTGATGAATGACAAGCCTATCTATCTTCGGTTACTTGGGATGTTGTCTTGTTTTCATAATTCTACGCTGCAGTCTCTTGGTTTATTATCTTTTTATTGCCTTTAGATTTGTGGCCACCATCTTCCGGGTTGCATTTGTCTTTTTTACATTGAGGCATTCCATTTCCATGGTAGGTTGCAGTATGGCCTTAATTGCGTGTTATTTCTCCGACATGTATCTCTTTTGTATGTTATTTTTTATATTGTGGTTCCCATGTGGTTATATGTGGCATTCTTTTCTGTGTTTAGGGTTTCCCCATGGTGGTTTGGGTTTATCTTTTGCACTTGTGTTTATATCTTATGTGTGATGCACTACACTTGGCTCAGGTGGTATACGTTATTCGGGTGGTATTATCTTCTACATTCTAGGTTTCCCATAGTTGTTGGGTTTTATTTTTTGCACTTGTGGTTTATCTTATTTTTTGGATGCACCGCACTCTTCAACAGTTGTCTGGGTTATTCCGGTTGATTTTCTGGTTTATGTTCTGGCCCGCATTTTTACTTTAGTTTCTTTCTGTGGCCTATGTGTTGTTTCCTCGGGCTGTGCTGTTGTTTTTCTATTTTATATGCTGCATTCTCATGGTTTCATTCTTTTGATTGCCCGAGATTTATTCACCACATTTGCCAGGTTGCACTTTGTCTTTTTATGTCTGTTGCCAGTTGTTTAAATATTGTTACCTGACTTGTGTATGCCATCTTAGTTATTTTCAATATTGCTACAGGGCTTGTGTTCCAAGTATTCCATATGTTGGGGGTTTTTTGCTTAGGGTCATGTCGATGCTTGTTGTTCACATATTTACTATGGTAAGTTCCTTTGTAGTATTCTTTTCCGATTATTGATTTTTGGTGGTTCTTATGAGTACTATACCGGGTTCTCTTCTTGTTTTCGCATCTAGAGTTGCCTTTGACATTGCTAGACATAATGGGACCTACTCTTTGACGGTTTCTTGTCTTAGAATACGATCAATGGAAACATTTTTTGTATCATATGGTGGTTCCTTCATTTTGCTTAGATACATGCATTTTTTCTATGTGCTAGATGATTTTATTCTATTGATTTTTTTTATGGGCTATGGCTCCTCCGTTTTGCTTAGATACATGCATTTTATGTGTTCGATGATTTTTCTTTTATTGGTTCTTTATGGGCTTTAGGTTGGTGGCCCGATATCTCTGCCACTTTTTCTTCACGTGGTGGCTTACTCAATTTTATCTAGATACATGAATGTGGATATTTTCCATTTCTATAGAGGGATTGGTTATTTATCATGAATCGACTCTTTTGGACTGTGTACATATGTCCCTGATAGAAACAATGTAGAGCCAATGTAGAGACAATATAGAGATAATGTCGATGTCCCTTAATGATCTCATGACCCTCGTTGCTAGGGGCTACCGAGTCCTTTTTGGCACCTTGTCGTTTGGCGTTGTGTTCTTGCAATTGTTCTTTTCAGTTTTCGGTTTTCTGGCCTTAGTATTACACGTCATTTGTATTTGTGCTATTTAGCTTTTTCTGGATACGTCGCATGTTGCGTTTGGCACTTCCTTATACTCATTCAACCTTTCACATTCTTCTCTTTGCCATGTTTTTTGTACTTTGTCATGTTTTTGCATTTGCGAGCTCTTTTGCACCATATTTATCCTTTGAAGCCTATTCACCTCATGAATTCCACTCTCACCTTAGCACTCTTGATATTCATCTTCCTTTATCTGGTTTATGGTTTGACCTCTTTTAAGTCCGATTTGGCACCTTGTCGTTTGGCGTTGTGTTCTTGCCTTGTTCTTTTCAGTTTTTGGTTTTCTGGCCTTAGTATTACACGTCATTTGTATTTGTGCTATTTAGCTTTTTCTGGATACGCCGCATGTTGCGTTTGGCACTTCCTTATACTCATTCAACCTTTTACATTCTTCTCTTTGCCATGTTTTTTGCACTTTGTCATGTTTTTGCATTTGCGAGCTCTTTTGCACCA
Organism: Isoetes taiwanensis; assembly: GCA_021234155.1. NCBI lineage: Eukaryota > Viridiplantae > Streptophyta > Lycopodiopsida > Isoetales > Isoetaceae > Isoetes > Isoetes taiwanensis. The sequence goes on from JAJEKV010000079.1 coordinate 4,973,477, forward strand.
TATTTATCCTTTGAAGCCTATTCACCTCATTGGTTTAAACTTCATGTCGTATTTTCATATTGTATATTCTTTCCTTGATTTTTAGTTATGGGGAGCTTCGTCCATTATTTTGCCACCGCTCACTCGATCATTTTAGATCCTACTTTCTGTTCGGTATATACTCGATGTTGGGGATTATAGCATTGTTCATGTTGTTATTAAAGGCGATCGTGTTTTTTACACTTTTCTAGTATTTGGGCTCTTGTCTGTGGTTATTTTTCTGTTGATTTGTTCATTGGCTTGCATTCCTCTTTTCGTATTTATCCTTGGGCTTAAAACATAACTTTATTGTCTTTTTTGGGGACTTCATTTGTCGCTCGCTATCATTATGCATTGTGCTACCCTTATACATCATATTTGCTATTTAGCTATATTTGGACATAAATTTACATTTATCATGTGTTTTTCTTCCACCCATTTGGGTGATGCTTTCTCCACCCCGGGTGATGCTATCCCCTCTTTTTTTCATGAATTGTTGATTTTTTCTCATTTCTAATCGCTCACATCAATTTGGGTGCTTGTAGTTTTGCGGTTTGTCGCTTCACCATTATGCACATTCTTGTTCTCCTTAATGTCGTTCATGGGTGCCTTCTACCTGTTCCCATTCTTCTACCGTGCTCCGCGGTCGTTGGCACTCCTCTTCGTCTCACCCTCGCTCACGGCCGTCACTGAGTCGACACCAAGCGGTTTCAGCGGTGGGCGGGCTTATAGTTTATGAAGTTCGCCTCATTTTTCTTTTTCGTTGTGCTCAATTACCTTTAGTTTCCTTCTTGACCTTCCTTTTGCTCGGTGCTAGTATGTCTCCATTCTCTTCTTGATCTCATCCCTCGTTTGCCAAAAGTTTGTTTTTTTCCTATTGGGGCCTTTATTCATGGCTTTTTGCATATGGTATTTGTCTTGACATCACTACACATTTCTCCTATGCTACCACTGAACGGGACCTTGGCATTTTCACTCTCCTCATTATGAACTTCTTTGCTTTAGACTTCTTGTTGTCAACCTCTTTTTTTCTTGACATTCCTCCGAGGCTGGCTCATTCTCACAGGTGTTTGTCTTGTATTGGTAAGCTTTGCGACGTTGCTTTTTAGGTTCACCTTACCACTCTTGATATTCATCTTCCTTTATCTAGTTTATGGTTTGACCTCTTTTCCCGCATATTGACATTCCGTGATCTGCATTCATATCATATGTGCATTGTACGCGTTAACGTGGTTTGTTTCTTCATCGCCTTGTTGCTGGGGCGCTTCGTCATCATGGCGGCGTACTTTTCTTTTCATTGTTTTTTCTCTAATGTCCTTTCCTTTTTTCAGGTCATTGAGCTGATACTGTCCATAGCAGGCGCTTCCGGCTCTTCTTCTTCAGCTTCGTTTTCTCCCCCACGGCTCGCTCGCGCTGCTGGTTCTCGTCAACATGTAGCTTCCAGACTTTTCGGACCCTGGTTTCCTTTCTCCTCCTGCCACTCCAAACGAGACCAATTTGCCCGTGGTCATACGATTTCTTTAGCTCGCTTGCCTTCATTCGCATGCCCCATCACTATCCTTCAGCGCCTAATTTCTACCGGTTCCTATCATCTCTTTGATCCTCCGTCCGGCGGCTCTCTTTTTTGCTCCTCTCCTTTCTCTCTGCATCCTTTATCCTATCCATTTGCTTTCGGGGGTGGTGGCGGGGTATCTTCTTCGATCGGCTTCACGGAGGTTTATAGCGACTAGGCTTATAGTTGAGGAAGTCCTTTGGTAGTCGGCCGGTTTTGTGTCTCTCGCGAGTCCCTTCCCGAATCCCATCGATCCGAGCCATCCGGATCGCCATTCGGAAGGGACGAATACCATTTCCATTTTCATTTTGGCTCGGTTATCGGCGTCCTCTCACGGCGGCTCTTTTTCTCCTCTCGTGGCTTCCCTCCTTCCCGCCCTGCTGGCGGTGGGCGCATGGGTCTTTTTCATTTGTATTTTTTACTGTTCATGCCTCTTTGTTGTTCTCCACCAGTGAGTGTTGCTATTCTTATGTTTTACCGTTCCATAAGCCACCGCTATTCTTATGTTTACGTTCCATTGCCCTCTTGTTGTGTTGTTCTCCACTGCGGTGATGCTATTTATTTCCACCTCGAGGGTGATGCATATTTTTACATAATGGTTCTCCACCGGTGGGTGATGCTTTATCTTTGTTTATTTCCACCTCGAGGGTGATGCATGTTTTACATAATGGTTCTCCACCTTTGGGTGATGCTTTTCCACCCTATGATCTTTTTTTTTACATTATGTTCTTTTTCCTCTGTTTTCATTTTAGGACCTTCTTGGTGCGGCTTGTCTTTGTTTGTTTCTCGACCATTTCTGGGTGTTCTTTTTGGGAGTTTTTGGTATTGCTTGCGGGATTCCGCCCGTTTTCGCCCGTCTGCTAGGGTCTGCTCTATTTACCCATCACCCTCTCCTTCGGTTCTCCATGGACACATTCGGGGGAGGCTTTTGCCGTTGGCTGGGGTCGTGCTCTATTTTGCGTTCGCCATCAACTCGTTTCTCTCCGTTCTCCAGGCAACACATTCAAGGTTGTTGGCGACCATTTCTCATTAGGGTTTTCCTCGAAAACCCGAAAGGGCGGGGTTTTTTATCCCGGTGAGAAGTTGTCGTCATTACCCTTTTATTTTGCCTTGGCAAATTTCTTTTTAGGGGGTAGTCCGATATTGTTCCTATGGTCGGCTATCCCCTCTCTCTCTCCCTAGTTTTTCCACACATTGTATACTGCTGCTGTGATGAATGACAAGCCTATCTATCTATCTATGGCGTTTTGTTGGTTTCATGCGAGTCGCAGTGCAAGAATTAAGAAAATGGTTGAGTATATCCTTACGAATCAAAAACAATTTAAATAAAAGAAGATAACTTGCATGTGGACAATGTCATTGCATGTTGGATGCCTCAAAACTAGATTTTTGCTCTCCTCTACTCCTTGCTTATTTCTACCATTGCTTCTCTTTGTACATAACCGCCAACATTTTCTCTCTTCAATACTTCTAATTTATGCTTTATTCTGCATTATCATTATGTTTTAAACGTGTGAGTTTGCAGGGACTTTGTGCAGCTTTTAAGCCTTTACACTCCTATCTAAACATGGGAACAACGATTTATTGGAGGTAACGCATTTGAAATAAATAGCAAGGGTACATTATGCATGACTTTGGAAAGGTGTTGTAACCTGAAAATAAATTTTGCTGCTATACATCTAGCGGAAAACTTTGCACCTATTTTCTATAGGTGTATTTTTTGGAAACCTCCACAAGCCACATGTTGAAATATGCATTTTCACGAGCCCTTGGATTGCTGTACTAGAAGCCATCTGTTGCATAATGGATCAGTGTTAGTGATTAAAAATAAAATGCTCTATTGGAGACAAACGTCATCACCTAGTCTTTTATAAAAATTGTGGACCGCCATGAGGCAATGGGTCTTCAGAAAGATAAGGAATGCTGAAAGTTCTAATATTGATTGGAATATCAAAATTCTAAAGTACCAATCTAGTGATCTGCATTTACGGATTCTCAAGCTTAGTTGCTTTGCTTACCCTTTGTTGGGCATTTTTGCTTGCTAGTTCTTTGCCCATCATTGCTATTATTCATTTCTCATCATAGATGGATCTTTTTAGAAAGTTTAGAGATCCAACACTTCAAATGGCAATATTAGGGTTCAAACCTTGGCAATAGAGCTCATATGGTTTGTTGGAGTTGTATAGTTAATTTATGACCAAATATATGTTTGTCTTTAATGTAAAAAAAAAATGACGTGGCAACCATTCATTAATATAAAAAAATTAATAGAAAAGACATTGAACGTCAAAAAAATGTCTTAAAGACGACATTCCAAATATAACATAATATAACGATCTTGCAACATAAAATCAACAAAATCAACGTGTGCGGGACATTGCATCGACGTTGTGGACGTTGCAAACATGTTGCACGTTAAGTCGTAAACGACATCTCATGTTCAACGTGAGAGCAACGAGATAACAACGTAGCACCAATGTATTAAGGACCTTTCACCGACGTCTTAGAAGTTGCAAACACGACACACCTTACGTCGTAAACAACGTTTTATAAGTGATGTGAGAGCAACGATATGACAACATTACACCGACGCCGTGGACGTCGCAAATGATGTTTTACTAGCGACGTGACGTCATGTGGCGACGAATCCTAGGCGACGTCATTTGCAACGTCCATGCAACATCTTCAATACATTTATATGCGACGTCCACAACTATGTGTGGAAGCATGTGCCTCATCCTCCAGTTATGCATGCTATAGTTTGTCAATCTCATGTTCATTGTGCTGAAGGTAATACAATACAGAGTAACACCAAGGAGGCTATAGAAAGAGGAATAATTTCTGATGGTGCTCTTGAATAAACAATTTCTGAATGAGCTGTTACAACATAATGATTTTATTTTAGAGATGACATGCCTAACACGAGACTAGTTTGTTTGCTGAAATTACTTACACATTTATAGAACATAATGATTTTATTTTAGAGATGACATGCCTAAAAGAAGACTAGTTTATTTCCTGAAATTACTTACACATTTATAGAACATAATGATTTTATTTTAGAGATGACATGCCTAACAAAACACTAGTTTATTTCTAGAAGTGTTATGCAAAGAATAGGTCAACTTTAAGACTAAGTAGGCCCTACCATGCTTTTTGTGTGTGTACGCGAGAGAGAGAGGGAGGGAGAGCTTTATTTAGCTATGGAGAGGAGGATTCTTGGTATGTGCATTGCATACATCTTGCATTTTATTGGGTTTTACTTTTTCTTGCGAGGTTTGGAGTTAGGCTATGCATCAATGTTTCATTCCTCTATTCTCTGCTCTATTAGACTTCTCCTTATGCTATTGCAATACTTCTTCAATGCCGAGCATCAAATATTTCTTCAGGCCAATTCCCATAAAGTCATCATATCAAGTATTCTATTGTCTAGAAGTAGCAATTTGAATTGATTGTCAAAACATGACTTTGAACTATGATATAAGCCACTTCACCCTCCGATCATGGAGGGCAACCCTCCGTGCGCAGCACCTTGTTTGTTTTATGTATTTTGATCTTCTTTATGTTCTTTTTTGGGGTCATTTTTTCTGTTTACCTCTTTTGCTCCATCAGTTCTTTAGTTTTGTCTCCTTTGCTTATTCTTTAACCTCTTGAATCGCCTTGGTTCATTTCTCTATCCATTTGCTTCAGTTCCTTTCATGTTCTTTCCTTTTAGTTTAACCTCTTGAGCTGTCTTGGTTCTTTTGCTCCTTTATTTGTCCTGTTTGGCCCCTATAGTCAACGAGATTTGGTTACTTTGTTCCTATTTATCCCATTGATTGCATTGTGCCTCTCATCTTCCTCGATTCATTTTTGCTTCATTTGCTCCACATATTCCAGCCGTTCCTTTTTTGCCCATTAATTTCAAGTTCGCTTTTTGCCCTTCCTTCTTTTCTTTCTGACTTTCTCTTGAGCTTTCTGTTCAGGGCTGGTGCAAGATCCTTTTTCCATTTCTCTTGTTCCATGGCTTATCAATCTTTGGACAAGGTTGTTTCTATTGTTGATCAGACTGCGCGGCTTGTCTTTTTGGCCCCTCCATTTACTTTGAAGCTTTATTTCTCTTGTTTCCCCCCAGAGATTTTAGGTAGTCTGGCAACCCTTTCCATGTTTCTTCCATTTGTTCTATTTGTACCCTGGGTCCCCATGTTTATTTGGCTCTTCCTACTCCACTGGACACAACTTCTTGGCGTTTGTTCCTTTTGTCCTTCCCAAGTGTTCCCATCTTTCCTTCTCCCACTTTCTTTTTAGGGGGTTATCAAGTCTCCTTTGGGTTCTTCGGTCCTTGTCTTCCCATTGAGTCCCTTATGCTCTTTTTTGCTCCTTACCTTATCTTTCTATTATGAGACCTGTCATGCTTCTTTTGTGGGTTTATTGCGCTCCATTTAGCATATGCTCTTCATATTCACAGTAGCTCCGTTAGATATCTTTTCGCAGTTTGGGTAGTAGAAATTTTTTGCATAGTGATCCGTCCAGTTTGGCATCATGGTATATGCATGTATCATGGTGTGGCTTTTGTCGTCTTTTCCTTGAGGCTTTTTACCTCTTTAAGTTCTTTTTGGTTCACTCTTCTTAGGTTCCTTTTTTGCTCCGTATTTTTCTTCAGTTCCTTATTCGCGCTTTCTCTGTCGTTAACCTCTTGAACTGCCATTGGTTTTCTTCCTTTGTTATCTGGTTGCCCTGATTCCTTTTTTGTCCTTTCCTTTTTTGGTTGTTCAGTTAACCTCTTCAAGCGGTTTAGTTTGTCTGTTCTTTATTTGTCTTGTCTCCTTCGTTTGTGTCATCTCTCCTCTTGACTCGCCTTGATTCTCCATATCTCAGGTTTTTCCCTTTGCTTTATACGTTCGTTTCTTTGACAACCTTGCTTCGACGTTCCTTCTTTATTTGTCCCCTTTGCCTATTTGTTCTAATCATCCTATCTTGCCCACTCCCTAGCCTCTCTTCGTTTTCATGTTTTACCCTCCAGCTTCACTTCACTTCTATTTTTTCCACTACTTTCTTTTACTTTCTTCCCCTTTTTACATTATTCCTCTAACCAGTTCGTCTACCTTCTCTTGGTGGTTGTTTTTATACCTTTCTCCCATATCATTTTTTCTCTATTCATTAACCTCTTCCTGTGTTTTTTACTCTAGGTTTTTATCAAGGTAGGTTCCTCTTCTTTCGGCCGATATAGTGTGTTGTAGACCCATCCTAGGAATGCCATGGTTCTATTGCGAATGTAATAGAACCATCATTCCTTGGATGGGGACGTCTATTCATCTCCCCTTATCATTTTCAACTATTTATAGGCCATTTTTTCTCTCTGGCTCTTTCATCGGCGTTCTCTTGAGCTGCTATCTATTTAGGGCTTGTTCATTCAGTCTCCCACCTCACCCTCCCTGTGGCCTTTTTGGTCATCTTTCGGGGCTATACTAATAGGGGTACGTTATTGTTACCCCCTTATTTATTTTATGTTTTCTCGGCGTGGCGTTGTAGCCTCCGGGCAATATCTATTTATTGTTAATTTTTCTCGGTGTGGCGTTGTAGCCTCCCAGGCAGCACTAATCGGATGTTTTGTTTTTCTGCAATGCTATTTTCTGCAAACGGTTCCCGATTGGTCGGCTGTTGTTTCTTTCTCGGCGTGGCTCTGGCGCCTCCGAGCTTTATCATATTCTTTATATTATTGCGCTTTGGCACGCGCCCTTGCTTGAAGTTCCTAACATTTTAATGGGTTATTCTCCGTTTCATACTTTCCAATGCAGGTTGCGTTTTGGGGATCTCTTGGTTGTCGGAAGGTACCGGGTCAAGCCCCTCCTTGGGGATGCCTTGCAATCGAGTTTTGGCCCAACATTTCTCGGCTGATGGTTGTAGGGGTCGAGCTTCAACCATTGTGTGCTTCAACTTTGTCGAGCCTCAACCATTGTGTGCTTCAACTTTTTGATGCAACATATTCAAGTTATCTCTATTTTATTTTGTTCTCGTAATTTCTATAGAGCTCTCGATGATTGTCTAGTTTTCGGAGCATGTTCTATCAGTATTTTCAAAATTTTTTACCCCTAATAGGGTTATCAATTGTACTCAGTGATTTTGCAAAGCTCAATGAGAACACCACTTCACTTCGGCCGATATAGTGTGTTGTAGACCCAACATTTGAATGTTTTATAAGAAGCATGAACTCCAATGCTCAATTTCTTTGTTGTATTCCAATCCTTATAGATAATGAAATTGGTTATTTTGTCTTCAACTATCAAGGTTGTTATTAATTTTTCTATTTTTGAAATTTTATTGTTGCATTCCAACACCAATGTAGTAAGGTTCAATTAGTTTGTATTGGAATTTTCTGGTGCAAGATTGTCACTATCTTTGCTTGTTAATTCTTCACAATGTTTTGTTGCTAACTTGACACTATTACATAATGGGCGCCCTTGTAAGTCTGCCATTACCTTGATGTAATTTTGAGATAAAATCTAATTCAAAGCTTGTCACTATGTATTTGTGGTTTTGGGATAAAATATACTTAAAGTCGATGCAAGCTTGTCATAAACCATACTAAATCTAATTCAAAGCTTGTCACTATGTATTTGTGGTTTTGGGATCAAATACTTAAAGTCGATGCAAGCTTGTCATAAACCATACTGCAACTCAACAAAATGCTTGGTGTAGTTTTGACACAATATGTAATTCGAAGCTTGTTACTACATATTTGTAGTTTTAGCACAAATCATTCTTAAACTTGATGTAAGCTTGTCATAAACCATAGTGGAACTCAACACAATGCTTGTTGATATTCTTGGCACTAAACTACTATTATATGTGATGCTAATTTGTCACAATACAGGTTGCAAACTTGTTGGAAACTCTACTAGTGTCAAAAAAAATTGGTCACAATCTTGAATGAATGGTGGTCACCCCAGTGACCAATGATGACGTCTAATATAGTGTCGGGATTTTGACCATTTTAGGAATATTGAAGGTTCACATAGTGTCAAATTTTTTGCCAATATGCAAGACACTATAGCCCCCATTCTCTTGTAGTGTATTATTTTTTCTAGTGACAACAAGCAAAAGCAAGAAGGGCAAAGGGTCATTATAGTCCATCGCTACCCCTAGCTCCGAGGACATGGCTCAAGTACTTGCCAATATGGATGTTGAAAATCTAAAGGCGATGCAAGAACAAATCACCAGTAGATTACAGTCTAGCCCGTCAATTATATAATAGTTGAAGTAACCATAGAAGAGGTATAAGAAATCATTTTATACTTTATTCTAGAACATGATGTCTAGGTAGAAATGTTGTTTATAAATTTGATGATAAAGTTTAGGGCAACTTGAGTGCATTACTCTCATGCATTAAAACAATGGATTAAAATTGCATATAATTTTTTTGGCAAGAATTTGATGTACCTTAACGACATACATTTACAAAATTGGACATTATTTCACCTTGTATTTTCAGATATTAAATAGCATATTGCTTTATGCAGATCCAATAGGAAATCCTGCTGAAATATATGCCAAGCTAGCCTGTGACCATTGAATCATTGGATTCAGAAATGGAAAATAAAGTAAACTAAAAGATACATTTCATTTCAATGAACGAATCCCTCAACACATTCTATATTCCAACATTCAAAAATAACAATGACCTTATAATGTACATGCATATCTCATGGTGGTATTCTTAGCAAAGTATTCCTATGTCTGAAAAAAAGAGCAGCTCATCATAGAATTTGTTCGACATTTAGCAAAAAGTTCATAATTTGCTAAATATACTTTTGAAAAAAGTGCATTGACATCATGGAGAAGCCTGCATTATATTCAAGGTATTCACAAAATTTGCATCCTTGAATCTGCTACATTTTCAGAAAATTTAGACAAATCTAATCTTCGACAGATTGCATCTGCTTTTCCAGAATATTATTTATAAAGAAGAATGGACATGCAAAATCAGTATGCATGTTTCATCTCCATGAACAACTGTTAGTTTGCTATTAATTTAATGGCAATCTAGGGTTTGATGGAAGATGGACATACATATGGGGTAATTTTATAATATAGGATAAGAAGAGAACCATGGCATTCTAGGGAAAGGTCCTTGTGTACAAAACAACATCCAACACAAAGAGGAACCTACCTCAAACTCCAATCACAGACTGAGACTATGGGAGACGGTGAGGTCTTCCTTATCCTTTATTATAAAATTATTGTGTATGTCTGTCTTGAACCTCGCCCTAGATTGGGCGGCTGAGATTATATCAGGCCACGTGGGCATCATCTCGCCCTTCGTATTGTGGTGTGGTTGCCTTCTCCCCGTCGAACGGCCGCCATAGCCATCCTCTGTGCTAAGTCCTCTGCTTGGCTTGGAGTCGCTATTAGGCTAGAACTCGAGATAGTTTTCTTAGTTTAGGTTATTGTTTGTGTGGAGTAGCATGCCTCCTCTTTGTCGGGAAAATATGGTTGGGGCATTTTGAGCTCCAGCTATGGTGGATTTTGGCAGCGATGGTGGAACAGTGGACCCATTAGGTGTAGGCCGCGGGATCTGGAGCTCACTTTGATCTTTGAACATCGGTCGTTAAAGCGAGAAGGGCGTCTGCGGAAGCTTCGATCTTGCACAATAGCAGCTATGGCATATGATCGCAAAGGATTCTGCGATTAATGGCTTGCGGTAGGTATTCGGGAGGAGAAACTTCGCCAAAACCTTTCTTCATCACTCAAAATCTTTGTTCCTCGCCGGAATCTCGTTCATGGCTCACGCAAAGGGGATTATGTCATGCGGGCTGGTATGCATCTGGTTATGGTAGTCAAAGGAGATGTTTAAATCGATGGTGGTTTATTTTCGTAGCTGAGCCAGTGAGGTAAGATTTTGGTTTATGTTTGGCTTTGTTCTTCTTCTTCACTCATTTCATTTTTCTGTTGGCAACGATAATCTAGCTTGAAAAGCAAGGGGACCGCGATGCATTTGTTTGTGGATAGGCCCAAGAACATGCATTTCTTTGTAGATCTATGCTTCTTAGAATAGGAAGGCAAAAGCAAAGATAGATAGCTTGCTTTAGGTCCTTAAGTTATTCTCGCATATTTGGTTATGGCTTTTGTGCCTTTGGGCCTTTTTTGAGTAGGAAGCCTTCTAAGGCAAAGCCGCTACGGCAAGTTTTATTGCAAAACCCGGACCGGTTTGTACTATGCCCCGACCGGACCTGATGGCTCCTTGGAATTAAAGGAATGGGATGGTCTGCATATGTTAAGTACCTCAAAAGAAGCTGCAAAATACAAAAACGAACAAAAGGAAAGCATTGGAGATATTGCTTGATTCTGAGATGGTAATAATAACGTGTCATACTTCTTCACCAAGTTCAAGCTCTTTTTAATTCCGAATATCCTAAGGAATTGCCTTGGTATCATGGTTGAGAGGCTGATAAATGAGACTATTTGAGAGCCATGTCGGAGTTTGCCATAGGCAAACCCAAAGAAAAAAAAATATGGCGACAAAACGTTTTCAAAAAGTCTCATGTAAAATGGTGTCTCCGCGGTTACACGCAATATGGAGTGAGCAAATAAAGCGAGAAAATGGAAGTGTGTGCGAGAAAAGGCTGGAATGGTTTTAGGGGCAAATTGTAGGGATCCTTGCACTAGCACACATCCTCAGCCATAGTGTTAGAACCTGGGCGGCTTCTATGTATTCCCGAAAAAAGCGCCTTACTTAAAAGCGGTGAAAGGTTCTTAGTTGTTGATATTGGTGGTGGAACTATAGACCTTGCATCACATGAAAAAGTCAATGATATCTAGCTACAAGTTAGAAATAAATATGAATAGTGGAACTATAGGTGGTGGAACGTTTGTGGATGAACACTTCAGGAAATTTGTGTGCCAAAAATTGAATGCTTGACGGTTTAGTCAAAAAGAATCATACTATTGCCTTAGAGTTGCGAGTTGGTGGCTTAATAGGAAATGTGGTTTTACCGGTCATCAAGTCTTCCATGGCCGATTCCATGCTGCACAACCGAGCAATTGCCAATAGCCAGTATTGCTGAACATCATTAAATAACAACAAACTTACTATTAGAACATTGTTAAATAACAACAAACTTCCTATCAATGGTATTGGCATAATAACAAATTATTGTTCACAACTTATTATCAAGTGCAAACAGTCACAACTTAATGCTCACTTATGCTTTTGAAACTTTACCACATTTAAAGCAATGTCATTGCAACTCAAAGTCCAATGTGCATAATAGATGTTAAATTTGCATTCTGAGTAAACACTCTAACTTATGGCTGGGGATTTTAAATATTTTAATCCAATGAAGTTTTCCCAAAGGTGTGAGAATCCAATGAAGTTTTCCCAAAGATGTAAGATGTTAAGTCTTTGTGCAGCAGGTGTATGATAGATGTCAAGTTAGATATTTTAAATATTTGAAACCAATGCAATTTTCCCATGTGTGCCTTTCCATGTCGTTTTTTCTTAATTGATGTAGTCTTGCAGAACAATGCGGCCCATATACAAAAGTCATAGAGTTGTGGGCAAACTATTGAGGCAACAACAACATTCCTAAGGTTCATATAGGTGTGGTTAACAAATTATTAGAGGCAACAACAACATTCCTAAGGTTCATATAGGTGTATTTGTATTTGTTGCCCAAACATTGCCCAGCAACACTGGGTATGGTCTAAGCTATATCATATTGAATGTTGTGTGCATATTTAAAATAAGAACCTATAATATCACAGAGTGCCTCACTTTACATATGCACACAATAATTACAAAAATAAGAACTACAGAGCGAGCATATTTTGGGCATGCTTTTCTCATTGCGGCCCAAAATATTTAAGGCCCTCAACATATGCCCAGCAACGCTGGGCACCATTACTAGTACTAGGTAGAATGTAATGAATGTGAGATGAGGCAAAACACCAACTCATGGGAGCGAACCATATCGGATGATACTGCAACTGTTGATGCTGCAGTAACCCCCCACGACGGCCAGATCAATCCCATGCCAGATCAATCCCATGCTTGAGCGGGCCACACAAGAGTACGAAGGATTATGGCAAGCTCATCTGTCACGGGGAAGTAGGGCTACTGATGGTAAGCCAGATTCTGTCATGTACAGCTTCCAATGCACGCGTGAGTGCTGGAATTTGAAAGGGGACATCTTTAGGATTTCCTACCCGTTTTAGCTTCCAATGCACGCGCGAGTGCTGGAATTTGAAAGGGACACCTTTAGGATTTCCTACCCCTTTTAGCTTCTATGCTTTAGGGTTAGTATCCATTACATATGGCTCATTAGGATATTGCCATGTGGCAATAAAGATTAAACTCATGTGTTACACTAGCATCTGCAATATAATGGTCTCTAGAATGGTTGTGACTATTAGATATTTGTGACATGTCACCACACTTGACAAGTACTAGTGACATGGTAGTATAATATATGTATTTATATCGTATATTATTTTGGAACATCACACATAAGTTGCATATGTGAAAAATATTGAGGTTAGATATTTGCATAGATATCTAGCCTACGTCACAGATAAATTTTAAGTGGGGGCATTTATCATATGTTATTAGGTTAGAAAGGAGTGGTCATTGGTTTGATTTTCATTGACCTTAATGCATAATGCGATGGTCAATTAACATGACCATGGTAAAACAGAGAGGACAAATAGCTGGGAAAATAGTGGATGCTCCAATATTCTCGAAAGTTTAAAACTGCCTCCATTTGATTTGGTACTGCTTATAAATTGATTGAATCGCATCGATCCGAGCCCTCGGATCGCCATTCTGGGGAGGGACGAGCCATTATATAAGGCTCCTCCCCCTTCGGGACCGGTTATCGGCGTCTTCTCACAGCAGCTTTCTTCCTTCTCGTAGCTTCTTGTTTCTTCGTTCCCTCCACTACACCCACTCTTTGTTTTCCCGCTTCTTTTCAATGAATCTTCTCATTCCCCTTTTGTTTCTCCTTCTTTCAATGCATCTTCTTCTTCTTTTCCCTTCAAAAGCTTTTTCTTGCCATCAGATGTTTCGTTAGTTTCTATCTCCTTCTCGTCCTTGTGATATGATGCAGTATGATAAGGCATGCATGGCGGAGTAACACGATTGCAAATTAAACGGGAGTGTTGCATCACTCCCGTTTCAAAGATTCCCTTTAAAAAAACACCAAGTTTCTAAAATAAGCCTTTTTTGATAGTTGTTAAGAATTTCTAGAGGTTTGCATTTTTTTTCATGCCATTTTGGCCCATTATTAGACGAAAACTTTGTACTTATGAAACACAAATCATAAAAATAGCAAAATTTAGGCATAGACTTGAAGAGATCGAAAAGCATTACAAAAAACAAGCACCGAATAGAAAGGAAAAAAAAAAAGTACTATGTTTTTAATAAATTGTTGTACATCAATATTGAAGATTCATTGTAATAAATAATGATAATTTTAATATCACGATAGTCAAAGATCTACATCATAGTCCTCCTCATTCTTTTTGCTTTGCTCTCTGCCATCTCGTCCTTACATTTCTATCTGCTCCTTTCTTTGGGGACTTGAGTTTTGTATCCTCTTTGTTCTCTGGAATGGTAGCTAAAGCTACTTCTTTAAGCTCTGCAAAGGTTGCCTCATCGTCTAGTGAAATTTGGAGAATGGAGGTTGTATCTCACGAGGGCGTTAGTTTAGCATAATCGGATGAAGACTTGGCCCCTAACTCCTGATTTTCATCACGGTAAAGTAGGTAAAGGCAGCCAGTCTCATCTTCACAAAATGCCGACCTCCTTATCAATATCCACGGCTACGTTCGCGGCCCCCTTCTTAAGTGCACATGCGATAGTAGTACGAACCGGAGAAAGCATCAAGTACCCAATCTCACGGGCCGAGAACATGTCCGAGGAGATGGTTGATGAGCTTTTGTGGTTTTACGGTAGTGATTCACAATCTGCCTTGTGCACTTGGGTCCCGCAATTTACGTAAAGGCTGCTGGAAACTCTAGGGCGTTTGAAAAGTTTTGACAGTGGCGGTGTTAAAGTGATCCATGGTCCTCTTCCCATCAAAACTCCAATAAGCTACATGAAGGTACTCTACCTTCTTTGAGCAACCTTGGTCCTCCACCATGGTAGTTGATGTTAGTTTTGTACCTAGTGAAGCATATAAAGTGATATTAGCAAAAACAAGAAAACACTTGAAAACCGAAGCGGGAAATACTATTAGGAATACACACTCGTTATTAAAGAGAAAAGTAATTGTATTCGGAATAAGACTTACTGAACAAAGGTTTTCATATCTGCTGGCCCGGAGAACCAAAGTGATTTTTGAAAGCTGATTCCACCAAGCCGGTTGCATGCTTTCGAATGGAGCGTAACTAAGCGCCAATGTTTGGCCGTTGAGATCTGCTTAATTCCTTCAATAAAAGCATTAAACTCTGAAAATTTGAAGGGCTGGTCGTCGTCGTATCTAGCTGTCTTTAAGCTTAAACCCATAGGGAAGATCGGCAATAACCAAAGTAAAGTCCACGTGGCTTAACCGTTCCGACAAGGTTAGTTGCAATCACCATGAATGATTGAATATAAATTGTTTTGATCAAACATGCGAGAATCTCTCGTAGTCGGATGGTTACGGCTCAACATTCTTCTTTTCACTAACGACCTCTCTTCCCGTCTTTGTTCTAACCAAATTCATAAAGCCCTCGGGTAGGTCTTTATTTTTCTTTTTGTTCTAAGAAAAACAAAACAACAAGCTGTCAAGAGATCGTTTGTGCGGAGAGAAGGAATTCTAAGTGTAATTACCCGACCCTCAAAATTTGGTGAATATTGGACAATGCGCTTTCGTCGGATGTGGCAATTGGGTAGAGTTCCTTGCACCTTTCCCATGTGTCGGCGTTTAGCTGCTCCATCAAACATGTTTGACATGTTATGGCGTTTTTTTACAAAGGCGTTAAGGAAACAATGAGTTTAAACAAAAGAATGAAGGCAAGCGTAAAAAGAAAAACAAATACAAGTCAAGCTAATTGTATTACGGAATACAAACCGGTTAACTTGTGATGCTACCTCGAAACAATATCGCGAGAAAATAGTTCTACTACAGGGACAAACACATTGCTTCTCTAAAGGAGCATCGTATTCGAATACCGCAGGCCAACATTGGGAGGAGCAATGTGTGTTCGAATACACATGCCTTCCTTCACCGCGGGCAATGTGTATTCGAATACCTAATGCCTTTCTAGAGACAAGCAATGTGTATTCGGAATACACAATGCCTTTCTAGAGACAAGCAATGTGTATTAGGAATACATTGCCCGTGTAAAGAAAGGCATGTGTATTAATACACTATACCACCGATGTTTTTGGGAATCTAACATGCAATAACTAATGTTTGTGTGTCGAGAAAACTTACTTGTGTAATTCCTTTGACATTTCTTCTAGGCTAAACTCCTTATCAACAACTTTTTGGAGAAGCTGCTTTCGAGAAGCTCCGTGTCGGAGAAATACTGCATTTCCGCCCGGGCGGTAATGGTCATTTCTTTTTTTAGTGCGTCTGAGCTTTTTTCTTAGCTTTTTTTTCTTAATCTCCTTTCCCTTGCTCTTTAACTCCCTCGCTCGAACATTGTAAATATCACGGTCACAGGTTCCCAAATCTGTTCAAGAAGATTCACGTTAAATAGTTGATTTGCTATTACGGAATACATTTTGTGCTTACCTTGCCATCTCTAAAAAGCTAAGCTGGAACCGGTTATGGGTTGGCCAATGAGAGCGCCTTTTGTTGGCCTCGTCATATTTCGAGCGACATTCAATAGCACCTGCGCCTCCTTAAGCTCCAAGGAAAATCTTGGCTTCTTGGGTCCTCCACCCATACTTTTCCTTGAATATTACGTTACTCCACGTGCATGAACCGGATCTTGTCGTGCCAAGCTCATCTTTAGTTTATATTAGTTGTCGGCATTGTGGGTGTTGGCAGCGATTTTAAGCTTCTTCATCGGTAAGACCCGCGATGTAAGCAGTTGAGGGGCGGAGAGGTACCTCGGGTTCTTCTTCTCTTTATAAAGTTGCCTTCTTGCCTTAAAGGCGTGATTGCCTCCCAAGGCGTGGTGAGTGTAGGTCTCTGCGTTTTCTCATCATAGTCACGGGGGTTTTGCACTCTTCCACATCAACAAGGACAACTATTGGGGCCACATGAGCATTTGGATTGCTCCTTATTACGTCTTCGGGTTCCTTAAGTGATCGGCATAAATTTTGCGAACCTGAAGTGGCCTTTCACCGACTTCATTTTTCGATTGGAAGCTTCATTGAAGTGGCCCGCAAATAAATTACACCTTGCACAAACTTGTGCGGGTTAATCTCTTCCATCTTTTCATTTGTCTTGTCAACTTTTTTTTCCTTTATAGCAACACCGGGTGCTTTACCCTTCCCCTTCTTCTTCTTAGGTTCCTCGGAAATATCCTCTCTTAAATTAAGGCCGTCTGCTTTTTTTAGGCTCTTTAGCAACAATTGTGTCCTTGGCGCTTCTTTGGTGGTGTGGTGGCGGTGGCCTTTCGCGGGTTGTGATGGACTCCCAGTTGTGATGAGGAAGCTGCTTTCGGGCTCGGTTGCTCATCCTCTTCCTCGGGCTCGGACTGTTGTAGGGGAAGTCTTAAGCTCGTTATTAGCCGAACATAGTTGATGATGGCAATGGCGACCTCTTGCTTGATGTAGTGAGCAACATACTTGTCTGAAGGGCGAGGATTTACTTTCGCCACTCTAAAATAGGATTCATCAACATGAATAAAGCCTTGGGATGTCTGAAAAGGCAGTCTCCCTCATTTGGCGGACTCCCCGGCTACTTCACTCCTGCGGATTTGGATGGTGCCCATGCAAACAAATTCCCTCTCATCGTACCTTTTTGCTCCGGCACTCAGAAGCCGGACATGTAGGAAAGTAAGTGTCTTTGTACTTTCGAAGTACCCCTTGTAAAAAAACCATTGAGTTTGAAAGTTTTTAAGTAGATGGCGGTATGAGATGACTCCTCAACCCTTCTCTGTGGAGTGCGGTTTTAGTTGGGATTTTAACGGTTCTCTTGTGTTGTTTCTTCTTTCTTGTGCCTTCTTGTAAACCGTCTTGTTAGAAAGCGATGGCAAAAAACTATTCGAGAATACAAAATGTAAAGGAAAAACAAGGGCAAAAAAGAGGACCAAAATAAAACAACAGCTTTGTATTAAACAAGTTTTAAAAGAAAAAAACACCTAAAAGTCACTACAAAAATCCGCGGAAAAACAACACAAAACAAAGATGATTGTACCTTTAAGTACTTTCTTACTCACCTCTCCATGTTTTTCTCTATAAGTATGTATTAGGAATACACTTTTCCTCTGAAAGTATTATATTCGAATACACATTAAGTGTATTCGAATACCTGCGATATTTGCCGGAATACACTTCAGCTTCGAGACTGGAATGACCTTGTACTTTCTTACTCACCTCTCCATGTTTTCTCTATAAGTATGGAATCTGATCTGAATATTATATTCGCGCCAAAATTTCCTTTTAAAGGTGTCCATTCCGTCTTGCTTTCGTTTTCTATGTGAAGTGGAATCGTTTGGCCTTCTTGTTACGCTCTAGTGTATTCGGGAATAGCTTTTAGTTTGCCTTTAAACTTAATTGTTGCGGGAAGTTCTACTTTTTTAGTAGGCGGGCTTGTGATACGGAATAAGAAAAGCTCTGCGATGAAAAACATTATCTAAACTCTACAACGTTTTGCGGTTCTTAAGATGACAAACCGCCGTCAACAAACTTCCACCACCTTTCGTTGTCTCAAGCTCGTGCGGTTACGAGGACACGCTTGGGACCAGCGTCGTTTCTTCCCGAACACCGGAATTCTCAGACTCCTTCATCGTTCTTGCTTCTCGAAGACACACCGAGTCCGGCCGTAACGGACTTCCACCACCCTTCCAACCGTCACCAAGTCCTGTAGGCGGCACTGCGGCATCTCCTTCCAAAGAATCACCACTAGTTGGGCCGGGCTGCCACCACCCTTTGCTCCATCCGGGACTGCGAAGCTCCACAACAAAGGGTGCTCAAGAACAAGCTACCCCCCCCCCTTTTGTAGTTTAAGCCTCCTTCGTTGCAAACATACAAGGAACCACGAGAAAACCTGAGAAGGCGTGAGATTCACTACAATTTCTCTCACCAGGACTTCACTACAAATGAGGGCCAAGCTCCGGCATGCACTCCTCTTCACACAACAAGGGTTGTGACACATGGATTCTTGAGAATTCCAGTCCGCTCTAAAGGAGATGTTTGCAAGAACTCCTTTTCAAGATGGTACAAAACGGTGATGCCACAACCTCTTATGGGCCATCACCACCCTTTAACACTTTGTACCCCGCCTATTCCGGAACAACTTCCGTGGTGGTCGTTTTCCTCTACAAGCACACCACTTTCGGGGCCGGAGGAAGTCACCCCAGTAGAAGTTTCATCGAGAAGATGAAGACACCAACGAGGAACAAAGAGATTACATGTTCTCAAGCCAATCTTCAAAAGAAATTCAAGGTGGATTTTGGTTTGAGGGCTTGCTCCTCTGCAAGAAGAAGAAATCTTATGGATGAGCGAGAAAATGAGGAGACTTTTGAGAACTAAATGCTGCTCATTGGGTTGCATCAACGGACTTAACATGGCTAAATTACGGCGATTAGAGACAACTTCTGATTCCATGACATTGGCGGACCCGAATGCCTACTTAGCTTATCATGTAAGACCAGACCGCAACACCTTCTTGCACTACATTAACCGTCAAAAGTTTGCGAAAATGTTTTATGGTTGTCCACCGTTTAGGGTCCACAAGAATGTCTAGAATACACAAAAGGCGGACAAAAATCCGACAATCGATGATCATTGTGGACCAAGAAGAGTTGTAACCATGCATGCCCTTCTTCTTTGTGTCTGGATGGAGAAATATTTTAGAGAAACATGTGAGAAGCTACCTAACAGACAACATGTATCATTTAACCGATAACATCACCAAAAAGATGTTTTTAATGAGTACAAAGAGACTTGCACTTTCGGCTTGACACATCTCTTACTCACACTTCACGGTGTGGAAAAGTGAATTAGGTCTTGTGAAAATTCTAGAAAACATAGAATGTCTGTTTTGCTTTCGAGGTGTGCGAAATTAAAGAGTCAACGAGCTGCAAAGGCAGAGGTCGAAAAGAAGTAAGTTCATGTTCTCCAATCTCTCACTTGTTTTAGAAAAATGCTTTGACCTGATTTCTTCTCTGAGATATTGTTACAGAACCTTGCCGGACATCGTGAACAACAAGCGTGAGAGAGAAGAAAGCTTGCCAAGCATAGAAAAAAAGCTCTTGAGCGTCCTTTGCAATACATATGCATTTGTGATTGATGGAATGGACCAAAAAAACAACTCTACCACATTTCTTGAACATTCCTAAAGATGTGCGGAGGAATGTTTTGTTAAGGTCCACCTTGTAGGAGCTATGGTCTTCAAAGGAAGTCTAAGGTGCAAAGTTTTTTTTTGGCGTATCCAAACTTGCATGGTGACCCCAACCTCACAATTACAATTCTTAACAAGGTCTGTCTTGAGCAAGAGCAATTACCACCGGTGCTTTATCGCAACTTGACAATACTACAAGGGAGAACAACAATCAAACACTCTTTGCGTCTTGTGCCATGTTAGTGGAGCTAGGGATCTTTAGAAAAGTGAAGCTTCGGTTTCTTACTTGTAGGCCACACTCATGATCAGATTGACCAAATGTTCAGCAGATTTTCTGTGCGCCTTAGAAGGAAGAAGGCTTTTCATCTTCCTTCTTTAGTTCGAATTATTGAAGATTCTTACACTCCTACTCCGATTAATCGATCTTCTTAAAGAGATTTCTGCTGATTTGAAGAGTTTGTTTTCTCTCAGCGTTCAAGCGAGAGAACAAAGCCGTGAACAAGTTGAATGATCTCACCTTTCAACATCATATCAAGTTCTACTTGAAGGATGGCCAAAGCTTCTTCTGGGGAAGAAGTATACCACAACTAAGGACCTGGAGTCCCCCAGGAGGATTACAGCTTCCTTAAATATATTCCAGACACTTCCTTCATAGAGCGTCTTTGAGCAACTTCCTCTCAAAAATCCTAAGGAGTCCAAGCGCGGAAAGAAAAGTACCCCGAGTCATCCTTAAAAGCCATTGAAAATGGAATTTCCTCGAGCTTTAAGTACTTCTTAGAAGAAGATCGGATGTGGTGGAGTAATTTCTTTCTCGAACAGAAAATTGTTGTACAAAACATAGCTCTAAGGCAGGTTGCAAGAACCATTTCAATGGCCTAACACCTTCCATCAACCCCAAACCAAGCGGGTCCAAGCGATGCTACATTTGCACCTGAAGTAGAAGGCGAGGAGGACCGAGTCATGTACCTCGGACCAAGGCGGGAATGAGCCCCAAGGTAATATCCGCGAGAAATTACCAAAGGTATGCTAATTGCTCTTCCATTGGGGAGGATGACAAAGGTCGGCCGATTACGGATAGCAAAAGTGCTTGACCACAGTCAAGGAGGAAGGCTTAGTCACTAAACTCAAGATTCATTGGCTTGCAACACGCTCAGAAAATGCTTTTGAAGGTAGATATGAGTTAGAAATGAGAAGCCAAGGAAAAGGGAGAAAGTCCAAGAAGGTGGGTTGTAGGGACGAGCTGAACCTTAATGACGTGACTATATTGTGCTATGATTTTAAATTGAAATCTGACAATCGTCTACGCCAGAAGACTATCAATTTGTTTAAAAAAGCTTGTAATTATGAAGAAGATGATGAAGAAGGTGGTGACAATGCTTCACCGTCTGTTGATAGTGATGAGGAAGATAACTCAAGCACTTCCTCGAGTGACAGTGAAAGAAGTGAAGGTGATGACGATGGCATAAATGAACATGAGGACGTCCTGGATCCCTCTCTCATCACTCCTCACACTTTTGCACATAACTGAGTCTTAGAAAAAGACTGTAAATTTTGATGTGAATATGAAGATTCTATCTTCAAATTTTGAGAATACTACAGTTTCAATTACAGACTTACTTCAATTTTTTGTTAAATATTTTATCCTCTGAAATTAGAGTTTCTCTCTTAAAACATACTTTAAGAACATTCTTTTTGCTAAGAAAAGTGACACTTTAAAAAAGTCAATTCCTTCGTTGCAAAAAAAATTTAGTCATTTCGGGGGGGGTCAAAATAGAATTTCATGCATCTTTTTTTTTTTTAACCTCATTTTACCCCCTTTTTCGTAAAAAAAAAGGGAATCTTTGCGGAATATTCCTTTTGCTCTCGTTTCAATGATTTGCTCCCGTTTAATACGCAACTTTGTTGAGTGATCAAATCCTTAGATTCATTACTTTTCTTTACATTTAATGCCTTCGAGTTTGCACATGGCGGATTCATTAAAAAGGGATGATACAATATTTACTGGCTTATGTCGATTATATATCAATTTCAACAATCTTCCGTTGTTTTTTTTGCAGGTTTCAGCATTCTTAGCGTCTACTGTCAATTTTCCACAATCTTCTATTGCGTTTTCAGTTTGTTCTTTCTGTTTTGATGCATTCGGACTGTGCATGGGCATCCCTCTACACAAGCCTGATCCAATCGTTGTTATCCAGCCTATGGAGATCGTCTGGCTTTTTCCAACAAGCAAGGAGCTGCAACGGCACTTTAAGCCGACATCTTCTCGTTCTTCTTCTCTGGTGATTTCTTACAGCTGCTCCATCGATTTGGAAGCTCGAACATAATCTAGCTCTGAGTGGTGCTTTTTGGCTGGATTCACGATTGGGTCTTCTCTCTTTATGCATCTGCAGTATTTCTCAGAATTTCATCTAGTTTGGCATCATATCTAGCTGCATTTGCATGGCCTGCAGCGAATTTTGCCTTCTTTTTCTGCCTGTGTATACCCAGCAAATGCCCCTTCTCACCGCAGGTTTCTCGCCTTAGATTAGCTTGCAAATAGAGCTTATGCTGAGCCATCGTTTGTCTTCAGGGTGGTTCACAATATGATTTGCATGCATGAAGAAATAACTTGTGTTGCTTCTGTGTTACTTTGCTGCTATGATTTGAAAGAAATCTGCCTTATGCTTGACTAGGGCAAAGGAAAAGTACTTGGATGCTTGCGTTAATCTTCTTTTGCAGATCTTGAACTGGTGATGGACGGGGCTGAGCACACTCGATTTGTTGTTGCTTATACTGAACCGAAGGGTCTGCACCAAAAGCAACAAGGGGGGCTGTTTTGCGTCTTTTGTCTACAGATCTAGTATTCAAGATTCGCATGGCATCTCCAGAACCTACAAGACAAGACTCGTGAAGAATTTCAACGAAGTATGGCGGTTTGGCGAAGATAGTTACAGATTAGAGCATGGATATACCCAGCATGTATCACCGGAGGAAATTTTTTTTGATGACGAACCACCTCTCCACCTGTTGTCACAGACCTGCTTTTTGGCTCACGATCTGCCTGCTCTCGCTTCTTTCTGCCATCCCTAATCTCTGGCCGGCCTGATCCTTTCTCCATTCCGTTGCCTTCTCGGTGCTTCAAATGGCTCCCGAAACGAACTTCAGCGTAGCGAACCCCAAAAATTCGCCTAGGCGAACCCGCCGGATTCGCCCAGGCGAACCCGCACCCCTGACGTGGCGGGAGCGTTGCGGGGGCAGGCCCTGCGTGGCATCAGCTACCGGGTTCGCCCAAGCGAACCCAAATCGCGGTTTGCCATACGTGTGTGGCGACCTGGGACCTGGGCCACCCGCATTTAATAGCCCCCTGCCGGGTTCGCCCAAGCGAACCCACCGGCGGAGGGGGGCCACTAGTTCCTAGGACAGTACCACCTATGACACGTACCACCTGCAATAAATGCCCCACTGTCGGGTTCGCCCAAGCGAACCCACCGGCGGAGGGGGCCACTAAATGTTATCACAGGTCCACTTGCAATAAATGCCCCCTGCCGGGTTCGCCCAAGCGAACCCACCGGCAGAGGGGGCAACAGCTTTTATGACATTAGGCCATTATGGAATATCCATATGGAAAGGGGGCAAATGATTTTCCACATCCAGTCTTAAGAATACTTGCACCATCAGAGAAACAGAGGGATCCATCTGCAGCAGTGCCCCAATAGAAGGGCACCTTGCCATGAGCATCCTGCATCAATTTGCCACACTTTTGCCTCAAAAATCTGCTAAAAAAGCGGAAATTTTGCTCTTTTTCAACACTTACCATGTTCGTAAAGAGGCCTCCGGCGGCTCTATCATAAAGCACAAATGCGAAATGGCCTCTAAGATCCCTCACAACTTGATGGGCCGGAAATGGAGCTCGATCTCGCAGAGCTTTTATAAGCTTCCATAACTATGGTAACCTCATTTGCAGCCTTGCACAGGCCATATTGCTGCCTTAATCCAGACAAATTTTCGAGCATTCCCTCAAAGATGCAGAATATATTATCTACGGCCCCAAACATCCTGCAAGAAAAGAAGGCTTTTGGTTATGGAGGCTTCTTTTCAAGAAGGGGCAAAAACAGGCAAAAACTGCACCTTGGCGGAGAAAATCTTGGCGCTCATGCGAGTAAACTATGGAGCAAGAACGATCAAGCCGCATTTAAAACGTCTGCGGATATGCATGGCGTAAAGCTTGCACAAGCTCGGCGGTTTTCTTCAATCCGGGGCTTTCGGGCACCGGAGGGCTAAGCTCCTCGGAGCTTCGATCGATCCCCGGTAAAGACGGCAAACATGTTGAAATATTTTCAAAGCTAAAGAAACACCACGGTCGCGAGCTCCGGCGATGAATCGAGCTCAAAGATTATCTAAAAATGCCCGATCTAAAAGCCGATTGAA
Source organism: Isoetes taiwanensis (assembly GCA_021234155.1). Classification (NCBI taxonomy): domain Eukaryota; kingdom Viridiplantae; phylum Streptophyta; class Lycopodiopsida; order Isoetales; family Isoetaceae; genus Isoetes; species Isoetes taiwanensis. Next base: position 4,997,876 of record JAJEKV010000079.1, read on the forward strand.
GCAAATCCGCGAAGGATTAAAACACGGAACAAAATTGAAGAACAAGATCGACAAGAAAAACGAAGAGAACGAAAGCAGACAAATAAGAAATTTTGACCTCGCCGGGCCAGACGGGCTCGACCACTGCTGCTTTACCCTCGGCAGTGAGCACCTCGCTAAGGTATTTGTTGACCCGGTTCACTTAAAGCGAATCTTGTGAGGGCCCCGCGACCGCCATGCGATTTCGCCATGCCTACTTACCTACGACTTGCAATTTCTCGCTTTATGCCTGGGTTCTAAGCTTAACCCGGTGAGGGCGCTCATTCCGGCCCACGCTCGCGGCTCTTACCGTATCCGCTTACCGCCACAAACTCCGTTTGCCCGCCAAGCGAACCCGGGAATGCGCACGCAGCCGGGTTCGGCTGGCGACGCCCCGCCACGTCGTCTTCGTTGAATTCGCTTTAAGGACCGACGGTTCACGAAGCGATTTCGGTTCGGCCATACAACCCGGATTGGTTTGCGAACTTGGTTTCGGGAGCCAATAAAGTGCGCGTTGCCTTCTTCATGAGGGGGTTACGTTCATCCGGTATCCCTCCTAGTTTGTTTCTTTTTTAACTGTCTAAACTTATTTTAATTGTTTAAACTCGTTGCTGGGTAGAATACCTCCGTCTCGCCTTCACCTCGGTCTGCCTTCTTCATCTTTCAAGGTTTGTGTTTCCTTCACGATTTGTGTTTTCCAATTTTTTCCATTTGGATGTTCGAATGAGGAACTTGTTTCGTGGCTCTGGGTTCGTCATGTCACTTAGCCCTCTTAACCATATACATTTCCTTTGCTAACAATTTTATTCTGACCATTGTTCAAGTCGTTTTATGTTAGGTGCCTACATAATTATTCTCGACCATTGTTCATGGGGATTGGGTTTGGTATTTGCATTTAATTATGGGTTTGGCATCTCATCATTCTCATTTGTGCTTACTGGAACCTTCGGCTCTATGATATGCATGATCATTTGCCAATATTCATTGGATCTATAATTTGTCCTAGTTCATCTCATTTCTCTAGCATTTGTTCCTCTTTTCAACACCCTACGTTCTCAAACCATTGCATTCATGCATCAAGTTGGTTCTTCTTTTTGTGATTGCAACCCATCTTTATTTCTTCTCCATGTGTAGCTTGTGTTGCTTGATATTGAACCTCACTAATCCAAAGCTTTTTGGGGGTTGCAAGTGTTCCTTTTTAACTCTTGTGGTGCTCTCTTATTTTCTCCGGTCCATTGTTTGTGCTCTGAGATTGAGTTGACAATGCCTCGCATTTATTAGTCTGGAGCACTTGTGGTATTTTTGGTCTTTAACGAGCATCATCATTTTTCTCAAGGTATAGTTTGGGTTGCCTTGTCTTCAAGTTAACTAATCCCAGCTACTACATTAAATTTTAACTTTATTCAATTCATCGCCATTCTTGCCTCTTGAGATACATTCATATTGCTAAGAGTTGGTACCCACTTTGGGAGTTTTTTCTTCTAGTAATTTGGTTTTTCGGAAGCAAAAGTGTTGCTTCAGCAGTTTTCTACCTCTGGTGTATCTCTTATATTCTTTTGGTTAAGCGTATCTTGGGTCATTGTCTTTGGAATCATTTTTATGCATCCTATGTTGACTTGCCAATTTGCTTAGATACAGGCATCTCTTTTCTACATAGTTTTTACTCTATTGGACCTAGATTTCTGTTTCAAAATTTCACATTGACTTCTCTGGATAAGGATGTGCCATCTGTTCCTTTTTCCCATGTTTCAAGGTGGTTTCACGTCAATTTGGGACTTTCTTGGTCGAATAGTTGTTTCATTCCATGTATCTATGGTTTTTCAACATGGTCCTTAGATATTTGTTACAAGTGCCTTTGCTAATACATTGTTTTCTTTTAATCACGTTGTTTTGTGGCGAGCCTCGTTGCATCCACCTTGCTCTTGGTTTTCTTGACTTCCATCTCCTCTACCTCCTTGGCCATAACTCCCTTTGACTTAGCTCACACTTTTGATCTTTTCCTGGGTGAGCATCGCCATCTTACAATTTTCATTTTCACCCTCTCTTTTGCTAGATCCACTCCATCTTCGGCTATTCAATTGATCTTCTAGGTGAGAAACATCTTGTTTTGGTTCAAGTCATCCTTCTAACCCTCCGTTTGACTATGACTTTAGTGTACTGTTTTTGTGTTTAGCCTTTTTCATTTTCGTCATTGCCTAATATTGCTTCTCAATTTTTATGCCTTTGACCTCAACCTCGACTTCCCAGGGGTTCATTTTTGCCATATAGCCGCCTTTACCCCTATGCCTCACTGACAATACATTATCGCTCCTTATCTTCACCATTAGTTTGTTAACATGCCATATATCTACCGATAACCAGCTCTCATTTCCTTAACTTATACTTATTCATTTGTGAGTATTCACTTGAACCTTTTCTTTCACTGAAGTTTTGAACTCCCTATTCTAGACTATGTAGCGATATATGTCCTAGGTTTTCTCAATTGGGTGTCATATAGTTTTTCCACACAATTTGTTTTTGCTCATTCTATTTTTCAACTAGCATTGGGGTGCGATTTTGCAATCGTTATTTCTTGGATCACTTCATTCATCATAGCAATCGTCGTCTTCTTACTCTTCCATTTGTCTCGAGAACCAGACCCTTTCATATGCGGAGATTTTTTACGTTCTTAGGGAACCTCGAAGGTGTGCTATTGTTTGTTGTTTTCATTTGGGACATGGACTTTTTTAGCTCCTTTTTGTTCAAGTTATTTGTGATGTATTTGGTAGCCGTTACATTGTGCGTTCATTATGTCATTTGGGTGATTTGTCAATGTTCCTCCGGCGTTACGATTTTTGATGCTATTGACATGGGTTGTATGTTGCAATTTTGAGCTATATCTTTGTGGACATGTATGGTGTACCTTATGAACATTGAGTTTTGAGTATCAGGGGGGAGCATGTCTTCTTTTCCTTTGATGAGCTTCATCGCATTTTTCTTAGTTCTTTGCTCGCCTCGTTCTTTGTTTCCTATATTCTGGGTCTCATATTGCTTCTCTTCGGTGATCTATATTTGGCTTCTTCACATGTTGCATTGCATACTTCTTTTACATTTTTCTATTGGTTTACGGTCATTGGCTCTATTTCAAGTTTGTTTCTACGCCAATTTTCCATATATGCATGTCTTGGATTGTCATTTTTTGCAGTGAGATTTGCGAGTGGATTTGTCTAGTATCCGTTTACATTTTGTTGCGAGTTCTTGTTCAGTTTTCCTAACCTTTGTTGGACATTTGCTTCATACTTGGTCTTAAAGCATTTCCTTTGTTGCCATGGTACTCCTGACCTCTTGATATGTTATGTGTTATGTCATCTCTAGATATGCCCATTTATTTGTCCAGCGTAAGTTTTTTAATGTTCATCACGAGTTGTTTTATTTTGTATCATTTCCACATAGGCCTCTTAACCATGCACTTGACTCGACCTCATTCACGAGACACAGTGCCATTGACAGACTGGGCCCACTCCATCTAACACCTCAATTTTTTTGTAGCTCACATTTGTGTTTTTGGTCCCTTTATCATTCCTTCGTTGTTTTCTCATAGCAGACCATATGTATGACACTCACTTTATTAATAATTTATCTTTTTACCTAGCCATTATGTTTTCATTTGTCCTTTTTTACCATATGGCGGACCTCCTTGCCCTCCACCCCCACCTTGGCATTTTGACCTCCATCTCTTCCTTTTCATTGGCCCTAACGTCACTTTTGACTAGTTAAGCCTCATTTTTTTGTTTTGCTACTAACATGTCCCTTCATATAGTCATTGTGTTTTTGATTCACTTATCATGTCCATTACTTTTTTTGCTTTCTTATTTCAGACCATATGTTTCATTTGTCCTTTTCTACTATATGGCTCACCTCCTTGCACTCCACCCTGACCTCGGCACTTGGACCTCCATCTTCTCTTTTTCATTGGCCATAACCTCACCTTTGACTACTTAAGCCTCATTTTTGCCTGATTTACTGTGGCCGGTTTTGTCTCTCTTGCGAGTCCCTTCCGTGCATCGCTTTACTCACAATCTGTAACATTACATACTCATTGTGTTTTCATTTCCTTTAACATGTTCATTCCCTCATTTGCTTTCTTATTGCAGCTATCTGTACGGCCCTAGCTTTGCTAACAATATGTCCTGCTACGTAGTCCTTCTGCCATATGGCTAACCTCCTCGCACTCCTCGGTGACCTTGCCACTGTTGACTTTCGTTCCTCGGCAGCTGCGGCTCGGGGGGTTCCACATGATGCAGCTCGTGCTCACGGTCGCTGGCGCTCCTCGTCTTCTCACTCTCGCTACGTGCTTCATGACCCGACTCAACACTTGGAGGTTTCGCGGCGGCTGGGCTTATAGTTAGGAAGTTCTCTGGTAGTCGGCCGGTTTTGTGTCTCTTGCGAGTCCCTTCCCAGAATCGCATCGATCCGAGCCCTCGGATCGCCATTCTGGGGAGGGACGAGCCATTATATAAGGCTCCTCCCCCTTCGGGACCGGTTATCGGCGTCTTCTCACAGCAGCTTTCTTCCCTCTCGTAGCTTCCCTCCCTTCCCGCCCTGCTCAGTGGGGACGCGCCTATTTCATTTGTGTTTTTGGGCCATGCACTTTTGTTGTTGTTCACTTTGAATTTTGCTATAATAATGTTTTTTGCATCAACATCATGCCGTTTTTTTCATATATTATTTTCCACCCGTTGGGTGACGCTTTCTCCACCTTCCAGGTGATGCTATCTCCACCTGCGGGTGACGCTATGTCTTTCCACCTTGAGGGTGATGCTATTTATTTCCACCTTGAGGGTGACGCTATTTATTTCCACCTTGAGGGTGATGCTATTTATTTCCACCTTGAGGGTGACGCTATTTATTTCCACCTTGAGGGTGACGCATAGTTGGTTTCCACCCGTTGGGTGATGCTTCTCCACCTTTTAGGTGATGCTCTCTATGTTTCTGATATGATCTTCTTTGCAGGTTTTACTTATTGATTGTGCGGCTTGCCTCGTCCCTGCCATGCATGTTTGTTTTTCTAACCATTCACGGGTATTTTTAGGCTTCTTTTGTGTTGCTGCAGGTTTTCCACCGTCTTCTGGGGTCCTGCTTTTCTTGGCTTCGCCATCGACCCGTCTCCTTCGTATCTCCAGGCAACACATTCAAGGTTGGTGGCGGCCATTTCTCATTAGGGTTTTCCTCGAAAACCCGAAAGGGCGGGGTTTTTTATCCCGATGAGAAGCGGTCGCCATTACCCTTCTATTCTGCCTGTGCACATTGTTTTTTCCGGGGTAGCCCGATATTGTTATCGGCCGGTTTTGTGTCTCTTGCGAGTCCCTTCCCAGAATCTTATATTTATTGCAAAAGAATACCCATTCCAAAGTTCTCTTTGAAGCTTGTGAACAAATGAACAGTGCATTGACCGATTCTGCTACGGTAGTATTAATTCAATATTTGATATATTGGATTCTTTTAAGTTGGTTGCCTTCTTTCCAATGTTGGTACTAGCTTAACATTGTGATCTTATGTTAACTTTATCTAGTTAAATTATTGGTTCTAATACATTAGCTCATTTATTCACAATCTATGCTTGGAAACTTGAACAAAAATGGAGTTACATCATAAAATTATTCGTTTTAACATCCATTATGTGCTAGGTAACCTGCCAGATTGAGATGTTTCCAACCAGTAAACCAGCAGACAACGTCGCTGCGAGGGGCATTAGCCGCTAGCGGCACCACTGCCTGCCAGTTTACCGGCCAAAAACCTCAAAATCCAATCGACTACCAAACGTAAAATGGTGGTTGGTGAAAATTCTGGCCTTGATTGTCGGCGATGATTCTAGCAAGCGGGAGAGTTCCTGCAGAGATTCTTGCAAGCAGAAAGGGATTTTACTTCTTGATCCGCCCGTGTCTACACGCTATCAAGACAGAGACTCGAGAAATGGCCTAAATCAAGACATATTTTTTGTATATATTTTCTATCACAGTCAAAATTTCATTGTATTTTTTACGCTTTTTATTTTTTATTCCTTTTTTTACCTTAATTTATTTGCAATTCACATCTATATGATAACGAACTATGATACAATTAGTAATAAGCATGATGAATTGACACGTGACAAAAGCAAATTCACGTAGTATAAGAATTACAATTTGTGGCATGTGATAACTATGATTAAATTTTGTTACACTTCACAAATAATATATGAAAACGTGTTACAAAATGTTATTTTGTAACGAGTTACAAGTGATTTTTCGTTGGTAATGCATGACAAATTACCTTTTGTAAGGCAAATAAAAAAATACCCACTAATGTATTTTTCGTTACAAAAAGCGTGACAAAGTTATATTCTATTAGTGACATTTGGTTTCATCAACATGTATGTTTCAACAATTTCTAGTACCCCTTGTTCGGTTTATTGGCTAGTCCATTGAGTTAGCAACTAAGAGATCTTGTGTTCAAGTCTCTGGGGGTTCATCAGATGTCCTCATGGACGTTGCCAATATGGTATGAAATAAAAATACTATCTATTTGGTGGTTACTATCTATCTATCTATTAATCTATTTGGTGGTTGTCTCAAGGGGCATATGAGATTTGGTGGTGGTTGTTGTCCCTCCGTGCTTGATTCTAGAGGGAAAAATCTGCGGAGCTGAGAAGCTGGATGGAACCCTTTGCGCTTAATTCTAGAGGGGAAAATCTGCGGAGTTGAGAAGCTGGATGCCCCCAACCATCTTTTCTGGTAAATGTAAAGTCCCTTTACTGTCCACACACATTGTATGGTTGTGATTAAAAGCCCTCAGCTGGCCCCATTCACTTTCTCGGTTCCATTCTGCTTTGGAAATACAAAGACGGGTCACAGGAGGTGAAATGATAACTTAAGAACAGCGTAAATATTGATTTTTGCATGAAGGGAGTTGAATCGATCCTTTGATATCTGCGTTTTTTTTCCTTCCCACTTCATCTCATTGGGCAGTATGAAATCCGCTTCAAAGTCGCCATTTCTTGCACTGCACACTCTCTGCCACACAATGTGAGATGAGAAATCCTTCCAGAGTGCTTCCAACCGGCATCGCTTGTAGCCATCGGATTCAGGCTTTAATTTGGGATTAATCTCGACCTTTGGTGCTCGAATGATGGATTCCTTCAAAAAAAGTCTGCCAATGATGGCGGCCCAAATGGGTAAGCATCCAGAGCAAGTTTTCTCCGGTGGAAGAGATAGCGAGACCCAAAAGACCTTCAACAATCTAAGAATCACAGTTTTATGCGGGTGTGACGATTTTGGTGCTAAGGGCTAGATAAAGTCCGGTGCAAAGGCATCATGACCCAGGAAAAATGGCCGAGTACAGCCTCGGACTTTCCTGGCCCACATGGCCACTCGGCCATTTTTGACGGGCCATAATGCCTCTGCACATGACGTTATCAGCCTTAACGTCCTTGGCTGAAGCATTTGGCAAGCCGCCATAGCATTTGGCTACTGGAGCAGGGTATTGAGGCTGAGTATGCTGCTGGAGCTGGGTACAGAGCCTAAAATCTGCCATAGCTACTGGAGCAAGGCATTGGGCTGAATACGCTACTGGAGCAGGGGATGGAGGCTGCAAAATGCAAAATGCAAAATGCCATATCTTCCAGAAAGAGGTATGTTGTAGCAACATTTCTATAGATAGCCTAAATTTAAAGAGAATCAAATTGAGCATATTGAAATATCATTTCTGGATTGCCCTAAAGGGAAAAGTCCTTCTTGTGGTGACCACAAGAATACTTCTAAGGATATTCAAGAATGGCCAATGCCAAGCTTTGTTATCTAATATGTAATTGCTATAGGCAAGATGCGATTACATATTCTTAAATATTCCTGCGTCATCGGGGAAAAACTAGCAAAATCAAGAGATAAAGAATGTCGAAAGTTTTCTTTGCCGTACACGCTTGATATTTGTTGACAGATCAAGTGTTCTTCTACAGCTGTGCTACTCTTTCCGCCGCGTGAGTTGCAAGAGGATTAGATGAATCCTAATCTCAACCATCTATTCAAGAGTGTTATGTCCAGTAACATTCGTGGCCCACTCTGTTATGAAGCAACAAGATTGTTATGTCCATAACAAGATGTTATGGCCATAACACAAGGCACCCAAAAAACAATCACTATCGGTTTTTTCCAACAATTTTTACGTGAAACCACTATAAAAAAGGGAAGTTACTAAGTGGGTTAATGTGTGGAATAACCATTAGTAGTTACATGGCGTGGTTCTTATACATGTTTGTTACCATATTTAAGAACTATGGTTCTTTAGGATAGTTTATTTGTTTGGTTTGTCATAGCGTTTTATTGCTACTTTTTAAGTAGGTACATTCATTAGTAATGGAGACCATAAACCACTAATGATTTTGACTTTATTTATTTGCGAAACTTAAAGTGATATTCTTACAAAGTTACCTACGTTAATTCATACTAGGCCATAAATCACTAATAAATTCGGCTTTAATTGTTGTTGTAAATTAAAGTTGTTTTCTGATAGAGTTACCTACATTATTTCAAATTAATTAACATTGATTCCGACAATAAAGTACCGCTCACACTATCTCCCCCCGATTGGGGTTATTAAAAAAAAAAAGGGAAACCCTACCAAATTTCATTTATGGAAACCCTTCCAAATTTCCGTGAAAACCGGAAGGGTTTCCACTGAAGCACGGTAGGGTTTCCGCAAAAAAATTATATTTTTAGTTATCCAAGGCGACCACCGTTAATTAATGTTTGCAATTAATTTTCTACGGCTCTGATAAGAGCCTATTCAAGAAAAAGTAAATTTTTTTTTCTTCCTCTTCCTCCGGCGGACGGATCGGTTTTGCTTCCTTGCATGAGATTAGATTGAGTTGCTTGATCGTTGAGGAGCGCTTGATTCCGTGTCTGGATTCCGGTCTTCCAGGTAGTGTTTCCAGATGAGCTCTTGCTCTTGTTTGCCAGAAGATCCCCCTTCCTATTTTCCCTTCTGAATCAAACAGAAAGGGTTTCATCAAAAAACTTTCTTACTGCTCGTCCTTTTTCGCAGCAAAAGAATTGGACAGACATTTCTTGCCGGAATAGATTCTTCAGAAAGAAGACCAAGAAGCAAAGTTCGTGCCACATTTCATGCGATGTGATGCGAGATTCATAGTAAGAAATAAAAACAAGAGATTCATAGTAAGAAATTCATAGCAAGATAATCTTAAGGATTCAAAGGAGTTGGATTCAAAATTTACAGGGGCAGGTTACCATATGTAGTACATCTGGATCTACGATGCTGCAAAAAGAGCTCGAGTTTGTACAGGGAAGAAAGAAAGGAATGACGAGCATGAAGTATAGCATGCTTTGAGATTTTCGGCTCCGATTCAAGCTCTTGGTAATACACTGATTTATTGTACTGATTTATTCTACACATTAAACAGCAAATTGTTAACCAGGAAAAATTGTCGGCTATGGAAACCCTTCCGGAAACCCTTCTCGGCTATGGAAACCCTTCTCGGCTACGTCCAATTCTCGGCTAATCTGGGAAAAACTTGCAAAGGACGTTTGTTGCTGTAAGTGATAAGTTTCTCATTTTTGAATAGAAAGCCGGATCATTTCTGAAAAATAGCCCAAGCAGAAACTGAGCACAAAGTTTTCATGGCGCCAGACCAGGAAGCCATAGGCTATGCAGGCATACGATCTTGTTCAGAAAATTCTATAAACATTGCCTGACAAAATCTTCTTTCCCCTTTTTTTGCCACGTCCAATAAAAACGGCACTATCTTCTTCAGATTTGCTCAACTGATGATTTCATACAAATCCTTAAGCTCGTAGCCACAGAATGGCTTATTTTTGCAGAGTTAAGGGCACCAGAGTCTGGAAAATTTAACCCCAAAAGGCAGATTCTTCTGTAATGCAGCAAAAGTCTGGGACCAATTAGCAGATGCCGAATTTTTCTCCAAGCAGGGGCCGCTTCAATCCAACCCCAGTCCATGCATGAGTCAACAAAGCAATTCTTGCTCTTCATGCTCAGATTGCAATTCTGCCATTGAATCATACTTTCTGATTCTTATATTATTCTCTAGGTCAAATCTTCTTATGAGATACACAGCAATCATTCTCTTCACGAATGTGTCCCTTTTATTGATTTGGCTTCTTGTTAAAAATCCGGTTTATTGCTCGGATTTGACTGTGTAGAGTGGCAGGCGTGGATTTGACCTTGGATTTAAGCTCGTCAAGCAGGCTGATATCAAGCTAAGAAAGGTCTTCAACTAGAACAGGTAAGCCTTGAAAACAGAAGGAGGTTAGAATAATTTTCCCATCTTGTCCATTATAGCTATGCAATTAGGAGATAAACAATTGCATGTAATTCTTTGAAGAGTAGCTTAATTCCAGTGTGAAATTTTTGAATCCTTTTTTATCTTGAATGCTTGAAGGTGGAGCGCACAAACTATTAACACACAACTAACATTATTAACACAAACCATTGCATTTGACACATTTAAATTAAAATCCCCCTTAAACCCCCTTTGGTTTGGGTGCATATTCACACGGGGGGTTACGTAGGGCAGCGAGAGCTGTCAGATGGGCATACTTGCCCTTTATTCCTCGATCTGGACCGTACGTAGCGATCCTCGTTTGTGGGGTATGCATGTACAAGTTTTTGTATACTGTATATTGAGGTTTGCAAAATACTATAAGGTTTGAGAGAATGTACTTAATGGTGTTAATTTTGTACATGTATTATAAATTTTTTGAGGCTCTCGCTGCCCTACGTAACCCCCGTGTGACTCTCGATGCCCGGAGTAACCCCCCGTGTGAATATGCACCCAAACCAAAGGGGGTTTAAGGGGGATTTTAATTTAAATGTGTCAAATGCAATGGTTTGTGTTAATAATGTTAGTTGTGTGTTAATAGTTTGTGTTAACTAAAAAATTTTTTGGCCCCTTCGGGGCCTTAAAGATGGTCTATGTGCAGTTAGTTACACGTTGACCAAATTGTTAAAGAATACAATTTTGCACATATAAATCACAAGTATTTAGAAAACACCATTGTTATTCTCGTCCTTGTCAAACTTCAAATTTAGAAATGTGATTTCGTATTCTCTCTAGTACTCTCTTTGCCAAACTTCCACCCCTTACTCTAAAACTATAGCGTTGTACAATGTCAAAATAAAGGATGCCACTCCCAAGGTAAACAAACCAGTATTGCATTGAACAATGCCACACCCAAGGTAAAAAATCCACTATAGCGTTGACAATCAAGGGCACTTATAGCTTCATCTAACAAAAGTATGCATGCATGTTATCATGGAAAGCATTACAATCCATAATATATTCTTCATATATATGTTATCAAACATTGCACGGGCATCCTGCAGAGCTGCAGGTTTACCATAAATCTGAGCAAGCTAGTTTTCTAAGAACCTATCTCAGCCTAATCATTAATGCAAACTTTGATCATGAATAGTAGAAAAAGTGTTATACAGAAAAAGATTTGAAATAGCATTACATTTACAATGAGGCTCCACGGTTGAGGCTCCTTGCAATCTTCCACAGCCAGCATTGAAACCACTAGTAAAATACCTCGTGTTTATGATGTCTTAGGCAGTAAATAGTTGCATGGCAGTCAAGTATATAGGATTCATACCATCTTCAAGCATCCTGGCAAGCCAATATATGGCTGTATTAACATCAGAATCATTCATGGCTTTTTTCAGTGCATCAAATAATCTGCTTTCTGAATCATTTGTTTTACTTGCATCTTCCCTACAGCAGATCCTAGATCGATATAAAGCTTCTTGAATATCAGCCAGAGTGACAGAGATACTTTTTTTCGCGTACTGTGGCACCATGCCATTGCCATTACCTCTATTGAAAGGTCTGCTGTAATCATTTGATGCTAATTCCCTCAGTTTTTCCATTATTCTCTCAGCAGATATTTTCGTCATTGCAGCAGGACCAGAAAGTTGCATCATTGAGTTATTATTCTTGTAGATGGCTTCTGATAGAACCATTTCTAATACATTCAAAACCAACTGCAAAGATCTCCATCCGGAACCGTAATAAGAGAATCTCTTCCATTCTTCTCACTCTTCACGCCCGCCCACTAAACTTTCAAAGAAGTTTACGAAGGACACCCTGTTCTTTGTCATTCATAGCCCTCTTAACAATTTTTTTCAAGTGGCATAACCGCAGCTTGTTTGTACTGAATACTGGAAATATGCTAACAAGTCTGGAATTATAACGCTGTAAGGATTTTTCACCATAGACAAGCAAATCACAACCTGTTTAGATTTCGCATGAGGAACAAGCTGCTGTTGCTCTTGTTTGCTTTACCTAAAAAGGGATTTCACCAAGATTAAGATAGAACGCCCATACCTTTTCTCCTGCCTTGCCTCATCCAATAACCGCTGAAATTCATGCATGTTTGTGCCCCTTCCCATTTCTTCACCCCCGGCATACTAGCATATGACATACTGTAAATTTTTGAGACAGATGAGGAACCGAATGGAGAAAATGACAGTATGAACTTACACAAATAGATGGAGAAGGCCATTCTGGCTTATCCGGTGACGTAAAATTCATGTGTTCCATATAGCTATCGGGCGACTCCATCAAGCATTGTCTGCTAAAAACCCTGAACCCTAAATTCTTTGTTAGCTTCGTAATCATTAACCCCTTTTTCCGAAGAACTCTAGGCATATGCACGGTGGTTTTGCCGGAGCCAGGAGGACCAACGAGACAAAAGCAGGAAAAACTATCACTTTTAGAAAATCAACGCAATGATCGACGATATTAGGGTCAGAACTAGAAGCACAAACGACAGAAGGATGTAGAGAGTACCCAGACTTTTGCTCATACTTTTTGCTTCAGACTATGGTGTAGCATAAGCAGAACTATTATTGTAACCAAAACCAGAATAAAAAACCATTACCTACAATATCTTCATGTCATGAAGAATCCTGGCCGCCAGCAACACAAGAATCTAGAGGGTAAAAGTTATTGGGGCTTGATACATATGCATGCAGTGACAGTATCAACCGCTGGATTATTTCATCGAACCCAAATCAACGACCCAAAACAAGCGCACTCTAGAAATACTATTTAGTATATCTTCACGAATACAACGTCGAAATCATAGAAAAACCATGTGAAAAAGCGTATAAAACTATAAAAATAACCCCCTGTTATAATGCTAGATATTCAATTTATCAATTGGGCATCTCATCAGTCCTCTTCGAAGTTCTTATTTCCATTGGAAAATATTAGAAACGCTTGGGTTTTTGAGCAATCAAACCCAAACTTCTACATGTAACTTGTTTAAATGTTAATACAAAAGCACTTGAAGTGCAATTTTCTTGCATCTCTATTTCTTGTCATATGTAAATGATCATGGCAATAAGAAAAACCTGGGGCTGTTCTCTAGCAAAATAGAAAAGGGCTGAATGAAATGTGAACCCAAATATAAAACGAATAGAAACCAAATGTGAACTAGCCAATTCATTCACAATTATGAATTGTTTGATGGGAAGTTCTTGTTTGTTCTCATTGTGCTCAAAATTTGCTAGGTAATTTTTTTGTTCGTAGTTTTTCTCATATGTTTCAAATAAATTACATGCTTATGGTTCTTTTGTAATGTTTTCGTACAGATATGGCAGGAGTAGGGAGGGGGCAGGACGCAGAGGGCGCGCGGTACTGCCAGTTCCACAGTCGATTAGGACTTTCGCGCCTGACCGGTTAGTCCCTAGTATAAGCTTAGGGTTTAGGGTATAAGTTTAGGTTAATCCCGTAGTATGAGCTTATCTGTTGTTCTCTTACTTCTATTGGTACATAGAGGAAACGTAGTGTTAATCCCTTACGTCCAGAATTTTTTTTTTTGGTCCATCGCTTTTTTCTTTAGGGACGAGCTCCATGGGCATTGGAGAATACGTCGAGTATTGATCACCATCCCTGGGGCTCCTACAAGGTCCCAGGAGAGATGGTTTTGTGAGCACGAGGGGTGCACACACACGCTTCCTCCGGACCAGGGTAGTTGGGGTTTAGGCATGGATGGCGCGAAGAAGCACCACATGAGCTGGCATGGGGAGGTACCATGGGTGCCTCGGCCTCGTGGTGCACGCAGAGTGCGTCCGAGGGACGAGGAGGATGATGCAGCACACGAGAGAGAGAGGGAGAGGAGCCGCCTTCGTGGTCAGGATAGATGTGCCAGGGCAGAGTTTCTAGTGTCCCAGCAGGAGACACACTTTACGGCATGACTCCACAGACGGGTTGTGGCAGAGTGGGAGGTCATTGAGAGGTCCTTCTCACAGGAGGAGTTAGCTACGAGATACCCACAGGGGGGACCACGTTGGATAGCAGATACAGTGCAGGCGCTCACTAGGTTGCGTGATGAGGGTCGAGAGGTCCGGTTCCGACAGACACGGGTTAGGTTGGGGAGAGGCAGAGGTATTGTTGAAGATGAGAGAGACCGCCATATTGAGGATGAGGCAGCTGACACAGGGTTGGTAGGGAAGGAGGATGTCGTAGAGGTAGCCGAGGCGCATGGATTGGGGTTTACTGCAGACTTGACAGCCCAGTTAGGGTTGCCTGGTTCATCTAGCAGCTGTTTTGCCTCTAGCACGTCATTCATGCCATCCACATCTTGCGATGTGGACCTCAGCCTGGGGAGGGTGCCCATCCATGACGCACTAGCATCGACCACTCAGCCTGCTACACCTCTTTCTCCCACCACCCGTTCTTTTTCCCATACTCCTAGTTCTCTCCCCATGCAGTGTGGTCTTGTCACATCACTCCCATATGTGTCACCATCATTCCCATCTCCGAAGTCTCGACCATTCTTTCCTCGCTTGTTTTCCAGCCCCTACTCTTCTACTGTAGCATCCGTGCCACCACCCCCCTTCACGTTGCCATGTGGACCATCCCCCTTCCTACCATGTGGACCACCCCCCTCCCCACCAGTGCCACCACCATCATTTGCACCTTGCCCTTGCTCGCCACGTGTACCGCCTCACCTCCTTTTCGCACACTTACTCCCCTTTCCCCCCACGTACCCCCACTTCCTCCCACTTCCTTTTCCCATGCCCCGTCACTGCCCGATGCACTACCTTGTTCTGTACCTCGGACATCGCTTTCCTTGGGCGACGTTGGTCGATTGTTGAAGGAAGTGCAGGGGGACCTAGCGAGCGGGTGGGCTTCTTTCCATGAGCCATCACCTTCGACGAGCTCCACTTCATTAGACCATGCACCAGGTCCTTCTACTGTACCAGTGCCCACCAGGCTCGACACTCTTGAGCCATTTATAGGTCTACGGACGAGCTTTCACGAGGCACAGAGCCGGATAGCTGCAGAGACACCGATTGAGCTCACACGCCCATTTCGCAGAGATGTACAGGATGGACACGAGGACGACGATGGTGGGGCAGAGGTAGAGGCAGGCAGAGGGAGAGGCAGAGGTAGAGGCAGCCACCGTAGAGGCGGGGTAGAGGTAGAGGTAGGCCACCGGGCAGAGGTAGAGGCAGGGGCAGAGGTAGGCCTGGTCAGGATGTAGAGGCAGAGGTCAGAGGTGTCCAGGAGACAGTGGCAGTGGACCCCATTAGTTTGGAGGATCACATGGGGAGACATGGGCTTGTCACGCCTTATGCCCCATCGGCACGAGATTGGGCAGCGATCAGTCATGAGGCATGGACATTTGATAGGACGGCAGGTGGTCATGGCATTATGTACCAGAACGTGCGCGGGACTTTCTATCTAGCACAGGTCTTTGTCCCTTTGAGAGGATGGGCTTCGGAGCGAGGGCGAGAAGCGAGGGCCCCCATCTGGTTGAGGCTAGACACTGGCTTTAGGCCTCGACCTTGGTTCTGGCGGATTGCGAGGGAGATTGCCACAGCATACGAGTGGCAGGCGCATGGTTTTTTGTACCATGTTGTGCAGAGAGGCCAGCAGGAGGGGACAGGTGTTCAGATCTTGTCGAGCCCTTGTCCACAGGGTTCTATTGAGCTGACGAGTGAGTTCCTAGACGCAGCATACGGTGGTTGGTTGGGAGACCCGCACATGAGGTTCTACATCATGTAAGTGCAGCGTCATGTCTTTGTGTGGTATGCAATGCTTGATTTTTCTCTGACACATGCTTTGCATACATGCAGGACTATTAGACACTTGTTGTCTGACGAGGATCGTGGGCGTGTGTTGTTTGTGGACCCCACGTTCTACACGCGGGCATACCCCTTTCGTGGTGGATCCGCCACCCATGACGGGGGTGTGCCATCTTTGGATCCTTTATTCCGTGATACATATGGTCCAGCAGTAGATTGGAGCAGACTACGAGTAGTGTTTTGGCCCGTCGTGCATGGGTGAGTGTTAGTGGAATGTTATGCCTTATTCTATGCATGTTTATATGTTTAGGGTAACATCTCTTTGTATCATGCTAGTTCCCATTGGTGGTTGTACGTCCTCGCTCGAGACCTTGGCGATTACTCCACCCTTGGGGACATCGAGGATGTGCAAACATCCTGGTTGTGTTTTGATTCTCAGGGCGTGGATAAATGTGGTGAGCGTTGTACCATTGTCCAGCTGAACAGGTATATAAATTGCTAGTAGAATTGCTTGTAGAATGTTTGCTAATGCTAGATCCATGTACAGGATGTTTAGGATTTACCTACAGATTAGAGGTGCATCTGAGGAGGTACGGGATGGGCTTACACCTCTCGTTATCCAGGACATGGACGTGCCCAGCCAGGTTGATGCAACCAGTTGCGGCGTTCACGTGGCTTTGACCATGCGCTTGTTGGCAAATAGTTTCTTCGTCAAGGATTACATTGATGGAGCCTCGTCTAGTGCTGCTCAGGTACTTCCCTCCTACCCTTGAATTTTTCTTCTTTTCGCACACGACTTGGAAAGTATCCATACTAACCACTTCATATGATTTTCTTTTATAGGTCGGATGGAATTGGTTTAACCCTTCTTCGCAGATCCAAGGAGAGCGACAAGTCCTCTCCTCTGCTATTGCGTTATTGTATGCATTGTGGCTTTCTCATAACAAGGCCAAGGGTTTATGACTCATATGTATCACAACACTTGTCACGCCTTATCAAGTACTTGAGTTTGTTCTTCGTTTTGCATTTACCATTTACTTGGGTTAGTTTCTTCTTTCCTTTTGGTCTCTTGCTTGTACGACGCAACAATATTTAAAAAAGACAAGGGTTAAGCAACACAAATTAGTATATCATAGTGTCATGATGCGACATAGTAGAGTACAACATAAAGTCGTTTCTAAATTTCTTCGTCTCCGGGAAACTTCAAACGTCTGCTTGTTCCACCCCTTGGCCTACCTCCGGCGTGGAGAGGTGGTTCTTGTCGAAGTGGGCCAGGCGATCTAGATGGATAGAGAGGTTCCCGTGCAGCAGCCTGCGACTGTGCATAAGACCCTTTGAACTTCACAGGTGCAGGTGCATTGTCTTCATCTTGTAAATCCTCAAAACTTGCAGCATTGTCAATATTTTCAAAAGCAAAATCACTTACAGTTTCGTCCGAATCATATAGTGATGAATCGGTAGAAGCATCCTCCTCGCATTCTTCAAATGCGTCAAGCTCCGGATCCATAAGGAGATGCAATGGCAGAGAGCAGAGCGCAAGAAGCGCCCTTAAAAATTTTGAGATGCAATGGCGGAGAGCAAAGCGCAAGAAGAGCCCTTAAAATTTTTTTGAAGAAACATGGAAACCCTTCCTATTTTCCCCCATTTGTGGAAACCCTTCCTATTTTCCCATGGGTTTGGAAAATAGGAAGGGTTTCCATTTGAATTAAAATTTAAATTCTTGATTGTCGTGCGCCATTAATGGCGGCGTCCGTGTTGGGCGTCGTGCGCGTGCACCTCAAAAAAATAAAAAAATAAAAAAAAATGGAAACCCTGCCCATTTTCCGGGGAAACCCTAAGCCATGGAGTAAATATGAATAAAGAACCGAGAAAAAGTCGAAATAATGTACAAGAAAGAAGCAAACGACAGACAGAATAGTGCAAGCATTAGGAAAACCAAAACGGAAACAAACACCTAGGAACGAACCAAATGTCAAAACCAAAATAGCAAAATAAATATGGACACCATAGCCTGCAAAATAAGGTCAATAATATACCTATCAAATATAATATTCGTGCAAGATGTCATATGCTTGTCAACCACTGCATAATATGTATGCCAATCATAGCATCTAATGCAATTTGTCACAAACAAGAAGTTATAGTTATTACGAGACACTTGAGACCTGGAGTTCTAAGAAACAAGCAACATGTAGAACTAGAAACATGGAACACAACGAGTACCAAATGACATAGAACTGGAAAGAACGAGCTCAACATGCCATATGCTACCATAAGATTGCTGGAAATGCAAATAATGCACAAATACCATGATACTCGCCGAAATGCACAAACTGTTCAACTATAATGCCTAGCATAAAGTTGTGTCCCCACGACTCTTCCGAGTTGCTCAAGAGTCACAAGATAATCGAAAATAACTAATCAAATACAATCGCATACAACCAAATTAATCAAAATAACTTAAGCAAATAAAACCGCATATGAGAAGCATAAAAGTAAAATAATGGCATAAGTAGAAGGTAAACACATAAACAAGGGCTTGCCCCCCTAGGGGCAACCCAAAAAGCAATCGCATATGAAACTATATTAGCACAAGGAAAATGGGTAACCACAAACAAAAAGTTAAGGACTCGAACTTGGATCCCAAAGGTAATAACCCTGAGCACTAACTCCTGAAACTGAAGCGACCTCTCTCATTTTATGGAAATAAGTTAATCTTATCCTCTTTGATTTGGTCTTAACACAGATACGACCAGCAACGAAAAGCCAATCCACGGTCAGATATGGTCACCCTGACCCGAATAATGAATCACAAACCAGAGACATGGCATGGGAGCTATATGGGGTTCAGGCTGTACATGCAATCGGAAAGCCACTATGCAAAATTTTGAGACAGCCCAGGGCACAAGCGGACTTCCAAATTTTGAGACAGCCCAGAGCAGACAAAAAACAATTTAAGTAATACAAAACCAAAGACTGAGCAAACCATCAGAAATCATCGAGACAAATCCTAAAGAGAGACAAGAGATGCAAGGAATATGAGCAGAATCCATCAACATAATACCAAACGACTGCCTATCAACAAAAGCACCTCAGCCCAGAACTAAAGAAACTCAAAAGATTAACAGCAAATGGAGAAAAGATCTTGAAAAAACCTCGTAGACCTTCCATGAGTCTAAATCGAGAGCAATTGGTTGCATGGACTTCAAATTTAGAGACGGTCCAGAGAACAAGCACCCTTCCAAATTTCATGACAGCCCACAGCAGACAAAGAACGATTCGAGCAAGCTCCAGACAGCAGTTAAGAATCTTGAGAATGCTTTGAGTGTGTTGGGCCTGAACGGCGTCGATCATCCGGAATCCCCAAGAACCAGAACCTGCAAAAAACTGTGGAGACGAAAAGGCAAATCCACAAATATCAAGCTCTCTTACCGGTAGAATCAAATTGACGTAGGGAGGGAGTTGCACATGAGAAAACTGACCAGGAACAATCTGACCCAACCAAGGCAGATAAACCTCTGTAGAAATCCGCAGATCCGACTTCTTCCATATGGCTTCACATCCGCAATAGCCGTAAAAGCCCAAGCAGAATTTTGATGGTAGAAAGCGCTTCTTCTGTGACAGTTCCGTTTCGGATAGAAAGAAGCTGCGGGAGAAGCCGTTTTTTAGCAGAGATCGGTCCGAGGCAAGCAATCGCCGAGTCCTTATGAAACCTTGGTTTAGAGACCACAAAGGCAACAGAGGAGTTTGAACCGTCAAAACCTGTAGCTGGAACAGAATATGATAGAATTGAAGGGTACTTTTTGAGAAGGAGTAGGCTTGTGCGGGTGATCTCCTTGGGTTGAAAATCTAAGAAGCTCAGGCAACGTACTTCACCAGGCAGCCGTATGAATAGGACAAGGGAAACTAAAGAAAAGGCTAGAATAAAAAGAAGAGCAGAATGAAATTCGAGATTGAAGGCAACAGTCCCACAACCAAGAATTCTTAAACCATTCTTCAAAATACCGGTGAACCAAATTGTGCAGGCTACCGGGATGCCAACAGAGGAACGATCCACGCAAGCAAAAAATAAATCACGAATCTAAGGATACAGAATCTAAGGAGATAAAAGAGAAGCAAGGAACAAACAAAAGCCGGGAGAAGCTTCACAGTTAGGTAGCCGCGTGCCAGGAAAATCCACCAGCAACACTGCAGCAAGTTCCTATTTCCCCACATAAAGAACAAAACTAGCTACCACAAACAAACATACCTGGTAGGAGATTGAGATAGGCAGGAGATAGACTGAATGAACAAGCCCTAAATAGATAGCAGCTCAAGAGAACGCCGATGAAAGAGCCAGAGAGAAAAAATGGCCTATAAATAGAGGAAAATGATAAGGGGAGATGAATAGACGTCCCCATCCAAGGAATGATGGTTCTATTGCATTCGCAATAGAACCATGGCATTCAAATGTGCCAATGACCTCTAACTTCAAACAAAAAAGTTTAATCCTCGCAACTTTCAAAGTCATCTTTATTTTCTTCAAGTTCGTTTCTTTGTCTTCATGATTGTCCTGCTCCTGATTAGTTCAAAGGAGAAATTAGCTCTAATGCTGCAAGTTTGAGGCCAATGAAATTGCTTTAAAATATATGAAACAATCATACCCGTTCTTTTTCAGATTCACTATCAATATAGCAAACGTTCTGCACGTAGAATATACAAATATATGGTTAATTTGCATTCAACGAAACCATGGACATCGCATCAAATAAGCTTACTGTGTTCATAATTTCTTTCTCCTTCTTGGGTTTCATCTTAAAGATGATTCCTGGGCTAGTTCTCCCATTAACATAGTCCAGGGCTTTATGCTGCCATAAAAAAACAACCCATTTAAAACTGAAATAATAAATTCTAAGAAATGAACATCTGGCTGCTACAAAAATTATAGCATTTAAAGTTGCAACATGAATTGCAGTAATCGCAGAACGTGAACTAGCTACCAATGGTTTTTGGATGAAGATAGTGAATGTTTGTTGTCTTCATTGGCATTGGTTTGTAGTGAACAAAACAAGTTAAGGTGGGAACCATTGCCATTTCAAGTCATAAGTTATGAGAGTTTCTCCAGCACATTACTAGTGTTTTTCTTGTCCATGTAATTGATATTTAAGTTATGCCACAGATTAAAATATTTAGTGTTGCGCATGATTCAGCAAAGATGCATGTAATTGATATTTAATTATGCACGTGCATGATTTAATGTCCAAGTGATAAGTGATGTTTACAATTAATGATTGTGAGGATAGCGTTTTTGTTTTTTTTTTTTTGATATGTAACGTTCACCATTAGTGATTATCACGTGTAATAACAATCAATGTCATTAGCATTTTTTTTATGCAGATAAATAACGTTCTCAATAACGAAATCAGTGGAAACCAGAATTTTCTTGTCTTCCTCTGCACTGTCCAGTGTGGGGATTTGAACCCCTTGCCAATATCGGCAAGGCCATGGACAATCGAGCTGCATTTGAATTCTCCACTGCTTTAGGAAAAAGCAAGATCCTGCATGCCTGCTATTAATAAAGAAGAGGATATGGCTGATAATTTACCTGCTATTAATAATGTAGACTGATCATTTGAAGAAATTCAGTTGCAGTGGCCATTTTAAGAACTCCATCTATAGCCATCGACAGAAGATTTGGAAGCAACGCTTGTATAAAAGGAAAAAAAATACTAAAATCACCGACCCTAGCATGCGAGAATGAATCCTTAAAAAGTATACTTGTTGAAAAAAAGCCTAGTCTGAACACCCGAAATACCAAAATCCTTTGTCTTTTTGTGCTGATAGGAAAGGAACGAAGGAGGAGCTAGATAGATTCTCACCATCTTGTACTCAATAAAGTGCTTGAATTTCAGAGTAAGACATTAACTCCTTATTGATCCGAGAAGATGCCACTTGTTGAAGAATCTAACTTCAGTTCCGCAATCAGAACATGAAAAAAGATAATCTATTCATCATATTCTCCCATTTGTGCTACGACCTGCAGATTCAAACAAAGAACCATCAAAACGAAGAGTGAAGCTTTACAATCAAACGAACAAAAACAAACATAGAAAACAAAGACCAAACAAACAGAGAACACAAAGAAAAGTCGGCTCCGTTCTGCGTTTGCAATGATCAGCTTTCATCTCTCATCTTCTTCCAAACCTAAGAACTTGGCAGCTTCAGTGCAACAAAAAATCTGACAAAACCTAAGAAAGAAAAAGCATCATGCCACAGCCGAAGAAAAGAAGCGGCATCGCCATCATAATAGGAAGAGAAGCCCCATCGTCGGAGAAGCGCCATTGCCAGAGACCATGGCCGGAGAAGCGCCAAAACTAGGGAAAAAGAATGAAAAAACGTGGGTACAAATAACTGGACGCCTGTCCATGTGATGAATAGTTAATGTTTTCGTTTTCCCTTCTCTTTCGTTTTTTTGTTGAGTGCTTCTGTTTCTATGTTATTACTATATGGCAAACAATGGTTTCAAATGTTTGTGGTTTTTCTTAGTGTTCCCTTTTGGGAATCGAATCCAAACACATGCGTAAGGCATGCTGTGTTGCTCAGCTCTTGAAACATCAACTAAGTGCTAGGGAACCACCTGGTTTGAGGGGTTTCCGGTGGAAAACCGGCAGCGGCGTTAGTCTGGCGGCCGGCGCCGACTTCCGGTTTCCCGCCCCTCTCCCAAAAAGTTTAGCTCCGATCGTAATACCACCAGTAGGTGGAAATTCTGTGCTTGCATTTTCTTGTTTTGCAGCGATGGCAGAGGTCTGGCTATGGTGCGGTCTGGCTATGGCGCGCTCTCTATTCGTCGATGCGCCTCAGATCTTTTCGAGATTTTTGAGATCCTACTGCTTGGCGCTAAAGTGGCACAGCTCCAGTGCTTTGATGACGATTTCTTTGTTCATGAGGCTTTTCAGGTTTTCTGCATGCTTTCTGTCGAGGTTTACTATTTACTGATATTTTCCTTTTTGGTAGGTTTTGAAGGTTTCTTGTAATGGCTGGAAGATCTGGCCACAAGAAAGACCTTATTTCTGCCTCCAGGTATGTCTCTGTTGCAGTTAATGGAGTAGCCCTCTTCTTGGGCGAGAGATTCAAATGGAGTAGCCCTCTTCTTGGGCGAGAGATTCAAATGTTTCTGCTTGCATGTTTTCTAACTTTGGGGAGATTCAAATGTTTCTGCTTGCATGTTTTCTAACTTTGGGGATAGTCGGCATCAGCAGCTCTACTTTACTTCCGACATGTTTTTCTTAGGACTCTTGCATCAGCTTGGAAGATCGAAGGTCCTTATTTCCGGCATGTTTTTCTTAGGACTCTTGCATCAGCTTGGAAGATCGAAGGTCCTTATCAGCTTATTATTTCTCTTTCTACTTAGCCAATGCAAGGCTTTTTCCTCTGTGGGGTTTGATGCCCAACAGTTCAGAGTGCGATTCTAGAGGTCTCGAACTCGAGACCCGATTTTCCTTTTTGGTAGGTTTTGAAGGTTTCTTGTAATGGCTGAAAGATCTGGCCACAAGAAAGACCTTATTTCTGCCTCCAGGTATGTCTCTGTTGCAGTTAATGGAGTAGCCCTCTTCTTGGGCGAGAGATTCAAATGGAGTAGCCCTCTTCTTGGGCGAGAGATTCAAATGTTTCTGCTTGCATGTTTTCTAACTTTGGGGAGATTCAAATGTTTCTGCTTGCATGTTTTCTAACTTTGGGGATAGTCGGCATCAGCAGCTCTACTTTACTTCCGACATGTTTTTCTTAGGACTCTTGCATCAGCTTGGAAGATCGAAGGTCATTATTTCCGGCATGTTTTTCTTAGGACTCTTGCATCAGCTTGGAAGATCGAAGGTCCTTATCAGCTTATTATTTCTCTTTCTACTTAGCCAATGCAAGGCTTTTTCCTCTGTGGGATTTGATGCCCAACAGTTCAGAGTGTGATTCTAGAGGTCTCGAACTCGAGACCCGTAGTTGCTAGAACTAGTGTATTACCACTAGACCAAATACCCAGATACAAGCTCAAGTGAGAATAAACATCCAACATAATAGATAAATTGTCATTACGATGCACTGCTTTTGATGACTTATTAGTGCTCTACAACTAATGCAGAAGAAAGGAAAAACTTAAGTGCAGAGTGGATTCACTTGGAACTACTGCTACAATGAAATCTCAATGCAACACATTAATTATTGCCCACCTCGTCCTTGCTTCAATTCAGCACGTTCAAATGTGTGATACTATAGGTTTATGTTCTTGTATATTCTGTGGATATACAAGAAAATATTGACGTATAGTAGAATATTCAGACATCTGGTGAGTTTTACAAGGGTTATTTGTCTAGTGTATGGTATATTCCATAAAATATGCTGGAGAATGATATTGACCCATCCAACACCCCACCATGTGCCCTCAATACAATCTAAACAAATATTAAGTTTGCCATAGAGGCAACCCCAACATATTCCTTTGTCTTAAACCTCCAAGGCTTGCCATAAAGTCAAATTACACCTATATCTCCAAACTTACAAATATTCTAGAAATAGCTCAGAGAAAATGGATTTTTAGCAGAAACATTTATGTAATCACTAAGAAAACATCTGTAGCAACCACTTATTTAAACACTACAACTTGAAAACTCCAATTGACATTGGACAAGTCTTACTCTCCTCTATCGGTCCCATGGCCAATCGTTTTTCGTGGACATTAAAAATCCTGTCTGTCTATTTATAATTGTTAAAAACAAATCATATGAGGATTACTTGTGAATACAACTCCAACTTAGATGTATTTGGTCTTGTTGGGAATATCGTATTCTAATGTATAATATTACTCTGGCATTGATTGAACACAAAAAGGGCATTGCCCTAATTAAAAAGAAAAAAAGGGTTATTTCCATTTGGGGCAAGATATTTTTGTAGTATTTGGAAAGGGTGCTTATGTAATTTGCCATCGCCACAATAAGGAATTTTAGAACTTAGAGCCTACCTACAAAATATTGGTAAGACCTAAAGACCAATGTTGGTTTGGTGTGTATATCTCATAGTCCACTTGGTCTCCAATGAGATGCTCCTTCTTTTTCTATTAGCATAAGTGTAGTACATCTACGTGCAAAGCAAAATATTTACGTTTCTATAAGATAAACACCATCTAGTATCCATTTGATGCGCCCAATTTAACACCCACGTCAAAGTTATTATGCGCCAATTCCAGATATAGATTGATAATGATGGAAACGACTGGACCAGATTTTTTTATAAAATGGCATTTGAGAACAAAAAACTTATAAGAGAATAAAAGGTAAGTTAGCATTTAACAATCTATCTATATATAGTAATAAAGGAGTTTTAGGATAATCTGTGCGCAAAATCTCGCGCGTTGAATTTTTTTAGGGTTTTTTTTGTCGTTGATTTGCATTCACATTAGAGAAACCGTTTCGGGTGTTTTTTTCATGAAACGGGTGCAGAATGCTCAGATACCACCGCGAAGAATTTTGCTGTTCGACTGCACCATTCAATGAAGCGGGGCGGCCAGAGTAGCATCAAAGTTTGAGCCTTCCCTTCCGTAGGCGGGTACTTTTCTCGATCAACCCGGTTACATATAAACATGGCAAATCCAAAAGTTTTCTTTGGCGTGCAATTGGAGGATCTAAAGCGGTAGCCGAGTTGTGATGGAACGTATGCAGATACCCGCGCCCGGCTAATCGAGAGAATTTTAGGGCACTTTGCACTTTGAGAGAAGGGAGTGGGAAGGTGCGGTGTGCCACCATTACAAGGGTTCATCCTTCCACGGGGTCATCCCCCAATTCATGTGCCAGGGAGGAGATTTTACCATGGGCGATGGCACTGGTGGTGAGTCCATATATAGTGCCAAATTGTGCTTCTCTCGAAGTGTCGTGGTCAGCTTAAACAGGTTAGATTTTTAAGTATATTCAAGGAATAACGGAGGCGTTTCTCTTTTCTCAGTTGATTATCTTATCATCGTCCATCTAACTTGTTGTTATCACTAGGAGATTCCAGTTGCTGGGCTTGCTCCGGCTCTATCAAATGAAGAAAGGCATAGAATGGAGAGTTATATCTCAGGTAAAATATTCATCTTTCCTCACTGTTTGCATTATAGGAGTACATAATATCTCACAACTCGCTCAAGTAGTTTTCCTCCATGGATTGATGTGTTGGTGATGGCAAACATATAACAAATAGTGTTGACAATTTCAGATCTCACATTTTGTAGATCTTTCTTAATGTCACATTAAGGACCACGCTTGACCAATCGGCCCATGGATACACTGACCTGTTTATATGTTCTAAGTGCTGCTATATACCTTCAGGAATATAGTTTGACAAAGCAAGAGACTTGTAGTTTTGTTTTAATGTCAATGTAGGTTCAATCAAACAAGTGAGCCATATCTACATTTTGTCCTTTTTTGAACTTTGTTTGAAATAGCATCGTAATGTGTATATTGCATTGTAAGACTGCATCACTTTTTCACAGTTGTAAAATGCTTACATGTCTTTGTGTCTTTTGCTAAACTTGGTGAGTTTGTTTAGATCTTGCCTTCCAAACACATGCTT
This sequence comes from Isoetes taiwanensis, assembly GCA_021234155.1. Classification (NCBI taxonomy): domain Eukaryota; kingdom Viridiplantae; phylum Streptophyta; class Lycopodiopsida; order Isoetales; family Isoetaceae; genus Isoetes; species Isoetes taiwanensis. Next base: position 5,024,552 of record JAJEKV010000079.1, read on the forward strand.
CTAAGGTGAAATATGAGAGTTCTCAGATGCTGATAGCTTGCTGGCAAGCACAAACTGTTTTGCTAATTATCTATAGTGCGTTGTATAAATGGCTCATTTTTGCGGGCTCAAATATTTAAATTGAAAATGTTTTAATTTATATGTGGAAGCAACACTGATACCTATGGAGTACTTTTCAGGATGCCATTCCTACTAAGATATTCATGATCGATTGGTTAGATGCCCTTGGTTATCTATGAGATGTGGAGGAGAGGTCGAAACCCTTTTCACATGCCGCCAATAAGTGGAGGTATGTCTCCTCCTACTTGAGGTTTCTGTGTAACTATCTACAGGGCTTTTGCATGGTTTTTTCTCTTTTGCATATTGTTGCTTATCTTTCTTTCACATGCAATATAAACTGTAGATTGTTGCCTAAAGTAAAGTTGAAACCCATCTAACTTAAACTTTGCTTCAATCAATCAAGTGCCCGGGTTCCTTCTATTTCTTGCTTTTCTATGCAGATAATGCATACCACACCAGTGCATTGGCACGTAGCCCATTTAATTATGATACCTCTTCATTAGGTGCTCCTCTGCCTTGTATCTAAGGAAGATCTGGCATTATGTTTTGAAGGCTCAGTGTCGTGGCCACAAGGAGCTAAAACTGCAAGGCCGAAAGTAGGTTGCATCTACTTTTAGGGAAGTCAACCAATCTGCCCCAATCCCAGAGCCACAGAAGGGCCTGAGCAATTAGCATCTTGCTCAAGTATTTTCCACTATGGATTCATGTATTGGTGATGACAAGCACATACCAGATAATATGTTGGCAATCAAGATCTCACATTTGACTATTTATATCTTCCTTAATGTCACTGTAAAGACCACACTTCACCAATCTGCCCATGGATGCACTGGCCTATTTATATATTCTCAATGCTGCTATATGCCGTTAGGAATGTAGTTTGACACCAGGCATATTCAAGCTCTCCGAATTAGCAAAAGAACAATAAGTAGAACGATCAGGCCCATAAATCTTTGAATTTGATCTGGCTTCCCTTTATATATCTCTACTTTCTCTTGATGCAGAAATATCTTAAACCAATGCAACAGCTGCTAAAGCAGGCTGGTAATATTGATGTTCAATTTCGTTTGGCTGTTGGAATATGGTATCAGACTGTCTAATGCCATATTTCTTTGTGGCAGGTCTCCGTTCAGCATCACAAACCTCCTAATGTACCCTGTGATCATTTTCTTTCATACAAAGGCGACCACAAGAGAAGATTCACCGATCGAGAAGACAGTGAAACTCTCTATTTTCTTAAGAAGAAGATTGGAATGCGTCATGGCAAATTGCATTTTAGAAGCTTCCACTTAAGGAGGCGGAGTTTTAAGCTTGGCTATGGCGTGTGGAGGTGAACTTGCCACGTTTACTGACTTGGCAGCTTCAAACGATCCCATGTGTCTATAATATGTTTATTTGCGGTCTATGCTGCAACATGGCTGAAGATATGGAGTGGAAAAGGGAATTAGCAGTAATTTTATCCTTGCTCATATGTGAGTCGGGTTGCAGATCATTGTAAGTACGTGTACCAGAAGAAACAATATGCTAAATCCGATTGTTTGTTTATGAATAGGTGAAGGCAAATAAAATGCTGTTTCAGAAAAGGCGTTAGCTGATTACTATTTGCAGAAGTTCTTCCATATGGTGGTATATTGATTAAGAAAGGTAGGCATCTATCTTTTACTGTAATATGACATGCTGCTGACTTTGATTGTTATAGATTTGAAGGGGTTACTGGCCTGCAAGATTGTTATAGGTTCTTGTTGCTTGGAACAGGCTGCTAACTCCATATAGTATCTAAGCCTGGATGAAGATGGTTTTTCCTATAGTAACCTAGGGTTAGGGAAGATTGGAGTGGTAGTTCTTAGTACAATCCTTGCCACTTACGAGTTACCCGCTTTGTGATAATTCTATCCATCAATCCCATTTGGGGACTTCTTATGTAAATTTTTATATATTAATAATATATACTCTTAGTATCTAAGCCTGGATGAAGATGATTTTTCCTATAGTAACCCAGGGTTAGGGAAGATTGGAGTGGTAGTTCTTAGTACAATCCTTGCCACTTACGAGTTACCCGCTTTGTGATAATTCTTTCCATCAATCCCATTTGGGGACTTCCTATGTAAATTCTTATATATTAATAATATATACTCTTACCCTCAAAAAAAAAAAAAAAAAAAAAAAAGATTGTTATAGATTTGAAGGAGATTCTACTTGGTAATGTCATGAACACATCTGATTCATACATTGGAAGAGCTTTACCAAGAAATGGTCATACTGTGATAATGTTGATCCATGAGATACTGAGTGCTCTTCGCAGTACCATCCTAATATCACCTTGTTAAAGTTACTAAGATGCCTTCATCTTAAAATTTGCATGATTTGGATGATGCCAAACTTGGACTCTAAAGTTGAATGATGAGCTTGATAGTTTGTGAATGAAAGAGACGATCACCATTAACCGGTCCTATTGTGCAATTTGTGCTTAATAGTAGCCAACCACATCTTATGCTTGGAATCAAAAGGCATGCAGGGTTATGAGTTTGCCATCGTAAATGGCCATATATACTGGATTTAAGATGGTAAAAGCAAGTATATGCTGGATTTAAGAGGGTAAGAGCAACTGTTCAAGAAATTTTGATATTTACCACGTGGACGCTCCAATTCCTATTTGGTCATTGTTAGACAAAGTGTCGAGAAACATACGATGCTATTACCTTAGCCATTTCTCCATATGTACTCCAATGATAGTCATGTCAACAATGTTCTATGACTCCATAAGAGCATTTTGAGCAACTCAACTAGAGCAAAATGAAATGCGTGCATGGATGGTGAAGGAAAGAGGTGTGCTTATCTGTATTTGCCATACATTTGTAATTTGTATTCAAAGCTAATAAGTGCATGGATGGTGAAGGAAAGAGGTGTGCTTATCTGTATTTGCCATACATTTGTAATTTGTATTCAAAGCTAATAATAAATGCCTACGATGTCAAATATTTGCTTTGTCATTTGTTACTAAACATTGTATTTATATCATTAGGTTCCATTAGAATGATGGATAAAAACTAACAATGTTGTTTAAGCTAAATAAGATACTTTATAAGGACAAATCTGCAATAATATATATATGCCAACTATATGTTCTCAACCGTAACTTTATTGATTTTTAAATTTAACCTTGACAAAAAGCCCAGCAACGCTGGGCACTTTTTCTAGTAGAATAGAAATTGCTTTACGTCAAGGGGAACCAAATTCCAATGTGGAACGTGAATGTACTGATACATCCGTGCCCACACATGCCAATACCTCGAGTTGAGATAAATAACAAAATGTCGAGGTTAAAGGCCACTTTGATTGAACATTTAAAATCACATGTCATCATCTTGGAGACCAACTTCTTATTGATTTCATTCCACCAAAATTATATAATGAACCTAAATCCTTTTCACAAATCATTTTGCCAACCGAATACTATGTTGTGTCCTCGAAAAATCTTTGATGTGAGGTTTTTCTTATCCTGATAGTAATCGGATCACTGATAGGTACTAGGTCAGTGCGGTTCTACCACCGTTGTAACTCCATAAAAATGCCACTCAACAATTAACATGAATCCCAGGATCATACGACTCTAACGCCACTAGGAGACACCCATATATTCCATGGCAAGCGGCTCTGTCGCTGCTGGACACCACTGTCAGGTACCAGGACTGTGTGTTCGTGCCACTGTTGGTCATCTACTTTGGGCACTGGGACAATGTGGTTCTATCATTGTTGGGCACCAATGTGGGCGCCAATATGCATTTCAAGTCAGTGTATTGGACACCAGGACAACTTCTTATTCTTGAAAAAAAAGATCTCAGAATCTATTAATTGTTGTTGTTGATGTTTGAAACTCACACCATATATGTATGGTCATAGAACCCTCAGATTAACATGACAATAAACCTTTTGAATTCGATTCAATTCAATCCAATGTACATTGAATAATAATGGGCATAATAAACTAGCTATTATCAAACCACTACTAATTTAAAAAAAAACTACTATAGTATGCATGAAACGATGTGATAAATCACTGCTAGTTTTAACAAACCATTGTACATGTAAAACCAACATTCATAACCACTATTGATCCCCTCAAAACCACTATGAGTATGGTTTTTTTCTATCAAATAAAATCATGCATAAAAAACCACATACCTCATGGTTTTTAGATGATCTAACACTGGTTAAAAATAGTAGTTTAATTTTGGGCTCCTTGTGTAACATCTGCCAGTGGTTTTCTTGCGCCCCAGGACCCTCCACCATAGCCGTGGTTTCAAGGGCCCTTCGACATAGCCATGGTTTCAAGGGCGATCCGCCATAGCCGTGGTTTCAAGGGCGATCCGCCATAGCCGTGGTTTCAAGAACCCTCTGCGCTTGGCGTAGAAGGAACCAATAGGCAGATGATTTTAAAGAACCTAATTTTTTAGAAGCTAGCTTTGGAAGTCCAGGCAGATCCTCTTTCTTGAAGCAAAAGAACAGGCAGCATTTTGTAGCATCCATCCCCTGCTCCATTTTGGAAAACTCTTCTGAAACTCTTCTTTGAAATTCTCTAAAACTCTTCTTTGGGAGTCCGGCAGGTCCAAGGCCCATGGAAAACTAGATTCTTCTTTAGGTTGTCATACGTTGTAGATATTCCTCAGTACTTTTATTAGTGTTAATGTTTTTTCTTGACAATTCTTGGGCTGGGGTTTCTAATCCTATATAGTAGTCCACCGTGGGGGGCAAAAAATCTTGGGGGATATGGCATGGAAGCCATATTCGATGTCCTCAAGACCGCTAATGTGCTAGGCAGCCCGTGATCAGCCACAAATCTTGAGAAAAGCCTTGAGAAAAGGCCATTTGCATCTATCAAGTGTCGCTTTGTGCGGTCCTGCTTGGCCGATGCAGGTTCGGCACGTGAAAGGGCGTGTTGCGGGCGTGGTAACCATCTCCCCATGTCGTGGAAGACCCATGCTGATGTGTTAGCCGCCCCTAATCAGACGTGGTGCAAGAGGAGGCCGCCAACTCGGGCTTGAGGCGGCAATGGTGGCTCCGGGCGGTCATGCACTGCAAAAGCGGATCTTGCCCGAGCAATGCGGGGATATGACATGGAAACCATATCGGAATGTCTCCAAGACCCGTAGTGATGTGGTCGGCTTAGATTGTATTAGGTCCCATCGACTATTTGGTCCCATGGACAATGAAAATCAATTTAATTCAACTCAATTTATATTTTTTCCATTTGGTGGTGACATCCGCAGTATACTAGTTTTCAACTTGATATGAGTTACAATTTTCTCAATCCTAGAAGGCAAGGTGCAAAGAGGAAACCTACACCAAAGGTAGGCAAATCCTCGAGATGGATTAAAAAAAGGAAAAATTATAAAATTGCCCCTGTATTTTCCTCTAATTGTAAAAATGCCCTAATATTTAGGGTAATTATCAAAATACCCTTTTTGTGCTTTTCGCGGCAACATCAGTGTTGTCTCTTCTCTATTATGATCAAATTCCGACCATTTTCACCAGTTTGATGTCAAAAGGCAATTCCCTGATCATCGATTAGCAGATTCGGATTAGCAATGGCGTCCTTTACCAAAAAGATTCAAGGCTGAATGATAAAATTCGAAGCTTTAGAGTATGGGGTTTGAAGTTTTAGAGTATGGGATTCTTATCTTCTCTTCTCCCCTTTATCTTCTAGAGTGCTATGGGATTCTTATCTTCTCTTCTCCCCTTTATCTTCTAGAGTGCCTTGCTTCTGCAACACGGCAACATGGCGCATAGTTGGGCTCCTTCTGCAACACGGCGCTGAGGATTTGATCTATCCAGTAATAAGGACCACTATCTGACCAATCAACTTCAGGTACTGCCGAAACCACTTCCGGGCTGCAAACAAATCATATCGGAATTATATGAATAGAATAGAATAGAATAGAATAGAATAGTTTTTTTAACGTCCACGGAGACCAATAGGTCATGGGACCCATACAATGGGCTAGTACAATGGGTCTTGCTATTGATGCTTCCCGATGCAGTCTGATATTACAACTGCAAGGCAAAACATATTCTACTACGGGAAAGTATAAAAATGAAGGGCATTTTGATAAATATATAAAATACAAGGGTATTTTGACAATTATAGAAGAATATAGGGGCATTTTTACAATTTACCTTTAAAAAAATCCTGGTATTAAAAAATGGGATTAAGCCACAGGTGCGTGGTGTTTGTTCATAAGCTATACTGTTCATTTGCAAAATAGAAGCTGCGGACTGTTCGGACTTTTCAAATACCGCTGCAGATCTTCTCTTCTACCTGCTTGTTGTATCGATTTCTGAAGCTTGCTTGGCCCCAAATCCGGCCCAAATAGTCCGCCCATGGCTCTGCTGTCTCTAGATCTTGGAGGAGAATATTTTGGAGAACCCATTCTCGCCGGAGAACCCATTCTGGCCGGAGACATTTTGCCGGTCCTATCTTCCTGAAACCCCCAAATCGTATGTAAATCAGCTACTTTTCTGGATTTGCCGGGCTTTGGAGAATCTTTCTTTGAATTCCCGGAAATAGTTTTTGGATCAGAAATAGTTTTTGGGTCAGATTCTGATCTTCCCAGCCATGGATCCCAGGCTGGACAGACATGCTTCTCTGCTTTGCTTGCGGAGTTGCTCCTGCGCAAAAAATGGGGCCTCTTAAACCGGAAGATTTCTCTCCAGCCTTTGCATTTTTTTTCACATGAACCATTCGTTTCTGCATCTGTTTTCTGGTCTCGAAGAGTGCGATTCATGCGCAGAAACTCTGCAATCTTCGTACCTCTGTTTATGTTCTCATCCTGCTGTTCTGAACCCCGATGGGAGATATTTTCTGCCAAAACACCATCATCTGGAATGGGTTTTTCTGATAAGACCCACAAATCCGATCTGCGCACTTTTGGAGTTGTGCATTCAAAACGAAGAAGGGCAGGATTTGGGAATTCAAAATCAGCACCGGAAGGATCCTCCCGAGGGCTAGAACTAGAAGCAGGCATATGATCTTTGATTGCGAAGGAAAAATTTCGAGAGATTCCAATACCAAGATGGAAGTTACTCGCAGGTTGAATGATCTGAGCAGAAGCCATCGCAAATATGCAAACAACAAAACGTTGGGTTTTATAGAGAAAAGAGTTTCTTCGAAAAAGATAGTTCCATTAAGAACCTTCCAGGCATTTACCTTTCTGGCCAAACAAGCTCAGATCATTGGTTCCCAGGTAGTTGGGTTAAATCCTAGCTGTTGGTTGATTCCTTTGCCCATAAAATATACGCATGTCTTTCTTCTAGGCGGCATTTTCCACATTCTTCCAAGTTTCTTAGTGTTTTCAAATTCTTATACGTAACTTCCACTCGGTGAGCATTAGGAACATGTTGGTCGTCAATTAGAATGTGAATCTCCCTCGGAAATGGATTGGCAAATTTTGACTACAGACAAACAAAGGTTTCCTATTCAAAGGGGACAACAAGAAATTCAACAATCGACAGATTAAAGGGTTATTTGGCCAGAAAATTGACAAATACAGCATCCGTGTTCTTTTGGCCAGAAAATTGACAAATACAGCATCCGTGTTCTGAAGTTGGACATCGTGTCGTCATGCTAGAAAGGGGAAGCTAGAGATAGATTGACACCTTTTATTTGCGTTGATTTTAAGGTACCATGTTTTCGTTGTTTAAGACTTGAGTTGAGTTTTGCATGGGCTTGTTATTTGCGTGCAAGATTTTTTAATTGAAAGTGTTCTTGGAATGCTCTCCATGTCATTTGGATTGTAGAACAATTATAATTTTTGCAGTCTGAAGAGACAAGTGTTAGCTTTAACAATATGGTGCATTCACTCCATAAACCTATACAATAGAAAAAGAGGTTTAGCCTATTCAGTAGTTATTAAGGAAAATACTTTTACAATAATATATTTCGCGCCTGTCTTATGCTTTCATATCTTCTTCACATAGCTTCAACCTAGCCTTCTAAAGACAAGCAATCTTCACCACAGCTTTTCAAAGATGAAGCCCAATTGTCTCATGTTTCCGTGCCCATGAGATAGATGAGTGTTGTGATCGATGACCATGGGACCTATGATAGTCCTGGGCTTTTAGACTGGATTGAGAATGTCCATGTCTATTAGCCTAACTAGGGTCATACAACAGATGAGACAACTTGATTATCAAATAAGCAAGCAGAACATGGTCTAGACATAATGGTGAAAATATACCAAGTGAGATAATTTGGAGAAGGCAAGAAAAATCTTTGATGTACTGGAATCTCAAAATGAAATACCATGGGGTGCAATAATCTCAAGATATGCCTCAAGGAATGCTCTTCTATATTAAAATGTTTGGGAAAGATGCAAGAAGATAACGTAAAAGACATCATATATCTTAAGCAATTTTAAATAAGGAGACGTGTAAATACATTTGGGTCGCAAGTAGATGGCATCATTTGGAAGAGTAGATGCACATGTGAAATTAACCATTTAAGCCAATGATTTCACTATACTCAATTATTTGCCAGCAAGTATGTCAAAAGGAACTATAACTGTTATCAGCCCTCACATTATTCATCATTTCTTCATGCCACTAGCAAGAGCAAGTTATCAGCCCTTACACCCTTACATTATTCATCATTTTCTTCATGCCACTCGCAAGAGCCAGTATCTGCATCTTTCATTGGTGTTAAAATTGGAATTAAGGTAATGAGCTAAAATACTAAGCAAAAACATTTCAAGATTCCTATCCCCTAGAAAGGTTTATTTCTTGCTGCAGCATGAGCTCTGCAAAATTAAGTAGGTGAGATACAATAATATATACAGTGATCCTTGTCACATGTTCGACAATTTATATCTCGCCTTAAGTGTATTCCAAAAACAATGTCATGTCCCTTGGCACTTTGATTATGAACTAACAATGGGATGAAATTCTGGACATGTATAGAGCCTATCTTTTGCCAACTAGGTATTTATGAATAATTATTGTATTACAACAATGACAGGTTTGACAGAAAAAACATTGAACAAACTTGCATCATAGTATATCAAAAATATTGACAGTTTGATATGCACAAGGTGTAAGTTAGAACAAATGTTCATTAAACAAAGAGAGATGTCAAAAATAAAGTGCACCTCAGCCCTTCATGATAGTTTGCTGCATTGAATGCTTCAATACTCTACATCTAACAATAGAACTACAAATGGGATGCTTCCTTCATGATAGTTTGCTGCATTGAATGCTTCGATACTCTACATCTAACAATATAACTACAAATGGGATGCTTTCCATATACCTGATATTAACCGTGCCAACTTATTACATCAAATAAAGAGGCCCTTTTCAATCAGTTCAATACTTATGAAATTAGTGTGAGGCAAGGCCAGATGAAGTTACAATTATTGGCATCTTATGTGCCTATAGCATTATGAAAAAACTAGAAGTGGAGAAACTGTTACATGCAATAGGCAAAGTTGGTTCAAATGGGATATGAAGATAGGACGCTTTTGCTTTCAAGCTTTACTATCATGGCCATGGGGGTAGCAAATGATAAAAATGCTTCATACCCCTGCTGCCAATTCAGAAGGGAAAAAAAAAGAGGTAAATATTCATAAAATATTTCAAAAGCAAGTATTCACAGACAAAAAAAAAAAAAAAAAAAACTTTAAATCTGTTTCCAGACTTCCATCCTTGATATTTCCGACTAGAAATACCAAGTCTGCCTTTAGCAGCCCTAGAAAGCTGACAGGAACAATTATGCAAAGGCCAAGGAATTTTCCCAACTTATTACATCACAAACCTAATAATGTGGCTGAAACATATTTCTGCATACGATAAGAGCTTAGTACTAACTAGTCACTTAGTGGTCTGCCTAGTTAGATATACTTTTTCCATTGTTCTTTAACATTTTGCATATGCATAACTCTGAAAATGTGCAATGTCCAGCTCATGCACAACAAGTTCATGTACTCATGCACTCATGTAATCTGCAAGTTTTTTGGCATAGTACTTATTATTAGCAATCTCATATAAGCACATATATACAGAAAACATATAGAAAACCTGAATGTTTTGCACTCCCATGATAACTCCAGCATGTTGCTTTGCTAATGCAGCAGGTGCACCTCCAGCAATGGGATCCGGATTCCCCTTTGTTGCAATTATATTTTGCTCATTGTTCTTGTCTGCTTGAGCAGCTACTCCATCCCTGGATTTGCAGTTTTGCCCCACCTCATTGGGGTCTGGATTTTCCAAGTTACCATCATTCTTAGATTTGCTTCCACATCCTGCAGTAACTGAAGGCTCTTGTGCAGCCTTACGAAATTCAAATAGCTTCTTCCTCTTGGGAGCCTGACTATTCTCAAATTCAAGCCTCTTCCTGGTAGCCATGTTCAGATCCCCTTTCTTCCTACCCATGTTCATGAAGAAACTATTATGCAAGGGCGTTCCCCTTGCACAAAGGAGCTTCAAAGCTAATGCATCTGGGCATTTTAATCTCGGGCTCATGCCTATTTATCTGCTGGAATCCCTGTCCTTACTACCGTTCCTTCAGATCGGTAGTGTCCTACAACCATTTCTTTTCTGCTATTTTCTTTTTTGTAGGAATTAAGAAGTTCAACAAATGCCTTACCAGTCTGTCTTCTTGACGGAATGCACGGAATGCAGGTACATTTCCATCCGTTTATGTTTCCATCCGTCTCTCTTCACGGTTAGAGGGTCACCCTAACTGTCCGAAAATCCTAAAATCAAACCCTTAGTCATTTTTTATCAAATGATGTTAGAAAAAAATAGCCATTTTCCAGTATCACTATGCATGAAAGTATTTCAACCATTAATATGAAAATACCATGGCAACTATTGCTTTGCAGCCAAAGCCTTGGTTATTCAAGTTCATGCAAACGTGCATATATTAACCACATGCAAATAATAACCCCATGCAAGAACTTTTTGTTCAAGCATGTGACAAGTGCCGTGCATGCACCCAAAAGTTGCATGCATTTGCAATGCAATGTTTCCCAACGTAAATACAAGGCCATGTTTTACAAAAAAAACCCATTATTTGCAAGACAAACCTTGTACTCATGCCCAAGTCCAAATATTTAGGCAAGGACACCTTGTACATGCCAACCTGCAATATTTGCCTTTACAATGTGTACAACTAAACAATAGGCATAAGATCTTGATTCAAAGATAAATCTTATTTTATCATAATAATAATAAAAAAAAGGGGAAGATGTAGATCCAGCTCCAATGGTTTAAAAAGAACGAGAAAAGAAGAAGCAGATCATAGAAATGGAAAAGGAAGAACTAAAGAAACAAGGCAAATATTCCAAAAGCCAACTATTGACCCAAAACAAAAAATGATATAGATCTGACTCAAATGGGTTAAAATGAACGAGAAAAGGAAGGAAGGTGTATTTTTACGTCGAGAAAAGAAGAAGCATATCGTAAAAATGGAAAAGAAAAAACTAGGAAAAACACGGGATATAAGAAAGAGAGCAAACGAGAAATAAGAACCGCCGGAAGTGAGGCAAAAATGGAAGATCAATGAGGATTATCTGCCCTGCTCCTGCCCAGGCAGGAAGTGGGCAAAAAAAAAAACAGAAATAAGGGAGGCAGTTTTGGGCGGAATAGCCATAGCCAAGGATCAAGAAAGCTTTTATGATGGATTTATATGATCGAAAGAAACGACTTAGATGTAGGTGCAAATAGATTCCGATATTTGAGTTAGAGCGACATTCTGCAACAGGCAAGATTCACTATTTTTTGCAACCATCCTTTTCCTCAATGAAGATATAAGGGTCAAGTGAATGCCCACGTTGGACTTTAAGACACGTAAATAGCCTAGGCTTTCAGATAAGGTGATAGTCAAGGTTGAGCTGTTGCGCTAAAAAATTATCTTACCTCATATTTTCCGCCATCGATTGAGATACTCTTGCAGCTAGAATCCTTTTGTTTTAGAGCACTGCCTTCTAGCGACAGAAGTATGTATTTGGGCATTAACTACGATCAACTCTTTGAATCCAGATCAATGACAAAGACATACTTGTTTTTATCAACTTAACTATCGTTCCAATTTTATTGGATGTCCTTTGGGACATTCGATAAAATTGGAACGATAGTTAAGGTGTCTAGTGCAAAATAGTTTTTAAGTCCTTGGAGCTTCATTAGAAAAGCTAGGGGTTCATTCTAGAATCTAGGAAAAGGAAACCAGATGCAGAAGCCATAGCCAAGTTTGGCAGTGAGTACCATGTCTAAGATGATGTGAATCTATGCAATCAGATTCACGTAGGATGAAAACCCTCGGGACGAAAATAGTCCCAGGAGGGGGAGAGAGAACGACACATGCGGCGTTACATATGGCATTCCTAGTACAAATTTCAAAACCATCCCTTAGAAGATGACTTCTTTTACCATATTTTTCTTCATGCTAGTAAAACATAATCAATTAATTTCTCTAACAACTTGAAATGTATGAGTTGTGTTTTGTAAGTATATCAAGTTTAGTGGAATGGAAGTCGATACATGTATCTTCTTCGACTTTGTAAATGATTCCTATATCTTGTAGCAATTAATCAACAACATATAACATGGCAATTTGTTGTGATTTATATCTGCTAATATGGTGGAATGAAAACTATGAGGCTTTGTGATAACATGGATTTACGCATCAGGTACATCTATACGGGTTCTTTAATTGCTGGTTTGCTTTCTTTATCTTTTCATCCTTCATGCTAGCTGAATGAAGCATGTTAAATATGATGTATCGGGCTTTTAAGAGCCATTGAGGCTGCAAGATATATTAAATTGAATTGGATTGGATTGGATTGCATTGAATAGATTTTTATCGTCCACGGAGACCAATAGGTCTATGGTATGATGTTCCCCTAGAATATATGATATAGATACGTATATTTTAGGCCACATCACCATGCAAGCCTACCTTAGTAAACTTGTGTAACATTATAGTAGGAGGGGACATGGCTAAGCCATTATATAACTTAACCAACCTTAGGCATGGAACCATTTCTACATGGCTCCATCCTATTCGTAACCCACCACACGAACACATCTCATTAGTGCCATATGGCATGTCATGTCGATCCTACCCTACCCTACTAAGGGTTAAACCCTAAACCTAGACCATTTCCTGGCTTCAGCAATTCTTGACCTTAGCTCGCGTTTGTAATCTGTTGCATCACAACTTAGTGCAGCAGCTCCAGGAGCGCATGTGTATCGAGAGATGCGGAATCTATCCCAGAACGCCTGCAAGGTGATAGTGATATCAGGAGCTGGCAAAACTTCCTCTGGAGCAGGTATTTGAGTAGATTCTTTAGTAGATCATCTAGAATTTAGCATTTTAGATGAGTTAGCATCTCGTGCCTCTAGTAGAGCCATTATAGAACCCGCATTTCAGACCATGAACTCTAATAAGTGAACCCTAACTGTAATTAGATGCATGTGATTAGGATTAGATATTATTCTTGTTGTTTATCATGTTATGTTGATATATCATGATGTTGGTTGATCTCATGTTTGCACCTCTTGTATTGAGAAGGGGAGTAGAGACCTATTAGCCATTATGTAGATGATGCTCCTAGTCTACACCCCTTAGTTCCTATTATACACAGCCTGTGCATAAAGCCAACCAGTCTATGGAGGCTATGAAGTGACTGAGCACCACACAACGTAGTTAATGGCAGAGGTTCCTGCTGAGCACAACTACTGAGGAACCGTAGCGAGCTAGGATTATAGCCAGCCATTCCGAGTGGCCCGGGTATGAGTCCGACAAATTTTTGTCAATGGGAAAATATTTTTTTATTTTATTTTTCAGTAATTCTTGGGCTACCCATTATGAATTTTTGTCATATTTCACGGTGACCTTCAATTTGGACGATTCTTCGACCCATTCCGCATGGAATCATGATGTTAATGCATTTTTTAGCACCAATTTTATTGGAGTGTTCATTTAGCTCAATTATTCTTTCCCCCAAGTCTATAATATAGTCTACTCTATGGGCCTACTAATTGGAAAATATTTTTTTCCATTATCGAGGTTCAAGACTAGAATTTTTATTCCATTCCTTACCTAGGCTAGTTGGCTACCTATCTAAGGCCATGGCCAGTGCTTGATCTTGGTCAACCAAGATCATTGCTATCATACCATTGCGACGCTCCCTGCATACCATACGATGCTCCATCGTATATCCCATGGGAAATTCCCCATCCAACAGTGTCTGTCATATGGGGCCTCCGTCTATCTTGCTCTTGGGATGGCAAGGACATAACAAGAGGACACGACAGTGTTTTGTGCCCCCGTCCCTTATGGCCTCTCATAACATTGGAAGCAACATATCAACATCAGCACTAACAACAATATTAGCAATCAACTACCACAAAGGCTCATGCAATCCATCCATCGATCCATCTGATACATCAATAAAGCTCCTAGCCAGACTCAGACTCGTGGGAAAAGTAGACTAACAACTAGGGTCTCAAGATAGAATAGATCGAGATATGGCGATGACTTGGGCTGGCAATAGACAGTGGCTAAGGTTAACCACTTTATCCACCCTTTCTATGTATATCTACATATCTACATTAGCGCTAGAATTAACATATCTACATTAGCACTAGGGTTAACCCTAAGATATCTACTAGGATATGTTTATCCTAGGGTTAATATATCTACATATCTACATCACACTAAGCAACAATATTAACAATCAACTACCACGAAGGCTCATGCAATCCATCCATTACATCAATACATCAATAAAGCTCCTAGCCAAGCTCAGACTCGTCTGATGCATACTATGCAGATGGGCTAAATCAAGCTCTGACTTGACTATAACTTGCCGGCGACATAGCCCCATGGTATCACCCATGGAGGCTACTCTAATTTGCATCTCCTCAGTCAATGAAGTAGGAAAGGTTTATCTGCCCTTCTCGGAGTGCAGTGGATCTATAGGCAGTTAGAGGATTGATATGGTGCTCGGGGGAGTGGCCTTGCATGGAACAATATTTATTGATATGATCAAGTACGAAAGCCATCCAGTATGTCTAAACCTTGATATTATCAAAGAGAGAGCTTGAAATAAACCTTGACCTTTATTTAGAAGCAAAAAAGCAAAAAAAGGTGTTGTGACCATTTTGAGATGTGATATCTTTGTGACCACAACTCAAAAATTGGCGATCCTTATATTGTTGGAAAGCCCTTGAAGTCTAGGTTCCAGATTGGGCTTGGTTTCCATAGACTCCTTACGGTTTGAAAGTTATGCCCAGAAAGGTGCATAGGGGTCTAAGCTGACTGCACAACTAGATCTGCTTCTTTCTATCTTTGATGAAGAGCCTAGCTTTGCTCTGCAGTATTTTCTCTAGTTTCTTGCTTGATCATATCATTAGAAGGAGTTCCTGTAACACCAGCGGTTGGTGGCTAGAAAGAGCTTGTTCTTATACAGTCTTGCGGAGTAGCTTGGTGATATCTCTTCTAGTTGGTCCGGTTGGGTGGTAAATCGAGTACCCTGTGGTGTTTTTCTTTCTAATAAGTTGATGAATTTGCAGGAAGGACAGAGCATTCGTAACAATTAGTATCAAAGCTCAGTTCCGGTCTTTACCAGCGGAGCTGTGGGTGATGGAAGCGTTGGAAATTTGAGTGGCTTAGCAGCACACAAGATATCTTCTGGCAACGCAAGAAGCGAGAACTTCTGAAGCCAAAAAGAGCAAAGGTGAAAAGAAGGCAGCACAAGAGATTCAAGAGGAGCAAACTGAAACTCAATTACCTCTTGTCTGGTATGAAATTGATGTTTAATGATTGTGATTAGAATCTTCAGATATTTCTTATTGCATCCTTATGGTTGAGGTTGGTGCCTCAAGGTTGGAATGAGTTGACTGCATGTCCAAGAAATTGGAATGAGTTGACGCCATGTCCAAGAGGTTGGAATGAGTTGATGCCATGTCCAAGTGAATGGAATGAGTTGGTGCTCATGTCCAGGTGAATAGAATCTTTGCTATTCCTGATGTTCGCAGGTCTTCTGGTTGGTGCTGGAGATTGCAAACTGAAATAGAAACTGATCAGAAGTTGGTGCTTCTGATGGAGGTTAGTAAACATTTTGTTTTAAACTAATCTATACTTTGAGACAAATTAAGTTGATGTTCAACTTGTGTTTTTTTTTAGACCTTCTCGCGGAAATAAGTTTATTCCTGAGAGGGGAAGGATTAATATGTTTTTCAAAGGTTGATTAAATATCAACTTTGGAAAGGGAGGTTAGATGGTTTCCTTTCAGATATAATGGCGATCGAGGACGATCAGTCTTGAGAAGGCGAAGGAATTGATAGTCTTTGTGAAAGGATGTAAATCTTTAAGAAAGATGATCGAGGACGATCTTTCTTGAGAAATGAAGGAATTGATATGGTGCTCGGGAGAGTGGCCTTGCATGGAACAATATTTATTGATATGATCAAGTAAGAAAGCCATCCAGTATGCCTAAACCTTGATATTATCAAAGAGAGAGAGCTAGAAATAAACCTTGACTTTTATTTAGAAGCAAAAAGGCAAAAAAAGATGTTGTTACCTATAAATAGAAGGACAACTTTGAGACGTGATACATCCGTGACCGCAACTCAGAAATCGACGATCCTTACCTTGTTGGAAAGCCCTTGAAGTCTAGTTTCCAGATTGGCTTGGTTGGCCATAGATTCCTCATGGTTTGAAAGCTATGTCCAGAAAGGTGCATAGGGGACTAAGCTGACTACACAACTAGATCTGCTTCTTTCTATTATTGATGAAGAGCCTAGCTTTGCTCTGCAGTATTTTCTCTAGTTTCTTGCTTGATCATATCATTAGAAGGAGTTCCTGTAACACCAGTGGTTGGTGGCTAGAAAGAGCTTGTTCTTATACAGTCTTGCGGAGGAGCTTGGTGATATCTCTTCTAGTTGGTCCGGTTGGGTGGTAAATCGAGTACCCTGTGGTGTTTTTCTTTCTAATAAATTGATGAATTTGCAGGAAGAACAGAGCATTCGTAACAAGGATCTTGGCGACACACGTCCTTGTCCAACTGAATTCCCAAAACAAGAGTCAGGCTGACACCTGCAAATCTTGAGAGTCAAGGTGGTAGATGAAATGCATAGGGAGACTATGAGAATGCGCACCATTTCAGTTCTAGCTACGAGCTATATTTCGGGATATGAGACTTCAAACTTTTCAAATAGTTAGAGGCAGTAAATGGTTATAATGCAACACCTTAGTTTATAGTACAACACCTTAGTTCATTCATACAGTCGCTTCATTTTGTAAATAAAAAAACTAAACACGATGTCTCGTGCCTGCATGGCTTGGAAGGTGCTCATTTCGCTGCTACATAAGCTCCCCCAACAATAGCTGCACAAAGCAATTTTCTATATTTTCGCACGTAAAACAATACCATAATCGGGTTGTGTCTTTTGTCGGTGGTGTAATTTAGCATTGTCATGTGTCCCATACCAATATCAAGGAATAAAACTTGGAAATACAACTTCCTTATGACCTATTGAATTGGCAGCTTTTTCGATGGAAGCTACCGTACAGATCCGACAATATTGTTTTAGATCCTGTAGAAAGGCTATGCCACGAGCTGGAGAGCCAATAGAAACCATAGCAAAGAGTTCAGAGCCAAGAAACAAACAACGATGACAAAATCACCACTCCCTGATTATGGTATTATTAGAGTAAGTAACTGGTTATTGATTCCCGGTTTGCGGCACCTAGCTAACACCGGTCACTGTGAAAACCAGGACTCACTTCCCAATTAGCTTACATTCTAATGCTTCAGATTCTTATATAACTCTTGTATTACGAAAGATTAATTGCAAAACGTGACTTCCAATGGTTGTCTTGTATACAAGAATCTGGCCGTGGAATGTGAGGTAAACAGGATGGAACATGAGGTAAATGAAAGCAATGCTATGTAACAAAAAGCAACAAAATTGGCTTTAATATTGCTGGACATGAAAATGTGCCACGTGGCAAGACGCCATTAGAGGAGAGGCCAGAATGCATCATAAGTTGTTTTTAAGAATTTTTTATTTAGTGCTAGAACTCAATTTGCAACCCGAGATTGTTATTTAGTGTATGGTATAGGTTTGGAAAGGGCAAGCCAAGGTTGTCCATACAAACTTCTCTCTTGTATAAAGAAATGAGCCCTTACATTAATTAATCAAGAGATAGAAGCATTTTTACCTCGCATGGGAAAAAAAAAAAAAAATTACTTTCGTTCATCTAAAAAAACGAAGAAAGCGAGGAAGATGTATGCCTAACTGATGATTTTTTGGCTTTTCCAAAAACTTCTTCAAATCATCTCTCCGGCCACCTTGTTGCATTGATTTCTGGAGCTTGTTTGGCCCCATATCCGCCGGAGTTGATGCAACGGAGTCTTTAGACTTTGAACGAGGATATTCCATTCTCGCCGGAGATGCCCTTTCTGATTGAAGCTGTTTGCCTTGTAAAGAATTTCTCTTCATATAACCCGAAATGGCTTTTGAATCAGACCTTGCCCTTTGCAGCCATGGATCGGAAATGGGTTTCTCCGCTTCTCTTGCCGAACTGGATCTGGGCAAAAATTCGGGCTTCTTAAACTCAAAAATCTGTTTCCATCCGCAGTTTTTCGCAGTAGAATCAGTATCTGAGTTTTTGTTCTTGTTCATTCTAAAACACTCTGCAAATCCCGTTCTCCTTTGGGTCCCCTGTTCCGATGCCCTGTTTTGGGATATTTTTTCTGCAGGAAGATGAATCACAAGAAATTTCCCATTTTGTATCAGATCCTCTGCCGTCGGAACCAGGCGAGGAGTTTCAAATTCGAACTCTCGAATTCCAGGGGTTGCAAATTCGAAGGCAGTACCGGGCAAGTCGATGGAAAATTCACGCCGGAACGAATTGATGCTAGGATTTAAATCAAAATCATTGCCGGATTCAACGGTCTCTGTACAAGCCATATAAATCCAAACAATCCAATTCAACGAAATATAAGGATCGGAACCAAGTTATAAGGATCGGCTAAAGAAAGACAACCAAGTTATCGAAAAAATAAGATAAGTAGATAGATGATACAATCTGGAAGATGAAGTTTATAAGGAGAGCTGTTGCACATTATAAACGGCCCAGATTGTATTGTTAACAAAGATCTGGCCGTTAAATTGTTGGCCATGTGCATCATGTGCAAAACGACCCAGAGGCGGCTTCGTTGTTCTTCTTCTACATGTTTTCGTATTCGGTCAAAATGGTTGATATGACAATACCTGACTTGTATTTTCTACTCAATCTAATTTGTTTGCATTATAAGAGTGCTTTCCCATCGGCAGAAAACCTCCAGGTTAGGTTTTCTGAAGGTCTGGTCTGCTATTCCGATGTTCCCATGAGCTAAGAACCTGAGTGGCTGAGGTTAAGAACCTCATTTGGAAAGTAATCCCGACGATTACTTTTGGACCTAGGTCTGACCTCATCCAGGTCCGTCCGTCCATGGGAAAGCACCCTAAGTGTTGGTGTCTCTTCTTTTAAGTTTACTAGTAATGTTGCCCGGGGTTGTCGGGCTTTAGCAAATATGAATTTTAGTTGTTCTTTTGTTTAACGATGGAGGTTGTTCTTAAACTTGTGGCTTTTTGGACTTAAATGTTGTGGTACAAAAGCGTAGAAACATATTTATGGATGTTTATTCATATTTATTCATTCCTATCGTTTTTTTTTCTCATCTTTGATTTCTGAACATTGATCTCTGGAATATTCCGTGTTCTATGCCAAATCAAGGGCCATTAAATTTTTCGCCAACAATTCGCCTGCCACTTCCAATGGTCCAAACGGTACACATGGTTAGAAGCAAAAGAAAAAAAGAAAGCAAAGACAACCTCTGTTCACCCAGACTGCCGGCATCCATTGCAGATGGTAACACTCATATCAAACCAGCAAGAACTGCCGGAATCACTTCCCTGCTCTACCTGCATGTAAAATCCCCTGCTCTACCTGCATGTAAGATTGCGCTACCTGCAGATTGTGCAGTACCTGCTCTACCTGCATGTAAGATTGCTCTACCTGCATGAGCCTGCTCTAGCATTCTGATGAGGCTATGATTTAGCCGCGATCATCTAGGCAGGCCATGGATTTCTTTGATAAGCATGTATATACTATGCCCCAGGAAGATGATACAATTACCTAGGCCCCACCACGGCCGCATTGCGGCCGCCCGGGAGGATTGTTTGCCCGTGGAAAGGTGGAGGTCTCGCTTCGAACTGGTAGGGTCCCGCAGCACATGTCATACGAGCCTACGCATTGTAGGGCTTGAAGAGGCGAGTGACAGTCCTGCTATAGATGAGATGGACTGATTTTTCACTCAGGTGATGCACATACAGGCAGAGGGCATCCTCTCGGCACACAGAGTTGGAGCATCACGACCCGACCGCCCCCGACACCCGCTAGTCCGTTTTCGGGATGGCTTGTCCAGACTACACATCCTACGACATGGCAATCACTTGAAAGGAACTGCCTTCTCCGTCCAGGAAGACCTTACCCCCGCACAGCTCTGCAAACGGAAGGAAGAATTATGCCGGGTTCGCGAGGCTCGCCTGCAACGGAAGTGGGCCGTGTATAGAGGAGGCCAGGCTATCATCCGAGATCATTGGCCACTTGATCCATGGACAGTTTCTGTATAGCCCTGTGCTTCTCGGTTCCGTTTTGGTTTTGGTTTTGGTTTGGTTTCACCCTTTCGTTTTATTGGCTATACTGTTATTTCATATGGGGCATAGCCCCCGAGTGCTGCTTGGGCTCATGCCCCCCGCTTGTTTTGTTCTTGGTATTTAAGACTTGTTAGGGGGCATAGTCCCCGAGTTCTGTTAGGGCTCATGCTCTCTTTTGTTTGTTCTGGTCCCATAACCCGATTGGGTTCTCGTGGACGTTAAAAACTTTTATCTTTTATCTTTATCTTATCTCTTCCTCCGATTGGATTCCCCCTCTTCCCCCTCTTCCTACCGATTTGATTCTTGTCAAAAGAAAAAGAAAAAAAAAATTCAAAAGATTCACAAAATCAATCACATCGCTCTTTCACAAAGCAGGCGATAGCCTCCAAGCCTAGCATCCATGACCGTGCCTCCTCAAAAAAGAAAGCAGGATGCTTTCTTCTCCTTCTATTTTGAAGACATGCATAGAAACAACAAAAAAAACACATGCCTTAGTCGATTTTAGGGATGCTACCGTCATCTCGGCCAATAAGCAGCTCAAATCAGCTAAAAAATACGCTTTGCATACGATTTTCCATACAATACCCAGGCGAAATCTAGGCCAAACCATGCGTGAGATACGGTCCACAAATACCAAACGAAATAATTGGAAGTTTATAAGTGAGATATTAGATCATCATGCAATTCTCAAAGTTGAACATGGGTGTTTATGGATGTTTAAATTAAAATCCCCCTTAAACCCCTTTTGGTTTGGGTGCATATTCACACGGGGGGTTACGTAAGATCATATCACAACCTTTTAACATGGAGAATGGCTCAAAAATGAAAAGTCAACATCAAAAATTGATGGACCAAAATAACAGAGCTATGCTGCTTTACATGTCTTTAACTTGATGCTCTTCTACATTTGCTTGATGATGATGCTTCTACATTTGCATCAATGAACTTGCAAGAGCAGGCTCTCTACACACAAAAAAAAAAAAAAAAAAAAAAACAAAATTACGGATACACGGGGTTGTTAATGGTGCTTCTTGACCTCTTCAATCTGCTTCTGCAAGGCCTCACAGAAATCAGGGGTGGGGATGGGAATCCCCACCACAATATTCCTGGCTACTTATTTAGTGGGAAAAAAGAAAAATTCAAAGATAGCACAGGATCGTCCTTTTCATCTGCCCAAGCAAAAGAAACTCTTTCTAAATCTGATTCTGATTGTTGGATTCTTGATAAAATGCCGGAAAATAACATCATTGCTAGGAACAAATATAGCTCTGCTTCATCTTGTGGCTTAAGTTCCGAACATCAGCTAAATAATGCATAAAGCATTGGGTTTCCACAATGCAGATGCCTTACAAATGTGATGCTGTAGCCAGATTTTACGTCCTTGAAATCTTCAACATCCAAGGACTCTAAATACTTAAACACCTGCGCTTCTCTCAAATTTTAGTATTGATAATATGAAATATTTTCAGCTACTAACAAAGAATAAACAATTTACTTGCCTTTTGATCATCTTCACTGAGAAGCTCACAAAGAACTGGATGGCTCAAGAACTGGGAGAGGAGAAATAGAACTTAGTTTATACCAATCATATCCCACCGCAACATTATGCAAAAGACTACAAGGCATAAAATAAATCCAGTTTGCACATACCGCAGTAAGCCAAAAGTCTGGAATACTTTGAATGATCTCATTACGCTTGTTGTAGACTGGACGTCTAATGTCATTATATTTCTGTTCAACTTCGAGAACTTTATCACTAGCCTCTTCATTCACCTGTCAACATGATGGCAGAGTTGTACTTCAATTACCACATAAGCCACAGCTATATTTCTGTTCAACTTCGAGAACTTTATCACTAGCCTCTTCATTCACCTGTCAACATGATGGCAGAGTTGTACTTCAATTACCACATAAGCCACATCTATACAGACCCCTAAGAGATGGTTCAATGGAGAGTAGAAGTCGGCTTCTTAAGAACGATGATAAAAAAAGGTAATCTTTACATCTAATATAAGAAGTAAAATATAAAGTTCTAATGCAAGAGGTAACAAACCTAGCTTCAGCCAAAACGAGCTCAAAGCAAAACAAAACCAGGCCCCGAAGGAATCCCCAAAGTAATCTTCCAACAAGAGACAATTGCCAACATCCAATTTAAGTTCAAACACTAGTTGCAGGGAAAAAGGTAGGAACCTTCTCCAGCTCATCTTGAACCTCCTGGAGCCCTGTTTCTAGTTCTATCAGCTACCCCACCATTTATTACTTTCTTCCATGTCACAAACAATGGGCTGCAACAGCCCACAAAACATCGCTCAATTCAGGATTTGCTCCATGACCTAACATGTTGTATCTGAATCCTGCCATCTGAATTCCTCTCATACTACAAACACAGCAACAATTACTTGCACGCAGAACATGGAAGACAAACGCCAGTGAACCCTTCTATTGAAAGAGCGGCATCAAAGCAATACACAACCATCATCAGCGGATGCATGAATTATGGGGTCGGAAGATTTTTTTTTTTTTTTTTTTTTTTTCTAAACAGAAATGGTCTTCAAAATGGGGCCTTTGCGGGCTGGCTAGCCAGGATACTTGCCGATAGAGCTGTTTCACACCACATAAAACACAGGAAAGCTCTGACAGAAGAATCCCTGTAAAGATTGTGGCCTTTAAATGGTAGCTAGCATATTCACAGCCTGTAATCTTATCTTGCTAATCCCTGTTACTTGCAGTTCGTGCCCTAAAATGCTATCAACGAGGCTTGCATGTTCAGCCCCTAAAATAAAAAGGGGGCTTTTGTTGTGAGCCCTTGAATGTTGGACCATTGACTAAATCAACGACTAAGAAATGGTGCACTCTAGATGTACGCATTAGTACATCCATTCGAATACGCCATGAAATCTTAGGAACACCTTGTGAAAAGCGTACAAAAACACAAAGAAAACCCCCTATTATTATGCTACATATTGGGTTTCATTTATAGGATGCAATATGAATTGTTGATCTCCAGCATATTTCGGGCATGATGCCAAATCAACGGCTAACATCTTTTTGCAAAAAAATGCTTCGCCACTTTATAAGATCACTTTCAAACATTTCAACATAAAATTTTAGCATCCATTAAATTCTAAACCTTTGCACATCACCATCATATTGAAATTAAAACCTTTGTACATCACCATTACATTGCTATTCACATTCCAACACAACGGATTATAGCAGAAAAAAAGCAGCACAAACAAGAATATATACAAGCTTCTAGAAGCTCCCTATTCTAGTATTGGGTGCTCCCTATTCTGGAGCACCCAATACTAAAATCGTGCCTCTGCCTAAGTGCATCAAGGAGAAGACAGAGCAAAGCGAGCATTTCAAACCAGCTAGCCAGTATCGGCTACTTGTATCAGAAGAAAACACAGACGGCAGCGACCTCAGAGCACCAAGACATGATTAGTCACAAAGCCAGAGCCCTCTTAAATTTATTGCTCGATCTGTGTGCAAGCGCAATTCCTGCACAAGGCACGAAACTGAAATAGAGGCTATGCACCAAGCACCATCGCCCATAGAAGAGCGGAACCGGTAATGGATTTCTACCAATATCTGTAACTGCCAGCAAAACAAGCTCTGAGGAATCGAACCTCGAAGCCATGCGGCCAACACCAGGAGCTTGTCAAGAAACTAAAAACAAAAAAGAACAACAACAGAAGACAACAAAACTAAGCAACAGAACTCTCAACTCCAAGAAGATCACACAGATCACAATATTTCCTCTCGGCCAAAGCCCGGCACACAAATTCTTCCTTCACAACTACAAATGCCAGGAATTTTCGGATGGGAATGACAGTGAGGCAGAAGGCAGGCATAGCCATGGCAAATCCGGCAGTCAGGCATAATCTGTTGTATGCACAGAGCTTCAGGTGCCCGCCCAGACTCAGAAAACCAGGGCTCCAAATAGAAAACATCGTGAGTCTTTATCCACGCCCATGAAATTTCGCTTCTTCCCTTTTCCAACCATGCCAAGAAAAACCATCCACAACACACAGGAATAGAAATTTGACATCTAAATAACAACAAGCTGCACAAACATGCCAAAAGATACGGTTTTGCATACAATACGCGCCAAGAATCATAGTTCCCACCATTGCGCGTAGCTCCTCCCCCAATAAGAAACTCAAAAATTAGGTTTGTGTGGCTAATGTTGTGAAGAAAGAGCTCAATACCTTATAGGGTGAGACGGTCAAGTGACATATCGAGTATTTTTTGATATGTATATATACGTTTGGATGTTGGATAACGATGAGCATAGTTACATAGAATAATAGTTTCTGCCTTGAAGGGTCCTACACCATGCAATGTAAGTTATATATTTGGATACGGATGAGTGTAATTATGTAGGACAATAGTCTTATATAGTTGATATAGGTTGGAACATTTGCATGGAAAAACAGATGACAGTTAATGTGGCTAAGTCAAAGATAATGGTGTTAGACACCAGAGACATGGTGACTCAAAAAGGTACTATTCAAAACTTTAGTCCAGACCACCTTGTTGTATGGTGTGCCCATATGGGCGCCCGGAATATCCTCCAAGTTATGGCAACAGGTCGAATCCATTCAGAAGATTTTTCTTCGCAAAGAATTAGGCATAAAGCCCCAGATTCCATATGCAATCATGTTGGCTGAGGCTGGCCTGTTCCCAATGGAGTTGGAAGCACTTATCCAGACAATAAATTTTGTCAATAGGTGTTGACCCCCAACCTGGCTTAGAGAGTCAAACACAAGAAGCCAACTTGAGTTTTCACTCAAGTTGGGGTTAGAACCTCCAGATCACTTAAGGTGATCAATCTACACAAGAATTTTCCAAAGAAAAAGCTCAGTTACAGAGTTTGCATACCTTTCCCAATTCTGGAATTTGGACCCCTTACTCAAATCGATGTAGATCTCATAGACAGATTGATTTCCAAGGTCAGATGACTGTGACTTGTTCAGAAAAGTTGTAGGCAAGCAAGGGTAAAGATCTTGACCAAGTCTGAGTTTTAATTTGTGAGATATTCGATCTCAAAGTTGGGTTAAATTTTGGTCAATATCAGTCAAAACTAAAAACAGAGCTCAGAGTTTTGTAACTTGAGTTGTAAGTTGAAATTTGAAGAAATTCCAAAACTGAGGTGCAATATAGACTTCAAAGGTAAGGTGCATGCTGTCAAATCATGATTTGAATCACTAAAAACTATTTTTTTGGCACTGTTTTGTGGATATCAGTCTAAATTTGTATCAGACAGAATGCAAAAAATGGTAACTTGAGTTTGGGATGGGTTTTTTTCGAAATTTTTGTGCCCACAGGTGCAAATAAGATGGGAGATGAAGTGCAGATGGTCATATGCAGGAAAAAATAAAGGAATTCTTTACTGTAAAAATGTTTGTGATGCAAAAGTACTAAAGGATCATGACAATCGACTTTTTGAATACTTGGCAATCAATTTTCATTGATATGAAGGTAATACAAGGTGAATAAGAATCTTAGGAACATAGATCAATCATCAAAATAGCTTAGAAGGTCAATAAATAGTATCAAATCAATAATATCAGTCCAATCTTCTCAGATTAGACTGTGGAACACTCAGAGACTTCAAGAACGTCTTCAGATCATGCTCAGCATGTATCAATGTCGAGGTTTGATGCGTCTGGGCCTTCGAAAAACTTTTGTCAATGATCCCCAGGTTTATAAGCTTAGATTTAATGATTCCGGCATCTTAGTGCTTAGATTTAGGCTTAATATGATGCTTGAGAGTGGGAGTCCAGGATTAGGCAGTTTTTAAAGCTTAAGAATTCGATTCCGGCGTGATTTGAGCTCATTTCCAGATTTAGGTTAGAGGCAGCTGTATTTTCTGAGAATTTGCGCGATACGGTGACCGTATTTCTTGAGGTATAAACCAAGAATATGCCGTATTTTATAATTTTAAAAAGCTTGGCCATGGTTTTAAAAGGTCACTCATGAGATAATTGAAGAAGTGGGTCACCTAGGCAATAGTATCCCTAATGTTTTTGGGAATATGCCAAGTTTGGGTATCATAGTGAGGAATATTCCATAGGGTAGACATACAACATGGCTTCTTATGGCACAATGGTAGATGAGCATAGGGGTATAAAAGTTTGCAAGAAGAATTAGGCTAAGAGAATTTACAAAAATGTGGCATAGGAAGTAGAAAGGAGAAAAAAAGGGGGTATAAGATATGGAGGGCAATGGTGAGAATAACTTATGAAGGAATAAAGATGCATTAAAAAGAAGGAATTAGGCAAAGTATGGTAGGGTATGCAAGGGTGAGCAAAAGGGAAATAAGTTTAGGGAAAAATGGATAGGAGATTTCAAAAGGATGGGAATAGAGTGTAAAAATGGGTAAAAATGGCCTAGGGGTGGAATCAAGTACCATGGGGTCTTCCAAACTCTAACTTCCAATCTTCAAAAAGCATCTTCCAATCTTCTTTAACCCAGCACCTCTTTTGACTAGCTTTGACCTCAAATGAAGTATTCCTTATGGGAGTTGACCTTGAAGTTAAATATCCTTTGACCTTCATACCAATGTTGGCTACCAAGTTTTCCTTTGACTTAGCCTTCCTAACTTTAACAAATAAACCAATCAATTAGTACGTTGCCCTTTGGGGGCAACATCTCGCCAAAACAAGAAAATGGCTGGTCCCCTCAGCCATAAGGGGTCTTCAATTTTGTCCCAAAGTGTCTAAGTGAGAATTATGGAAGAAAAAGGGTATAAAGTGCAAGTGTTGATGAAATAGTGATGAATATGGTAGTGAGTGGATGTGAGTGAATGACAAAGGTGAGAATGAGTTGTGAATATAGTAAGATGGTGATGGAAATGGAGTGTATGAGATGAAATGAGTGTGTAAATGTGAGAATTTTGCCAAAACAAGAAAATGTGTGAAAAGAAAAAGTAAGAATGAGTGTGAATATGGTAAGATGGTGATGGAAATGGGGTGTGAGAGGGTGAAGTGAATGTGCAAAAGTTGAGATCTCGCCAAAACAAGAAAATGTGTGCATCCCTGATCCTTAAAAATGCAACTCTGCTATGATGGTGAAGCTGAATTGCAGAGTGCTTTCTTTTGGGAATGAGAACAAGAATAAGGAGTTTAAATGGATAGCAGGACCACTTATGGCAGATGAATAAAGATGGAGAAAGGGTGCACCTGTCATGGAAACATACAAACAAGTTAAACTTGATCCTTGCAACTCTGTTATGATGGTGAAGCTGAATTTGCAGAGTGCACATCTGGGGAGATAAAATGAAAGAGCATGGCTGAATGGAGGGCAGGACCACAATGAGACAGATGAATGAAAATGGAAAAAGGGTGCTCCTGCAAATGACACTTGGCAATTAATAAAAATCCCTGTTTTGAAGCTATTTGATGGCTCATCCTTCATACTGGCTAATCTGCAAATATAAACTTAATGAAAGCATTAGTTCTAAATTTAAGACAAGTGAAATCTAATCCAACCTATCCAACCTATTCTAACTTTAATTCTAACTTGTCTAAGTTCTAGAACATAAAAAATATGCTGATCCCAATACCTTTTCAGGTGAATAGTGTTGATAGGATTTGGAAGTGGCATCCCTGAAGTTAATTCCTTCAACCAATAAGAATTGGTGCCTGCAGGTTCCAACACCTCATAGGGGCCCTCCCAAAGATTTTCAAACTTACTAGCCGAATCTTCCCTTGATTTATTCCATTTCAGAACTAATTCTCCAGTCTTGAAAGTCCCTTGTATTTTATGAGCAGCTTTGAAAGCAGCCAAATCCTTGGCTTTTTTAAGCAAATTAGCATTCTCAGCTTCCATTCTATATTCTTCTAAATGCAAAAGGGTATCCAATCTTTCCTGCAAAGCATACTCAAAAGGCAAACACAACTTATGAGCTAACCTCAGAGATGGAAGCTCAAGCTCTACTGGAAGCACAACTTCAATGCCATAAACTAAGTTAAAAGGGGTATGAGTGGTTGCTGCTTTAATGGTGACTCTATAAGCCCATAGGGCATCCACCAGTTTGACATGCCAATCTTTTTTATTATCATCCACTTTGTTTTTTGCGCAAAATGCCCTTCAAAACTTTATTAGTAGCTTCGCTTGACCATTACCTTGGGGATAGTAGGAGGAACTCTTGGTATGTTTGACTTTAAGA
Organism: Isoetes taiwanensis; assembly: GCA_021234155.1. NCBI lineage: Eukaryota > Viridiplantae > Streptophyta > Lycopodiopsida > Isoetales > Isoetaceae > Isoetes > Isoetes taiwanensis. The sequence continues at coordinate 5,053,497 of JAJEKV010000079.1, forward strand.
ATGGTCAATAAATTAGCAATAACTTCATTCACAAAAGGGGTACCTCTATCAGAATGTAATTGTAGAGGAATACCAAACCGTGCACAAATATACTCATGTAAGAACTTTGCTGTTGTAATGGCATTAGCCTGTCTTAAAGGAATTGCCTCTGCCCATTTGGTAAAATAATCTATAGCTACAATGATGTGCTGATGTTGCCCTGCAGAAGGGGGGTTAATAGGGCCAATATAATCTAATCCCCATATTTGAAAAGGTCCTGGAGAAATTATGGGGTTTAGTGCAGCTGGGAGAAGGATCCTCTTGCCAAATATCTGGCACTTGTGGCAAGATTTTATAGCAGTATAACAATCTTTAAATATTGTAGGCCAATAATAACCTGACCTGAGAATTTTCTTGGCAGTAGTATCTCCAGCAAAATGGCCTCCACATACTCCTTCATGCATTTCTCTAATGATCAAAGCAGATTCCTCTTCATTGACACACCTCAGTAATAGTCCATCCCTGTTGACTTTACATAAAACATCATTAATCATTTTAAACTGCCTGCACTTTTCTTTAAATCTCCTTTGCTGGCTCGAGGTCAGTCCTGAAGGCATTTCCTTAAATTGTAAGAAATTCTTTATAGGAAGCTGCCAATCTTGTTGATTCTGCTCTTCATCATCTGCCTGTAAATAGGCTAAGGCATCCACAAAGTCAACAACTTCTACCACATCCTCATGATCAAAGTTAATGTAAGATAAATAAAGACTAGGACTCTTCACCTGATATAACTCTTTTATGGAAATATTAAAGGTTTGTAGCTTGCAAGCCCACCTTTGAATTTTTGGTTTAGAGGTAGCTTTACCAAATAACAAACATGTTGGATTTTTCTTCATATAAACTTGGACTGAACTTTTCAACAGTAAATGACCTTGTCTGTCAATGAGGAACATGAGAGCAGCAGCACTCTTCTCCATTCTGGTGTATTTCTCTTCAGTTGAACTCCATTGTTTGCTAGCAAAAGCTATAGTGTGCTTGTCCTGCAGAATAGCTAGGCCTATGGCCTTTTTAGTAATAGTAATGTAGACCTCAAATGGCTTGTCCAAATCAGGTTTTTTAAGAAGAGTTGCTTCACAAATGGACTTTATAAGCAACTCAAAAGACTCTTAACAATCGATGACCATGTGACAGAACATACTTGCTCTCGATTTGGAAATCCTGCCTATTCTTGTCGGCTTAGAAATAGGACTTATAATGTGAGCAAAATTAGGAATATACATCCTAAGAAAACTAGTCATGCCAATAAAACTTTTGACTTGCTTCAAGTTTTTGGGGGCACCAGTTTTTGAGGGCTTCAACTTTTCTTGTGCCACTTGTATGCCATTGTTGGATACCTCATGTCCCAAAAGTTGGCCTTTGGATGCAAAGAAAATACATTTCTTTGGGTTAAGGTTGACTCAGTTCCCTACACAAAGAACATATTTTTTGCCAGCAATTCCAAATGATTAGTAGGGTGAGATCCTAAACAAAGGTCATCCAAATAAACTCTGAATTCTTGAGGAGACATGGGCCTAAAAATAACATCCATAGCCCTCTGGAAAGTAGCGGTGCATTCATTAGTCCAAAAGGCATTCTTTTCATTGCATAAGTTCCCCAAGGGGTAATAAAAGAGGTCTTGGGTTGGTCTTCTTCCTTAATGCCAATTTGATTAAACCACGAATAATCCATCTAGAAATGAGTATACCTCTCTCCCTCCTTTCTGACATATAAGATTTCTTCTAGAAAAGGCAAGGGGTAGCAGTCCTTGATGGTGGCTTTGTTGAGGTCTCGATAATCAATCTGAGATCCTTAAGGCACCACTTTTTTTCTCTCTGGTACAATGCAAGACACCCATTACGGATTAATAATTTCAATAATAACACCTGCATCTAGCATTTTATCCAACTCATCTTTAATCAGTCCCATCAATGAAGCATTAATTCTTCTCGGTTTTTTGAAAAAGCAGGTTTACACCCTTCCTTAATCTTGATTTCAAATTGGCATACCTTTGCTTTAATTCCAGATGCTCGAGAATAATCCCAAGCAAACACATCCTTCCTTTCTTCAAAGAACATTTGTATATTCTCCCTATTTTGGTATTCAATTAGATCTCCAACAAACAGGGTTCTAGTTTTATCATTTTTTGTAATGGTAATCTCTTCAGTATCCTTTTCTTCTGATGCATTAATGGTTAGAATAGGACAAAGAGCTTTTACCTCACTAGCATCAAGATCTTCCTCTGGAATAGCCCCTTCAGTTAGGTGTGCCATGAGAGTTTCCCTGCATAAGGTATCAGCTTCCACATTTTCTTCCCTTGGTATGTGAGTAATCTCCCATGAAGCAAAACTCGAAAGCACTCCCATTACTTGGTTTTTTAAGAACTCCATGTCTGCATTTTTTGTTTGGTAATCTCCTGAAACTTGTCTACAAATTAATTGTGAGTCACCAAAAATGTGAATGTTGGCAATATCCATAGCTTTGGCTTCCTGAAGTCCTGCAATCAAAGCCTTATATTCTGCTACATTAGAGGTATCCTCCCTACTTTAGCTAAAAGTTTATAAGAGGAATCTTTCAGGATAGCAGCAGATGATGCAATACTTAGTTTTTTAGAAATACCTCCAACAAACCATAAGAATCCTGATGGCCCTTGTTTGTTGGGAAGTGCACATTCCATGATGAGAGGAACTGTTTCATATTTCCTTGGCCTTGCATTTTGTATTCTGTAAAATCCCAAAGGTTCTTCAATTAGCATTTCCTTAATAAAATTTACCTCCTCATTGGAACCATAGGAGCCATCTTGATTATAGATTGTAGCAGTCTGAGAGCCATTGGAGATGGTACATCTCCCTTGAGACCAAATTGGTCTAGCATCCACAGTAGCTAACCACCTCCTTCCTAAAAGTAAATCATAGATATCAGACTCATCCCCTATGTCTTCAAAAGCCACCACAATAAAGTTGGCAGCTATAATTATGCCCTCTGTATTAACAGGCACTTTAGTTACCACACCAATGGGAGTGATCTTAGCATTATAAAAGGATCTCAATAGTATAGAAGCTTTCTTGTCCACCTCGAAACCACATTTCTTCATAACATGATATGGCATAATATTTAGGGGAGATCCCCCATCAAGTAACACATTTGAGAAGGTATAACCTCCTAAAGTAGCTGAACATATGAATGCACCAGGGTCTTCTTCATTACATGCTAGAACAAGGTTAGTGGCATCGATTAAAATTCACACAAGCATTTAATACCTCACCATTAGTTTGTTGAAGTACCCTTTTTTACGTAGCTAGGTGCAATCTTTAATAAGGTAAAAAGATCCACACTCACCTTGGAATTTTTAAGCAAAACATCAACCTCATCAAAGTCTTGATCTTTCTTACCATATTTTTTTTTGGAGGGGTGGAGCTATGGTTTGAGCAGTGATTCCACTACAGGTGGTGGTGAAGGCACAGCGATAGAATGCCTACTTGGTTCAGCATGTACTTGAGCTTCATTCATGCTTCTAGTTTGCACCACCATAACTTCTTCAGATTTAGGAACTTCTGTAGCTTGAATAAATCTTATAGAGGTGCTTGGTTCAGCAAATCTCACAAGGGGTTTAGACTCTGGTCTCTTTTCTTTTTCTTGCTTAGCAAAATATTCCTTAACAGCACACCTAGCATCAGTATGGCCAACCTCTTTACAAAAAGAACAAACAGGACATTCCTTTCCAAAGTGGCCTTTTCTATTACATTTGGGGCACACTTGCCAATAGCAAATTTCTGATGGGTGAGAATTCCTATTGCAATGAATACATTCAGGGTAAGTTTTACCTGTTCTTGCAGCCTTGAGTTCAACCAATTGTTTGGTTATTTCTGCTAGAGCTTCAGTAACTTTTGATAAATCTGACTTCACTTCTGCAACCTGAGAACTTGAATAAATTGGAATAGAAGGGTGGTGATCATAATGTGCATCAGTAGCATCAGGATAAAACGGGTCATGATTGTGGTGAGGAACATAATGCTTGTCAGGCAAGGTAGAGAGCATCTGAGTTAAATCAGTGGTTTTGGCAAAGACTTTGTATATGGAATCAAACCCTTCAGCAGCTTGAATCTTGAGCAACTTCCTTTGGATATCTGGTCTTCTTTCCAAACCATTAATAAAAGCAGTGACTAAAAATAGAGTTGGGATGGTGACTTGTGCTCTTTGACACCTGCTCATAAATGTACTAAACCTCTCCTTGTACTGATTCACACTCTCTCCTGCATGTATAGAGAAACCTTGCAATTCATTAACCAAATCTTTTGGAGCAGCTAACTTACCAAATCTATCCAGAAACTTCTTGACAAGTTCATCCCATGAAGTGGTGCCCATTAACTTTTCATAAGTTAACCAAGCACCAGCCTCACTTTCTTCTTTGAAACATTTTTCAAACTCTGAGAGCTTGCAGCCCTTCTTGAAGCCATAGTCTCTGTAATAATCCTCAAATATTCTCAAGAAGTTGTTAGCACTCATACTAGAATCAAAAGTAGGCAAAGGAACAGGGACATTCAATTCAAATTGATATGGCATATTCTGAAGCAGGCTACTTGAGAAACTTGAATGCAATGGCCTTTCTCTGCAATGATCTGATGCATCAATATCTTCTACTCGTTCTTGATCTGCTGGGAATTTTTGTTTTGGAGCCATGAGTTCTGAGATCCAGGAAGATCTCGGTAGGACCTCCAAGATGTTGACCCCCAACCTGGCTTAGAGAGTCAAACACAAGAAGCCAACTTGAGTTTTCACTCAAATTGGGGTTAGAACCTCCAGATCACTTAAGGTGATCAATCTACACAAGAATTTTCCAAAGAAAAAGCTCAGTTACAGAGTTTGCATACCTTTCCAATTCTGGAATTTGGACCCCTTACTCAAATCGATGTAGATCTCATAGACATATTGATTTCAAAGGTCAGATGACTGTGACTTGTTTAGAAAAGTTGTAGGCAAGCAAGGGTAAAGATCTTGACCAAGTCTGAGTTTTAGTTTGTGAGATATTCGATCTCAAAGTTGGGTCAAATTTTGGTCAATATCAGTAGTTGAAATTTGAAGAAATTCCAAAACTGAGGTGCAATATAGACTTCAAAAGGTAAGGTGCATGCTGTCAAATCATGATTTGAATCACTAAAACTATTTTTTTGGCACTGTTTTGTGGATATCAGTGTAAATTTGTATCAGACAGAATGCAAAAAATGGTAACTTGAGTTTGGAATGGGATTTTTTCGAAATTGTTGTGCACACAGGTGCAAATAAGATGGGAGATGAAGTGCAGATGGTCATATGCAGGAAAAAATAAAGGAATTCTTTACTGTAAAAATGTTTGTGATGCAAAAATACTAAAGGATCATGACAGTCGACTTTTTGAATACTTGGCAATCAATTTTCATTGATATGAAGGTAATACAAGGTGAATAAGAATCTTAGGAACATAGATCAATCATCAAAATAGCTTAGAAGGTCAATAAATAGTATCAAATCAATAATATCAGTCCAATTTTCTCAGATTAGACTGTGGAACACTCAGAGACTTCAAGAACGTCTTCAGATCATGCTCATCATGTATCAATGTCGAGGTTTGATACGTCTGGGCCTTCAAAAAACTTCTGTCAATGATCCCCAGGTATATAAGTTTAGATTTAATGATTCCGGCATCTTAGTGCTTAGATTTAGGCTTAATATGATGCTTGAGAGCGGGAGTCCAGGATTAGGCAGTTTTTAAAGCTTAAGAATTCGATTCCGGCGTGATTTGAGCTCATTTCCAGATTTAGGTTAGAAGCAGCTGTATTTTCTGAGAATTCGCGCGATACGGTGACCGTATTTCTTGAAGTATAAACCAGGAATATGCCGTATTTCATAATTTTAAAAAGCCTGGCCATGGTTTTAAAAGGTCACTCATGAGATAATTGAAGAATTGGGTCACCTAGGCAATAGTAACCCTAATGTTTTTGGGAATATGCTAAGTTTGGGCATCATAGTGAGGAATATTCCATAGGGTAGACATACAACATGGCTTCTTATGGCACAATGGTAGATGAGCATAGGGGTATAAAAGGTTGCAAGAAGAATTAGGCTAAGAGAATTTATAAAAATGTGGCATAGGAAGTAGAAATAGAATAGAATAGAATAGAATAGTTTTTTTAACGTCCACGGAAAAAAGGAGGTAAGATATGGAGGGCAATGGTGAGAATAACTTATGGAGGAATAAAGATGCATTAAAAAAGAAGGAATTAGGCAAAGTATGGTAGGGTATGCAAGGGTGAGCAAAAGGGAAATAAGTTTAGGGAAAAATGGCTAGGAGATTTCAAAAGGATGGGAATAGAGTGTAAAAATGGGTAAAAATGGCCTAGGGGTGGAATCAAGTACCATGGGGTCTTCCAAACTCTAACTTCCAATCTTCAAAAAGCATCTTCCAATCTTCTTTAACCCAGCACCTCTTTGACTAGCTTTGACCTCAAATGAAGTATTCCTTATGGGAGCTGACCTTGAAGATAAATATCCTTTGACCTTCATACCAACGTTGACTACCAAGCTTTCCTTTGACTTAGCCTTCCTAACTTTAACAAATAAACCAATCAATTAGTATGTTGCCCTTTGGGGGCAACAATAGGGTACAAGGGCAATCAACAGATCAGCTATCATACCAGGCTATGTTGAGCTCAGAGGCATCCGGATGGATGAAAGACATCCATGAATGGGCAAGCAAAACTGATGCCAATTGGTCGAGTAATAAGTCGGATGTGCGAGAACTGCTCGAAAAGCTTGCAGTAGAACACTTATGGGAAGATCCAGGAAAAAAGATGTTGTATTACAGGGCAAATGTGAATTGCCAATTTGAGTATGGGAGGCAAGCCTATTTGAATGCAGATATTCCACGGGGATACAAACAAGTCATTGCCAGGTACAGAACAGGCTCACACAGACTTGCAATTGAGACTGGCCGGTGGTTTAAAATCCCCGTCGAAGATCGGATTTGCAAGGTATGCAAAGAAAGTCAAATTGAGGATGAGTACCATACGTTTATACAATGCTTAGCGTATCATCATATGAGGGAAAAGTTTAACATCTAGGTGGCTTGTTTTCATTCACTACTAGTGCTATCACCTATGCATTTGAGCTTATACATGAGAGCGATGGATGCACACCGTCCTCTACTGCTGAAATTGTAAAATGTTTTCAGGCTCCACGGTCTCTCAAGGCCCTACGTGAGCTAGACACATAAATAAATAAATTTTAGAGTACAAAAAGCGTTAGTTATCTAGATGTGGAAACCAAACTAAACTCCAAGTTATAGGCCATGCGATATTCCTTTTGGTAGAGCCAAAATTGTAATAAATATTAGAGCCAAGTTTTGCATTCTATTGCTATCCTGTTTAAAAGGTGTTAATATTGTATGTTAAATATTTGAGTTGTTTCCACTAAGTATTTCTTGATTTATTTCTAACATGTTGGCATACTAAGTTTTAGGGCACCCATTCTAGGCATTTCCATGTCTTTCTATGAGGGGACGAGCCATAAAAGATATTCAAGAAATTTGAAGCTCTTGTGTGCTTGCAGCCATGACTCATGCAGTGTTTTTAATAAGATGCTTAAAATGTTCATATATTATCTACATGATCCGAATATAAAAATCTACCTATACTACCATTATTGCCTTCAAACCTAGGATCCTCTACTCAAGAAATTATCAAATTAAAAAGCATGCTATGAGTAGAATGATCCTCTGGTAGCTTGGTATCTCTTCTCTAATTATACAATACTTCCTCTTCAGCAAATATAGACCTTGCTAGTTTAAGTTGCCAATAGAAGAAGAAAAACATTAGCATCTAGGTTAAAGACAATAAAGCTAATTTATTAGCTTCAATAGGTCAAACAAGTTTTCGACATTCATAAAGTACCATTTTTGTATGCTTACATGTCAGAGCCACTGAAAAGTCACTTACAGGAATTAATGCATCACAATTTGCTACTATCTGAAGCAAATAAAGCATATTAGCTAGGTAAACCATACCTAAATAATTCAAAGTGCAAAGATTTGGAGTTCTACAAGGGTTTTCCGTATAGTGTTCTTTTTTTATCAAGTCTAGTCAAAGACAACAAAGTATGCTTCACGTAATCTTACAACAAAGAATAAATGGTCATTGAATGACTTGGAGCACGAACTTAGATTTGGAAATAAGTATTGTTTTGATCGAGTCTAGCCAGGGCAGTTTGTGTCTTCTGTGTATAAATTGCTTTTGCATGCTGAAATCCTGCCTCCATCTAATAGGTGGCATCTTCAGGTCCCTCAGCCACAATGGAAAAGTATTTGGATATGGGTATGGGATAAGTTGCTTCATCCCAAAGTAGTAGTTCTGTGGTGGCAAGTGATCCATAGATGCCTCAGAGTCAACAGGTTAGTCCATAAAATGGATAATCGGATTTCAGAGCTCTGTCCTTTATGCCAGCGAAGGGTTGAGAGTATTGAGCATTGTTTTTTCTTGTGTGAGCGGCTTCGGCAGGTATGGTCTTGGTTGTTGACCCTATTTGGCACGTCTAGATCGAGCCAGCAAATTTTGCTTGCTATCTATCCTGATGCTTGGCCCACACAACGGAAACGAGCTTTTCATCTCGCATGTGGCTGGCTTTTATGGTCAATCTGGAAGAGAAGGAGGTTGTTTATCTTTAAGGGCGTAGATACTGCAAACGAGATTGTTCTTCAGTGGGCGCAAAATAAAATTGTTATGGCTTACAATTGTTCTTCTCTTGATCAAGAGAAGAAAGTACTGATCTGGCATACTTACCTTCAGATTCATTCTTTTGCATAGGCAGGTGGTTGTGCTCAGTTGGATCGGTTTGTCCACTGGGGTTATAATCCTGTCTTTGCATTTTATGTTGCTCTGGTTTTTAGTTGGTGAATAAAGCTTGTCGTCCTTCAAAAAAAAAATCTTACCATAATGCAAAAAGTGAAAGAAAGAAAACAAATTAGTGTAAGAAAAGCAACCTGCCACTCTGCTCATAGAAGCTGCCACCGCTTCATGGATTCTGGTCTCTCGGTTTATAAACAAACAGATCTCCTATGAACTCAATTAAATCAAATGCTGCATTATCGGGATATGCAGTCCATCTGAAACCTGGCTACACAAAATGTATGGCCAGCCGCCAGACTACTCCCTCAAAAGCCTAGTGCAAAATATGTAAATTTTTTGCTTACATCATATCACTAGCTCGGCTATTCAAAACGAAACAATCCCATAGTCTACACACATACAGACTGAGAAGCCCCAAATGTGCCTGAGTACCTGATTTTTTTCTTCAAAATATAGTTTGCCTTTCTGCCAGCAAGAAAGGGTAAGAGTAGAACACTAATACTTTACAACTGCAAAATTTTACCTCTTCAGATGAGGCTTCTCCCATACAAGTCCAGAACATGAATCTGCTTCAATTAGAGACACCTCAGCCTGCATAAAATCTATTCTTCCCAGGTCGACCCAGCCTCAAGGAATCACCCCATCAGGGAAGGGCCTATCAAGCCTATCCCTCAAGTGATGATTTAACCTTTTAAGAAGTGCAAGGAGGAAAAGAAAGAAGGCAACCAAAACTGCATCAAAATTGAAGACTATATATAGATTGCACCCTGGAAAACCTTGATAAAAGCCTATGACATTGGGGCTTTGTTTCAGCTCTCCCGTTCTTCAACAATATCCTTTGGAAAAAGACAAACTGCGTTCTCTAAGTATTGGCAGAAAGGTGTTCGATACTTACGTTGTTGGGCAACGAGTTATGAATGGATCCTGTGGTGAAATCTACCTTGCCAAACTAGATGGCACAGAGCCATGACAGTGAAGTTGTCGGGCCAGCCAAAAAAGTCAGAAACCGTGACATAAAAGCTGCGAAGAAACTAAGAGTGCTACATATTTCAACTATTTGAGCAAATGACTCTGATGGAATTATGAATCGTTATCTTCACATATCTAGTTAGATCCTATTGCAGATGCATTGCTTGCTTCTGCAGTATAGAATGGCAAGAGTGCTTAGCCATGTGGCACAACTGAATTTCTGAACTGATCAGATCTGGCATTAAGTTGAAACACTTGTTTAATATGCCTTCTTGCAGAAAGAACTCTTGAAAATTGCTCCAACATGGCAGAAGTTTTACTGCAAATGAAAAATGATCCTGCTTTTGGTTCCTGGCATTGTTTAGCATGGCAACGGCATGAAGGGCAGTGGAAATAATAGGGCAATCCCATGACAAACGCTTGTTTAATATACCTTCTTGTAGAAAGAACTCTTGAAAATTGCTCCAACATGGCAGAATGTTTCACTACAAATGAAAACGATCCTGCTATTCATTGATTCTCGGGCGTTATTCAGCATGGCCAGTGCAGAAAAAAAACTTACTTGGTAAGCATCAGGGCCATTGGTATCAATTGTTGCATATCGGTAAGAATGTAAACAGTGTCGAAGAGGAGCTTGGGCTGTCACGGCAATTCCTGACCGTGACGACGGGGCTGCCTTTCCCATCCAAGCTATCTAAGATGGATGTTTGCCCATCGAAAAAACCGTGGTAGCACTTGTTGCCCATCGCTGCTCTTCATTACTTGGCAGAACATCTCCTTTACTCTGGCAAGCTTTTCTGTTATGGCGGCGGATCAGCATTTTCTGTTGAATCGACAAAAAATGCTGCTAAGATTGAACCATCGGCTTATTTTTCTACAGATCGGCCGGGTGTTCCGAGATGTGCATTTTTTTTGGCTGAGATAGATAGGTAGAAGCCGCAGAGAGAAGCCAAACAGATCCGTCCAGATTCGTTGTTCACTATCAGTGATATCACTTTTTTTAATTTTTTAATTATATGTTTTTTAAGCACACGTGTTGCTCTCATGATTTTTTCTCCAACAAAAACATTGCATCAAACAAAAAATCAAGCTGCTTTATATATGTTGTGACAAGAAATTTATTGCGACAGCCAACGCCGCCACAGACACCTCTTTTGTTTAAAACCCAGATAGTTCAATTAATGTCCAATGTCTGGTAATGCAATGTTCATATGAAGCCAAAATTAATGCAAAAGCTTTACGAAATTTGAAATGTACTTGTGGTATTTTTCGATGAATATACGCAACTCATGCACAACTTAGTAGTTTGAGAACACACGAGATTTGAACATGTGCTATTGCCTTGTGTTCTCTTGCCCATATGATATATGGTTGTTGTGGTCGATGACTATATGATTCCCACTATATTTTTCACTTTTATTATTGTATTCTCTTGCCCATATGATACATGGTTGCTGGTCGATGACTATATGATTTCCACTATATTTTTCACTTTTATTATTGTAACATTTTTTGCATTCCTTCATTTTTTCTTATTTTTTCACTCTCTCTCTTCTTTTTTTTTGCCACCATCCGATGGCAGACGGTGGGTTTTGAGCCTGGGTGGGGGTTGCCCATAACCAACGGCTTGACCACTAGACTGCGAATGTGATGGATACCTTTTTTTTCCTTCTTTATTGCCACCATTCGATGACAGACAGTGGGTTTTGAGCCTAGGTGGGGGACGCCCATAACCAATGTCTTGACCAGTAGTCTGTGAGCGCGATGGATACCTTTTTCCTCTTTGAATCACTTGATGACAGTCAGTGGATTTTGAGCCGGGTGGGTGTTGCCCATAACTAATGGGTTGACCACTAGGCTGCCATCGCGATGAATTTTTCTTTTTTGGTTTTTATATCAGCTTGATAAAACACGGATGAGGGGAATCTCATGGTAATCGAACATCAGACTATGTATCACAGGGGCAGATGGTGGTACTCATAAAAGATAGAGATAACATACCTTATCCGAAGTCTAACTTCTTATCATTATCCTGTATGAGAAGAGATGATATACCTTCACCCGCAGAGAAAGGCCGAGAAAATGACGTGCAACTGGCTAAATAACGAGAAGAAATCGTACCTTATTACCAGCTATCTATAGATGACGTTTTCAGTGCCACTTCATTATTTACTTATTCTTGTCTTTGAGCATCGTAAAAAAAAAAATGCATGACGAGTATTTCGTGGTCTTTGTATATAACACCATCTATCAGGCAAACTAAAAATATAGAGAAAAAGGGCAAAGGAGGCGTACCTTCTCAGCAAAGAAGCTCTTTGTAGACAACGTTTGTAGTGCATTTTCTTGTATTCTCTAGAGATCTAGGAGGATCAACACGTCTTCTCCTTTTCGTATACGCGTGAGTGTTGTATATAATTGACCATGCGCAAACACATTCGTGCGCAAATCAAGTACAACACGATCCAATTTTAATCCTAGGCAACTATTAAATGTGGTAGAATATGCCATTCGTAGTGGTAGTTGACGTCTATGGATAGTCCATGGCCTATTATCTGATTGGTAATAAAGAATCGGCTCTAGAGATTGGATATATACAATCATTTGATGGTGCTATGGAACCCAATACTTTTGCCATTACAAATTTGTCATGCATTGAGGTAATCATTACTCATGCATTTTTCACGAGACCTTTTTCTATATCAAGGCGCTTCATAACATGGCATATTGCCCCTATTTTGAGTTTGAACTCATGGTCAAGAATGCCGGAATGCGTGAAATTGTTAAGAAAATCCGACGTTGCATAGGAGTGATTGAGAATGGGTTCGTCTTATTCGCTAATGTGATCGTGACTGTAGTATGACTTACTTCGACTAGAAACTTTTCCCAATGTACGCTCATTGAAATCGGTGGCATGCCTGTTGATAGGTGACAAAAATGCACGTTTTCCACATTCAATTGGATTCCTCAGAATGTCAGATGGATAGAGAAATATTTTTGCATCTACAATCTCGGTGTATTAAATATGTCTAGAGAGACTGTTGTCTCCTCCCAATTTTCTCCTATGTCGTCTACATAATGCAGAGCTCAGAATCTCCTGATATCCTCATCGAAAGATCTCTATTCTTATGCACCCCATAATCAATATTTTCAACTTCATCGTTTTTTGCACACTGAATTCTCTAGCTCGATTTATTTGTAGGTGTAGCCTTCATAGTGCAGATAGATGTGACCCTTTGTCTTGATACTAACTAGATATGTGATGATCTACACATCATTTCAATATGTAGACGGTAGCATACTCTATGCTTCCATATAGAACAATGCAACTCGTGTATAAAAGAAAGGGCAAAGAAAGAAGGAAAGAATGAGCTTTGTATACTTCGTATAGATCATATTTAAACCAAGTATATATCGATGGAATACTCATGATACATCCATGGGATAATCTTGGTTGATAACATAGTGCAAAAATATGACATTTTTTAGAGTTCAATATGATATTTACTAGGCTCACAAAAGGACTGGCATGGGAAAAACGTTTGTGTGTTTAGCTTGTAAGGATGTGGTAGGTAGCAAGATAACCCATAAAGTATAGTAAATTCCAAATCAAACACAACAAAAGAAGGTAATGCATGCTCTTATTATGAGACATTCATTGAAATGCGGTACAAGTTAGTAGGTCCTACAACCTTTGATATTTAGACTGCACCTGCATTATCCATAGGTCTTAGTTTATTTTGGAATGATTTTTTTCCAGTTGTGTGTACCTTTCACATTGATCAAAGAGCTTTATGCCACATAAACATTAGATACTAGATGAGCTTGTAACGTATATTTGAAATCCCTTCTCTATTGAACTTCATCTTGTGCTTAGAATCCAATACATTCGTCCAAAATGCCAAAAAATATAAGAAAGCTTCACTCACCACCTGTATCCCTGGATATACAAAAAAGTGAAGCAAAAGCCACTAGGGCTTATCCAAGCATGAGGGTCTCCAACCAAGCACAAGGACCTCCATCTAGGCAGAGGACTTAAATCCAGGCACGAGAGCCTCAACCATGCACAAAGATCTCCAACCGGGCATGAGAGCCTCAAGCAGGCACTAGGCCTCCAACAAGATGTTAGTTTACTTAAATAAGGTTCACAAATGGGAGAAAGGTGGGGGGGCACACTAGGAAGACGTAAGGGAGATGCAATGGGAGCTGATAAGGAAGAAAAGGGACGAGAAAGAAAACAACTAGGGAACTAGAAGGGAAAAGAACAAAATAACTAATTGTAACTACCTCCGTAGTTCTAAGGTAGGAAATTTTATGGGAACTAGAGGCTACAAAGGTAGCAATAGCAGGGTTTGAAACACCTTCATTCCCATGTGCATCACGTGAAAGTAGTAAAATTTTAATTGCTTCGCACTGATGAATGGTGAAGCATCTGATCATTTACAACGCGTAGCCAAAAAAGTAGTAGTGAATTAAGATTTGTCATGTAGGACCTTGTGGTATTACTCTTGTAGGACCTTGTCATGTAGGACCTTGTCATAAGGGCATTACTCTTACTTCCAAGAATGAGATCGTCCACATATAGGACAATGACAATAAGAGATTCACTATGCATTTTTGGAATCGATATTCTAGTTAACCATGACACATCCAAAAATCAAAGTTGGTGAAGATCTGTATATTGTATAATGCCTCTCAATGGGGAGGAGACTGCATAAAGCCATTAATGGCTTAACTATTGTGCTCTTATCCCGTAAAAATAAAACCTAGAGCTTACTTTAGATAGACATTCTCCTCTACCATTTGGCCATATCGCTACTCACCATAATCCTTCTATAATAGATTCAGTGGATCGCCTACATTGTCTAGTGGTATTATTTTGTTGATCAGCTTTCTGGTAAACTTTCATACGAAAACATTAAATATCGTGATGACCACATTTATCAGTTCTTGTCCTCCTACTTTGAGAATAATAGTTGTGAAGCCTAGAAGGTCCAAAGTCTTGACATTACTAAGTTTATAGAGTGGTCTCCCTACTTCTTCCTCCTAAGCTTCATCCACCCTACTACCATCCAGAATTTCAACCGAACTTGCTCATGAATTGTATACTTGACCTACTATCTTTACTTTGTTGTGTATTTTCCTAAATCATTCCAAAACTCTCTTGGTAGTTTCTTTATTTAAGAGATTTCTTTCCTATTCATGTCTCATAAACATCTTTTTTCTCTTTTATGATCAAGTACCCGTATTTTTTCTCTATCTCTCTATGGGTTGTTGTTCCATTCCACACTTTCACCTCCTTTTTTAATTTTCTAGATTATTGGTGATGCCAATTAGCTGTTTAGATTTTTTCTTATTTCTTAGTGACTGTTTTTCTTCACATTCTTTCTTTGCAACAATTTTTCCAATCTTGCTCTCAGCAACAGAACATGATACGCTATCCTTTGCCTTGGAACAGACGATGTTTGCCCGTACTGTCATAATAGAAGATCAGCAATTCCTTCAAATACTGATTATTATTTCTTCCAAGACCTTGCGAATTGCCCTATAGATCCGCCACCCTCTCCCAGGCCGCAGTGCACAGATGGCAGTATACAGACGGACCTCGAACTGGACAGACCACAATGCATAGAGGCCAATACACAGACTGATCTAGGGCCAGACATGAGCACATATGCCATGAATCAGACAGTTCCAACCTCATGCAAGGATACCATAATAACTGATGTACAGACACCTCCAGGTTCAGACACGGATTCTCATAGGCAGGGGGAGCAGGTTCCACCATCCATAGATGATCCCAAGCAAGATAAAGGCCTCAATCTGCACATAGTGGAGCTACCTGAAACAAACTCTTGCTCAGATGCTGAACAAGCCGCAACGTTTTTCACAGATATCATGCACATTCAGCAGCATAGTATCGCCATAGCCCGACGAGTTCAGCACCTCTCAGGACAGATCATATGTGCTCCAGCACGACAGCCATTTGAAGAATACTAGTTTCTCTGTTCAGGAGGATCTTTCCCCGGTACAGCTGATTAGGCGACGGGGGGAGTTGTGTAAAGTCTGAGAGGCTCAGTTGCAAAATAAGTGGGCAGTGTACAGAGGGGGCATGGCTATCATTCGCGACCAGTGGCCTGAGAACCCTTGGCTTCTTTGGTATTTTGTTCCAGGGCTTAGTCCTCATGCCGTGTTTTGTTTAGGTTTAGGCCTTTTTATTTTGTTAGTGGCTCATACCCTCTTTCTTTGTTCTGGTCCCATAACCAGATTGGGTTCTCGTGGATGATAAAAAGAACTTATCTTATCTATCTAATTGCCATGACTTTATTTGTATATCTAATTTATTCCTTTTTGTCTATACCCAACTATCTGTTATTATCCACTTTCACCATTATCTTCATCAACCTGTGCGTTCTTATTGTTCCAGTTGGCTGGTCTAGCAATTCAACCTCTTTCACCCTTTTTTTTTTTTTTTTTTTGGGGGCGGGGTTTTTTTTTTTTTTTCCGGGAGGGGGGAGGGATTTCAATAAAATGCTATCTACAATGCTCTTCCCCACATATACCTGACATGCATAGCCACCTAACCGTCTCCATTTCCTCACTCACACACAATAGCTATCCCCGGTTCTATACATATGTCGGTAGAATCCTGTTTTTTAATCCCATTTTGATATTCTTTTAAATCTTTTGTGTTCTCTGGGACACCTCACTCCGTCGTGTGTGCAATATAGCAATATATATTGTGCATGCCCCCCCCTGCGGGTCTTGGCATTAAAATCTCTCCATTCAATTACCATCCCCTTATTTTTCCATTTATTGATTATTTCCTCGACCAACATGAAGTGTTGCACATTTGACTTAGATTGCACATATACTATTAGCAAAAACATAGTTTCTTTATTCAATGGAGTTAATTTTAAAATCAAATAATCTACTTTTATTCCTGATTCTATCATTGTGCCTTCTAGAATTTTCTCTTCAAACATATAACATGCTATTCGATCTCCCTTTTACTCCATTTTCCACTTCAAAGCTGAATCGGTTGGTTTTTCTAGGTGCGTAAGCGTCATTCCATGAACACCCACTACAGTTTAAGAAGTTTATTGTTAGTTCTCCCTGCCTCTTCTTTTGTTTCGTTCATTCCACACTCCCCCTGCCCTTGCAGCTCTCCCTGTTCCTCTGCCTCGTGTGCCTCCCTTTTATGTTAGTCTGACTATATCCATCCTGTTGATTGCTTGACTTCAGATGTGTACCTTGTCGTTCTAAATTTGTGCATTGACATGTGCCGCAGTCTGTATATTTACATCATTGCTCATTCGCTGAGTTTTGGTCTTGGTTTCTTTTATCCATCCTGTTTTTCACCATTTTGCTTTTCTTAGTGACATTGATGTGCCTCGCTTTCCCTTTGGGCTCCTGACCTCACTGTCCTGATAATTGTTGACTGCAACTTTCCCAGCTCCTGTAGAAAGTAATATGAATTAGTAGAGCCAATGCCTCTATATGGTGTAGAGGTGTGAAACCCTATGAACATTTGCCAAATCTAATAGTGTAGAATACGTTCTAGTGTTATCGCAAAAAATAGTTCTTTGCATAAAACATATATTTGTACACATTTTCTCTAAGGTTTTTCTATGATTTCATTGTCCTATTCAAAGTGACATATCATTCAGTATTTGGAGAGTGCGCAATATAGTTACATGTGACTTGATCATCTTCCTCAAAAGTTTCACTTATAAGTATGTATTTTTTATGTAGTATTCTCACAAGATATATTGTATTTTTATATGCAACCAACGAGAGCTCTTGTTTCAGGGTTTCTTCAACCTTATGTTATTACTAGCTCCAGATTCCTAAAGTTCCTCCTGATTGGTTCCTTCTAGATTTTATGGCTCCAAATCTTGCACCAGGTTCCGTGTTCTTCCCTCTTTTGGTATGATAGACATGTTCTTCTTTGGCCATTTGCTCTGTAACCCTGATATATTTGAGGCAGAAATTCGTGTTTGGAGGAAGGTTTAATTTTTAAAATGGTTCGTACGAAAAGAGATCATTTCAAATAAAGTTTTGGGAGCCTATTACATCAATAGAAGGGTTCATTGTGTTTTAGCAACCTAGTGCACATGGATTCTTTAAGCTTGATGTATAAATTAAATAGGAAAAAACAGGGTATTTGTAGTTGAATCTGGAGATTGTGCTTAAGCTATACGACATATCTCTATTCTAAATCCTGTCACAAATATTCCAATCAGCAGGATTGTTAGCACTGCGCATTATTCCTGCTTGATGTAATTGCGTTTTCCAAGCAAAAGTTCAACTTTACAAGGTTAGTGAAGTTAAATAAGTGATTATCAGCAAGGGTTAGAATTCTGAGAAATCATAGAAGCCTAGGGTTAGACATACCCTAACACGGCCCATCTGCACCCATCTTGGCTACTAGTACTACAAGGGCCCTTTTTTTTTTTTTGCCATAACGTCCTTTATCACCTCGCTTAAGGCATCTTGGATAGCATCCTGGGTGGCCAGCGTCTGCATCATAATGGCAAGCATAGCATTGGATGTTACAGGTAATTGCTGGATTTTGTTTTGTTAGTGTTCAATCAAAGAACAACAAAAGAACATGGCTTCTACAAAGAAGCTACATGTAGAAAGTAAGTTTCGCTAAATTCTCTATTTATATTCTTCTCACATGTGGAGCTACTATTGAAAAGCAACCACTTATATTGTTATGTTAGGACGAAAACTTATGCGTATAGATTGCTATGCTTGTGCCTTTTTATGTATGGGCTTCTTGTCAATCGTTGAGAAATGTCTACACAGAACACCAAAAATTTGGGACCATGTGCACTATTATATTTGCATATAAGAAATTGAACCACTAGATTAACCCCCCACCCCCCAAACTGTTGTTTTGCTGACATTCGTACATGGTGTCCAATGATAGGCAAGGTACCATACGAATAAGGCGCGAATACGCCAGCTCTATCCATAAACTTTGCAAAAACTATATATTTCTAACTAGCGGTGAACTAAAACTTTCTATAAAACAAGTCACGCCTAACGATGGCTAACATGACGTGCACTATATAGGAATCAAGATATTATTCTATATCACAACTTGCTACAAGAGGTAGGATTTTTACCAACTATGAATGAACGCCATATACCTTACTGCCAAATGATGGTAAACATAAGGGGCCCATGCCAAACTTGGTATAAATACTTGCCATGGGTCAATACAAGTTACACTTGCTGGAATAAGGAACTTCAAATTTGGCTATCGAAGTGGACTATTCAGGAACATCTATATATACATGTGAATGACAATGAAGATTCTACTTGGTTGAAATGAAGATGTTACTTGGTTGAAGCATTGCGTGGATATTTTCTTCTTGCTATGGGATGCCAGGAGCATGGAAAAGGTAAATGTGACGTTCCACGTATTTATACGGTATACGTAACATATTTATACGGTATACGTATAAATATACCGACACGTCAACCACTAAAGGTACGCCACCATGGGGTATTGTAACCTAGGGGGTTGACCTAAAAGGGATTAAATTAGCTATGCTAATTTAATCATTAAAGATAATAACCTATAATTTAGGGATTTAATATTAAATGGGTTAATTAGATTAACTAATGCTTTGGGAAGGCCTGGCCTAAATCGATTGGCCAGCATGGGGACTTCCAAATTGGGCTGTCAACCTGATCCCTATCCCTAATTGACTCCCAAAATTCGTCCAAAAGGAGCAGGAGCTGAGCGCCTACCCCTGCCAAGCTGAGCGCCACCATACCAAGCACTTATACCTGTGTAGCTGAAGCTGAGCACCAAGACCCAGGAAGATGGATGCACCAAACGATAACGGGTCCAGCCAAAACTCAGGTGGGTGGCTAGGATAGCCTGTGAATTCTAGAATAACGCCCCTGTTGGGCACTGGTTGTGTTTGTTTCTCTGTTCTCTCTATGTTTTACTTGTAGGAACTAACCCTTGATTGTAAAGGTGAGTTCTCTTTATTTCTGATTCTGGTCTTGCTCTTAAAGGATGGATTGATAGTTCTTTGCATAGCTTTACTCTGGAAATGGGGGAGGGGAGGTAAGGGGGTAGAGACCTCTGAGCTCATGTATAATAGTATGCTCCTAGAAAGAGCCCCCAGAATATTCCCATTAGATGCGGCTCAGTACAAGAGACCACCGGGTCATAGATGCTATGGATTGGCTCGGCACCAAAGAAGGGACGCAGCAGGTGAATTGGGGGTGGGGTCTTGCACCTAACATAAAAGGCTCCCCGAGACTCCTACAAGGGCTAGGCCCGATGGCCTGGGTCCACGAGGGGCCGAGTATGGGTCCGACACTCCCTCGGGTGTAGAGGTGTGACCCGTGATGGGGCACCTTGCACTTTGAGTAGATTTAGGGTGAGTAAGCTCGCACGGATGCGGATCGCCGAGCGCGGCATGTATTCTCTAGCTCACCCATGGAACCACTGTGATCCCGGAAGGGACACTTCCCCGACCCTCCTCATCGGACCGGGCGTCATGAACCATGGAGTAGGCTCAGCAGGGGTGATACCGAGCCCGCGTCTCTCCTGGGCTATAGCGGAAGCCATAGCGTGAATCGACCCATCCGCAAAGTGTGCAATGTGAGGGGCGGATGGAGTGGACAACCCTAGCCGATGTTCTATGCCAGCCAACGCCAAAGTTATACCTCTGTCTCACTGATCTCTTGAGGTCGAGGCCGCCGCCTATCCTCACGAGTCCGAATCGGGTAGAACCCGGGTTTGGGTGTTTCCTTAGGATTAGATGTATATTCTTTGCCGTTGGTACTTGGATGGATGTTCCACCCTTCGTGGTGGGTATTTATATATATTTGTGCTGTGTGCTAACATGTATTCACGCCAGCGACTTAGGAGTCCCATCAAGGCGTGGGTCGAATGACACCTCCGTGTCCTTCACTTTCGGCATCTCTCTATAGATGGCCCCGATAGACGGAGGGCCCCGCCATGGCGAGTTGGTCGTCATGGGAGGGAAAGTCCCCGCATGTATACCACGGGTCGATATATATCGTGGAGCGCCACAAAGGTATCGTGAGCATGGTTCTGGGAAGCCAAACTATTGCACTGGCCACATACTAACTCGTTAGATCGTAGCTAGTGTGTGAGGATTTTAGAGTAGTATGAGATTTGGGGTGGTGTAGTAGATGTCGTCATGATTGACTTAATGTGGTTTAAGTGTAATTAAGAGGAGGTACCTGCATAAACCCTAACCCTAAGTGGCGGGGGTACCCGGTGTTGCCGGGCGACGGTGGCGACATCGAGGTAGGGGTGCCCGCCACCTTTATAAAAAGAAAAAAAAAAAAAAACCCTAAGTGGCGGGGGGTACCGGACCACGCCGCCATTGAAAAGTAACGCCGAGGTAGGGGGTGCCCGCCACCTCGAAAAGCACGTTCCGCCACTTTTTCTTAAAAAAAAAATTAGGGTTAAAATTTCAAATTTAGTCAAAAGGTAACTTTTTCTTTCATTTTTTTTCCCTAACGTCTAGTGCTCCCTTGAGCTCCGCCTAGCCGCCATAGCCGCCGGAACTGGAAGCTTTTCTCTGCCATAGCCAAACCTCGTCCCATACCTTTCTCTCCCAAGCGCCTGCCCAGCGCCCACCTAGCGCCTACCTTTTAAGGATGGAGGAAGCCAAGCAGGTCTACACGCGCAAGCCTCGCTATTCCAAATCCCCTATAGAGTCTCTGATGGCCCAACTGCTGCCACGCCCAAACCCATCGCCTGAAGAAGAGGCCAAAACAGAGGAGCTATTGGAGTACTTTGTCAAACGCTTCTATGAAGGAATTAGGATACCATACCCGCTCTTCTGCTATAATGAGCGCTTTGTATTTAAGCTCAACGCCATCCGGGAAACCTGCATCGTAGTTGAACAGGAAGATGGTGTCCGTATATACACGGCTTCTTTCGCCCAGAGGGGACGAACAAGCTGAAGCTGAGGCCCTACAAACGCAGGCCCAAAACAGCCTGCAAATGGCCCAAGAAGCGGACCTACAGTGGCTTGCATCTGATGACCCAGCTTCAGGGTACCGTTACCTTGGAAATGGGATGTGCCTTTTTGATGGGGGGGCATACACCCTCCCAACTTTTTCATATGAAGAGGAGACTAACCGTATTATCCGGGAAGCCGAACACCCCATTCTTCACGGATCAATTCCAAATGGGTCAGCCGAAATGACATGCGCAGCCAACCCTCCACGCTACTTCCTGGAGCTTAAAAGGAGAACGGATATTCGAATAGCCAGGGAAAAGCGAGCAGAGGAGCAGGCAGCATTCCTGGCGCAATCACAGAGGGCAACGCAATTGACAGAGGAGGCTGCTAAGCTTCGGGAGGATACTCTCCATCAACAAAGAAGTAGAACAGAGCAAGCCCCGGAAGAGAATGCGTGGATGAAGCAGAAGCGAGGGCGAGAGAGGCAACGTAAGCAATAAAGGAGCGGGTTGAGGGAAGAAGAGGAAGAACGGCACCGCAAGCTCAGCCCACCTCCGGAAGTTCCCGTTCCTCGCCGAAGACTAAAGAAGACGCCCGTAAAGCTCGGGTGCCCAAGATAAGGACCAGCTCAAGGCTCGGGTAGTATCGCTAAGATCGCTAGGGGACAATCATGAGATGAGATCATCCCAAAGGCCCTAAGATCCAAGGACAGCAGGAAAACTATTCCCCGAGCTTTACCCCACCTAAGAGGAGGCATCGTCATAAGCCCGCACCGTAGAAGCACTTAGGGAAATAAGGAAGTATCGAAAATCTACCGAAGTTCTTGTTACTTTAAACTTCCCTTCCAAATTTTGGTCCGAGAGATTGCTCAAGACTTCAAGACGGATCTTGGTTCCGCACTCATGCCATTCTAGCACTCCAGGAGGCACCGGGGCCTATTTGGTGGCCCTCTCTACGATGCCAATTTATGTGCAATCCATGCCAAGAGAGTGACAATTATGACAAAGGATCTTCACTAGCACGCCTTGAATCCGCGGGGAACGGCCATGATTATGTAAAACAACCATTTTGTATCTATGTAACTTAGGTATATATATATAAAATACAAATTTTGTTTCGACTTTTTAGTCGTCAACAGATGATTTTTTCCCTTTTATATATGTATATTGGAAAAAAAATAATAAAATAAAATCAATAAATAATTACACATAATTAGCTGGCGCCTTGAACGCCGTGCCCTGAAGTTTAAAAGTAATTTTTCCTTTAGGGTTTTTATTCACTTTCTTATTCCTTCCGTTTTCTTCCTCCTCCCATCTGCCGTGCCCCGTAATGGATTACGTTGGGCCTAGCATGGTACATGGGAGGCGCAGCAATGGGATCCTCGTGGTTCCCTACCCTCTCTTGATCCCATGTTGCGATTAATACCAATCGACCTCATCGACAACATGCGCCAAGACAACCCCGACTATCACGACCTTCCTAGAGTTTTATGATGAGGAAATCCTGCCACAAGCAGAGTTTTTCGGGGAGCCCTCAACCCTATCTTCACAGGGATATCTTAGAGCACATGTTTGGGGATGATCGCCACAGTTATGATATTCTTAAGGGCATTCTCAGACGTGCTAAACACGCCCCCATTATTGACTGTGGCTCTAATGGGCTATACTTTGAGGCCCAGTTTGCCCTTGCTCTTATTATGGATAGGTATGTTGACGGTACCGACACGGCTTTAGAGCAAGCCAAGTCCCCACTTCCTCCAGATCCTGAGGAGGATGAACAGATAAGCTATGCCGACTTTGTAAGATGGAAGGAATTAGCCAAAGAGAAGCCTCTACCCCGTAGTAAGGGCCAAGCTCTTGTCGGCTTAAGCTCGCTTTCTACCATCAAGGTTGGGGATCAAGATTATTTGCTGTTGAGTGACATTCAATGGGCGTATCAGCATATCGCCGCTCATCTTCTCTATGAGCTGGCCGAGTATTGTCAGGGTCAGCATGACTTCATTGATTATTCTCGTCCCCTCTATGTGCCGAAGATACACCAACTGCTCAACTATCAGCCTCTTGATGTTGAGCCTATCACCACACTGTTATCCTTACGGCAGTTAATGATTCAGGGTACTCCATCCTCAATTCCTGAATCGGTTTTTCATGCTACGGGGCCACATGTGCCCAACATCAACGATGTCATCGTCAAGATCGAGGATGACCCAACCATGGAGGATCTATGTGATGAGAGCCAAGATGCTCGTGGAGGAGAAGGATTTTGCCATGGAGGAGGAACCGCCCTTAACTTGAGTCCGAGTTGGCCTCTTCAACCCATTCGATGGTTCAGGGGTTGAAATGCCATATTACCCGGTTCTTCTTGTCGGCTTTCCACAAGCGCATTGTGTTCTCTTCTTTGCTAAAGCAATTGTACCGAAGCGTAGGCGGTCAGATGGGCACTTTCAAGCACTTTCAACCACAGCCGGCCATAAGAAGTTAGCTCCTAACCTTGAGCAGGTCATCCTGGTGAATCGTGATCTAGCCATGGCAGTGTTTCACCATGATATTGGTTCTTGGATGAACATGAGTCTGCTGGTTGCAGCGCCATTGGCTACAAATGTTCCTCCAGAGATAGCTTCATCACCGCCTCATCAGTTAATCCTAGTGTGCTACTCCCGCAAAGATCGACCGTAGCCCGAAGTTTGACACCCAAGCAGAGACTGCGAGAAACGGGAGGTTACCTTCAACGCCGCTAATGGGGCACGCGTGACTATAAAAGGTGATCCATTCAACCCTATTATGCAGTCTATGTCTATCGCGCAGTTAGAAAAAGCGTTACGCAAGGATAAGCTCCTTTGCGTCATTAGACTTGCCTCCATTGAGTCAGATGCTAAGCAGAAGCAAGTAATTGACACCTTGCTAGAAGGGATTGCTAACCTTCTCCGAGAATTTAGCGATCTTTTTCCAGATGAGATCCAGAAGCTTCCTCCTTTTAGAGGGGTAGAATGTGAGATAGCTCTAGAACCAGGTACTAAGCCTACTAGCAAGGCCCCGTACCGCATGAGTCCTCCAGAGCTGGCAGAGCTTAAGAAGCAACTTCAGGAGTTACTAAACCTAGGTTTCATTCGGCCTAGTGTTTAGCCTTTTGCCCCTATCCTTTTGTTAAGAAAAGGATGGCTCCTTGAGGATGTGTATTGATTATAGGCAGCTCAATAAGCATACCATCAAGAATCGCTACGCTTTGCCTAGGGCAGATGATTTAATGGACGAGTTGCAAGGGGCCAAATATTTCTCAAAGATTGATTTACGCTCCGGATACCATCAGATAAGGATAAAGGACGAGGACATCCATAAATCTGCTTTTCGCACTAGATATGGGCATTATGAGTTTACCGTTATGCCTTTTGGATTAACTAATGCCCCTAACTTTCATGCGATTAATGAATGATGTCTTCCCACAATACTTGGATGATTTTATTGTTATCTTCTTCGACGACATTCTCATCTGAAGACTACGGAGGAGCATGAGAAACATCTTAAGCAGGCCTACAAAAGCTTCCGGCGTCATCAGCTCTTTGCCAAGTTCTCTAAGTGCAAGTTTGCCACCCCAAGGTGGATTATTTGGGGCATATCATTTCAGCGAGGGTATTGCTACGGATCCAAAGATAGAAAGCAAATAAGGGATTGGCCTATTCGAGCGATTTCTTGGGGCTAGCGGGGATATTATCGGAAATTTGTTAAGGATTTTGCAACAATTGCTGCACCTCTTACTGATCTCACAAAGCACGAGAAGGTGAAGGATTGGATGGAACATTGGAAATCGAAAGTCCAGATAGGCTTTCAGAAGCTTAAGGATGCTTTAACGTCTGCACCAGTCCTCACTTTGCCCGATCCTGAAAAGGATAAACTAGTGGCAACGGATGCTAGTAAGATTGCTACTGGGTGGAGTCCTAATGCGAGGAGGGGAGGGTTATTGCATATGATTCAAAGAAGATGAATGACACCGAACGATGATACCCTACCCATGATCGGGGAATTGTTAGCAGTTATCCACGCTCTGCGTGTTTGGAGACACTACCTTCTTGGTAGAAGATTTCACCGATCTGGATCATCGAGTCTCCGCTATCTATCCACCCAACCAAATCTCAATCTCCGGACGGAGAAGATGGATGGAATTCACGGAGGAATCTGACTTGAGATTATGTATAAGCACGGGAAGCACAATGTGGTTGTGGATGCGTTGTCCGCGCCATCCTTTGATAACCCTCAACCCATTGTAACATAATTTCCACACTCACCACCGCGAGTTTGGGAAACAAATAGAAACGGACCTTTGGCCACCGATCCTGAGTTCTGTGAAGTTTGGGGTAGTTTGAGTAAAGAAGCACGCACAGACAAAGAACGCGAAGCTTTCCATTCGTATAAGAAAGAGGGCAACTTGTTATATTACAAGGACAAGTTGTGTGTACTTCAGACTTCAGGAGTGCGTAAGCTAATTCTCCATGACACACACAACAGCCCTATAGCTGGACATGCAAGTTTTATGAAGACCTACTTTAAGATCCGCTCCAGTTATTTTTGGCCTTCGATGAAGAAGGATATTGCTAGATACATTAAGCAGTGTCAGGTATGTCAACAAACCAAGGCTGAGCAATTAAGAGTTCCAGGAGAGTTGCAACCTTTGGATGTACCCAACGCAAAGTGGGAAGTGATAACCATGGACTTCATTGTGGGCCTTCCACGTACTCTCCGTGGATATGATGCATTGATGGTGGTGGTCGACAAATTGTCGAAAATGGCTCATTTCTTGCCCTGTCGTACCACCGACACCGCCTTCGACACCGCCCTGCTATTTGCAAAGGAGATTTTCAGGTTGCACGGAATGCCAAGAGTTATTGTATCCGACAGGGATCCCAAATTTGTAAGTGCATTCTGGAAGGATTTCTTCGCCACCATCCAGACCAAGCTTGCTATGAGTACAAAGATATCATCCTCGGGCGGATGGTCGACGAACGTACCAATCGTATTATAGAGGATATGCTACGAAGTTATGTGTGGAGTAAGCAATCACAATGGGCTGACTATATTTATCTGGTAGAGTTTGCCTACAACAGCATGAAACAGGAGTCTTCCAGAATGTCTTCCTTTATGATAAATTATGGGTATCAATGTCTTACTCCAGACACATGGCATAACCCTGTTTCTAAAGTGGAGGTTTCTCAACAACTCCTTCTGGAAATGCAAGCTTTGGTTGAAGAAGTTCGTGGTTACTTATTAGGCGCATCGCGTGGCGAAGAGTGTAGCGGATAAACCTGAAACCCACGAGTCTTCCGGTGGGCTCGGTTTGGCTTAAGATCAAAGTAAAACAAGCCAAGCTTACGATTGGTAATCGCAAGAAGTTGGCACCCGATGGGCTGGGCCATTCAAGATTACTGAACGTGTTGGAGAACAGGCATATCGCTTGGATTTGCCACCCCGCTTGAAGATCCACAAGGTCTTTCACGTGAGTCTTCTGAAACAACACACCCCTGATCCAGAGGAGGTTTTGGATACCCCAACCCTCCTAGAAATGACAGAGGAGCAGGCGGAGATAGTGCACGAAGCTCTTCTTGATCGAGCTTACAAAATGTACTGTAAGGACTCAAATGTTGCAATACTTGGTTAAGTGGAAGCACTTACCAGTTGAGAATGCTACCTGGGTGATGAAGATAGACCTTGACAAGCACTATCCGGACTTCATGCGCGAATCTCAAGGCCGCACCATCAACGATGCTATCAACCCCGCTCCCGGCGGTAAGCTTGAAGGCTTAAGTCGCCGCGAATCATGTAGTAGAGCGGTAGATGCATCGTATCTAATAATAGTTACCAATGATGAGATCACCTTTGTGTTCTCTAGGACGTGGTGTATTGTTGATGTTAACATGACCACGAATTGCTTTGAAGGCATGTAGTTGATAGGCTGTGTTCATCTCGGCTATAATGGGAACTTGACCATTCCTTATGCCGCAATGAATTGCAAACTATAGTCAGGATAGGTTCCCTTGTAGATAGGATTTTCCTTTATTTATAGGGGGTGGCCCCTTCAACCACAATTTACTTATATTATTGATATATACTGATATATTGACATGTGCGAGCCCGATTGAAGCGGTTCGTGACCTGCCCATGTATAGAGGGTTGCTGATGACCCGACTTTTTCAGATCCGTTTTGTTTACATGTGTGATTTTAAATAAATCTATGATGTTTTTAAATCGGACTTCGGTCCTTGAACTTTCTCTTATGATAAGTTTGTAAAATGCACTTTGGTGCTTGCACTTTGATATTTTCAACTTCAACGTATTACTGTCTCAAATAATGAGTTATCTCCCTTTCTTAAGTATATTCTTTCCTAATTCAGTTTCTTTAACTAACCCCAATGCTGAGGACAACATTATTTTTAAGGAGGGGAGAATGTGACGTTCCATGTATTTATACGGTATATGTAACGTATTTATGTGGTATACGTATAAATATCCCACCACGTCAACCACTAAAGGTACGCCACCATGGGGTATTGTAACCTAGGGGGTTGACCTAAAAGGGATTAAATTAGCTATGCTAATTTAATCATTAAAGATAATAACCTATAATTTAGGGATTTAATATTAAATGGGTTAATTAGATTAACTAATGCTTTGGGAAGGCGCCACCTGGCCTAAATCGATTAGCCAAAGATGGGGACTTCAAATTAAGCTATCAACCCGATCCCTATCCCTAATTGACTCCCAAAATTCGTCCAAAAGGAGCAGGAGCTGGCGCCTACCCCTTGCCAAGTGAAATACCACCATACCAAGCACTTATACATTGCAAGTCGTCGAGCACCAAGACCCAGGAAGATGGATGCACCAAACGATAACGGGTCCAGCCGAAACTCAGGTGGGTGGCTAGGATAGCCTGTGAATTCTAGAATAACGCCCCTGTTGGGCACTGGTTGTGTTTGTTTCTCTGTTCTCTCTATGTTTTACTTGTAGGAACTAACCCTTGATTGTAAAGGTGAGTTCTCTTTATTTCGATTCGGTCTTGCTCTTAAAGGATGGATTGATAGTTCTTTGCATAGCTTTACTCGGAAATGGAGGGGAGGAGATAAGGGGAGAGACCTCTGAGCTCATGTATAATAGTATGCTCCTAGAAAGAGCCCTGTAATATTTCCATTAGATGCGGCCTGTGTACAAGAGACCACCGGGTCATAGATGCTATGGATTGGCTCGGCACCAAAGAAGGGACGCAGCTGGTGAAGTGGGGTGGGGTCTTGCACTAACATAAAGGCTCCCGAGACTCCCTACGCTGGGCTAGGCCCGATGGCCCGGCCACGAGGGGCGGGTATGGATCCGACACTCCACAGGTGTAGAGGTGTGACCGTATGGGGCACCTTGCACTTTGAGTAGATTTAGGGTGAGTAAGTCCTGCACGGATGCGGGGGTCGCCGATGCGGCACGTATTCTCTAACTCACCCATGGAACCACCAGTGATCCCGGAAGGGACACTTCCCCGACCTGCCTCATCGGGGACGGGCGCCATGAACCCCGGAGTAGGCTCGGCGGGGGTGATACCTCGAGCCCTGCGTCTCCAAGGAAGGCTATAAGCGAAGCCATAGCGTGAATCGACCCATCCGCAAAGTGTGCACCTGGAGGGGCGGATGGAGTGGACAACCCTAGCCGATGTTCTATGCCACCCGTTAGGTTATACCTCTGTCTGGCGATCTCTTGAGGCCGAAACGATCTATCCTCCGCGAGAGTCCGAACAGGGTAGAACCCGGGGTTTGGGGTGTTTCCTTAGGATTAGATGTATATTCTTTGCCGTTGGTACTTGGATGGATGTTCCACCCGTCGTGGTGGGTATTTATATATATTTGTCTTTGTGTGCTAACATGTATTCACGCCCGACTTAGGAGTCCCATTGAAGGCGTGGGCGAATGACACCTCCGTGTCCTTCACTTTCGGGCATCTCTATAGATGGCCCGGGATAGACGGAGGGGCCACGCTCATGGCGAGTTGGTCGCCATGGGAGGGGAAAGTTCCGTATGTATATACTACGGGTCGAATATATATTAGGGGCGTCACAGTAAAGACACTTCACAACCAAATTAACTGTACTCTGGTCTGTGGGCCACAAGCATATCTATTGGCTCACCTGACTATGAAAAGATGTTGGGACTCAAAGCTACATATACTCACGTATATGCCCACCAACACAGAATTGAGATATGTAGGTAGGTTGATGAATCAAGAGAGTCTAGAATCTGCAAGTCTTGTTAACTAAGAGCCCTAAAAGATGAGCGACATACACTTCAGATTCATCCAACATTTATGGCTATCAAAGAGAAATATGCAACTTTCTTAGCAACATATCAATCTCTACATGAGCTTCTACAGATGTCTGAAGTAGTTGCACACTAGCATCTTCTATATTGTAGGTGCTAGATGAACATACAATAAATGCTTGAGCAAAGTCATCAGTGGCAGGCAATTTGATGTGTACATAGTAGCCTCATATATCAAGGTTTGGGGGTGGGGGCTTTTAATCATAACTAGTAATGCACTTACTGCATCCATTGTATTGGGTCCCGTAGACACTGTGAACGTTAGTAATTTATTCAATCAAAGATATTTTCTTTTAGCATCTTTAGTATGAACTTCAATAATGTTTGCCAATGCTTTTTTCAAACTTTTTTGCTGGGAAAGTTTTAATAAAAAAAAGGAATTTTGTGGCAAATAATTATTAGAAGCAAAAGATATCTAAGTCACTGAAGATAAATAAGAATAGAATAGAATAGAATAGACAATAGACAATAGAAAAAAATAGAATAGAAAATATGTCATCGACAATAGACGAAGCCTTTTATTTTTAAAAGACCATCATGACATTGCATGCTTGATAAACAGAAAAATGTGCAATCTAAAATAGGCATAAAATCTTCTATTTTTTGAAAGACCAACTCAAATTTTTTGAAAGACCCACAACATTGCATGTTTTATAAACAAGATAGATAGATATTATTTTCTAAACAAGAAAAATGTGAAATCTAAAATAGACAAATGCTTCTAGTTTTTAAAAGGCCAACACAACTTTTAAAAACATCATGACAACTTTTAAAAGGATGCAACGAACACAACATCAAACATCGGCCTTCTTTACGCATCGACTAACAACACAATTTGACTCAATTGCCAAGTTCCAGAGTGATGGCCGATGGAGTAGCTGCAAGCAAAAGGTCCTCAGGTAAGAAGATGTGAACTTTGCTACCATTGCCACTGCTATGAATGTTTACAGAGAAGCTCATTAGAGGGCTTTTTAAGAAGTTGCTTGGAAAGGAGATTGTTAGAAGGTAGCTCCGCTGCAGTTGCAAGACATGATTATACAACAAGAGCTTGATAATATATTGGAGAATATTCTAGGGATGAAGAATAGTCCCCATTTTATATATTGCTGGAATGGCAAAGGACGCAGAAAGAATGTTTATGATCTTCAAGTTTCATTGCGCAACATTTTTGACATCATAGAGGAATGTTTGATGGCGATTGAAGATGAACGAGTGAGAGTGAGAGTGCTAGTGTGGAAGAATAGAATAGAATATAATAGAATC
This sequence comes from Isoetes taiwanensis, assembly GCA_021234155.1. NCBI lineage: Eukaryota > Viridiplantae > Streptophyta > Lycopodiopsida > Isoetales > Isoetaceae > Isoetes > Isoetes taiwanensis. Next base: position 5,084,933 of record JAJEKV010000079.1, read on the forward strand.
AAATAGAATAGAATCAAATAGAATAGAATAGAATAGAATAGAATAGAATAGAATAGATTTTTTAACATCCATGAAGACCAAGGGGCCATGGGACCTATACAATAGCCTAGTACAACCATTACTACTAGGTTAGAAAAACCCCTGCCTCCAAGGGTTTTTAAGGGAAAACCTTTGCACTAATGATGATACTAGACAACGTGTGTTTAGGATGGAAATGGACTGGGTGAGAGCCTCGTTAGTGCGAAATCTTAAAGAATTCACTAAGCTTGTACGACAACAGCCACCGACAATGGGAGAATAGAGGCAAACAAAAAAAAAAAAGAAAATTGAACTTTTGGTGTGATTGTTTATGTTTGTGATTTTTGGATTATAGTAAATGGATATCAATTACTTGATATTTTCGAATTGTTTGATGGTATATGTGTTATGTTTGAAGTTGTAAAGACTTTCTTATATTTTTTTTATTTTCTGAACTAAATACAACATCTCCCATAAACAACCACAACTAAAAACTTCAAGTACATAGGTGGACGATTTCAAGATTGCATGTGGCCACATCATATAGTGCCTTAATCTTTACTAATGAATACATTAAATTCACACAATTGGTGAGTATATTAAAAGCGCACACTTGGAGATTGCAAATTGCATGTATTTGCAAGGAACATTTTTCTTACCGTGGGAAAGACTTCTCTCTTACCTAGAAGTGTTTGGGTCTGATAATCCAATGTTGTTATGTAGGTATAAGAACATTTTGCTATGTGCATTATAATCACTATAATAATTTAGATATTCTTTATCTTGAAGAATTACAACTAGAATAGGTTAAAACAGTATGTGGAGACAAAGAATCTAGATGCTTATGTTTATGGTATCTTCATATGGAACTTGTCACAGAGCCTAACTGCTAAAGGTTTTATTTAACAAATGTATTTAAAGGAAGGATGAGGCCTGAGAGTGTGCCTATTTTTTATCTTGTACTCACGTGATCTTGGTGGTTTAAGTATGAGGGGACTATTATTTCTACTACAGAGATATCCTTTTCCACAAAGCATATGTAGAGTTGACTAGCTCTTCAATGTACATTGCAACCTTGACCTTCTAGGTATGAATGATCATTCAAAACTATTCTTGCCTAATTGTTGCTATGTTTCTTTTATATTTGGTAGATGTGATAATATTTCTTCATATTCAGATTTTTATATCGATGTGACAACGTTCTTCATTTATAGTGTTCCACTCTAAATGCTCTATGATCGCAGAGCTATTTTATGTGTAAAACAACAAACAGAAAAAGAAAGAAATGCATTGATTTTTAACGTCTACGAAAACCACAGGAAAACCATAGGAAAGAAAGAAAAATTGCCATGGGGCAATCACCTTGCCACGTCATTGAATACCCATGCATGCAAGATATTGTCTTAACAATAAGAAAGAACATACCCCACAAGTCACAATTCAGCCAAATTATACTAAACTCCAAATCAAATATGAACATTACAAGGCAAGGACATAATATCTATTGAAATGCATGCAATTGAAATGAGGTACAAGTAGTAGGCCCTATAACCTTCAAGTTAGACTGGCACTGTCCATAGGTCTTATCAAGAAGTGATTTTGAAAAGACTTTAACCATGGACTTCTACTCTAGTTTGAAGGGCATAGTATACGTCTATTTTCACATCATAGGTTTGGTGTTGGGAGGACGACAATATTTCATATCACAAAACTTTAGGGACCTTGACATTTGGCATTTCCGGCAGGCCTTCCTCAGGTTTTTAGCAGTGGCACTGCTCAGTAGAAATCGACAGGGTCACGTCAGCAGGCGGCTGCCAGAAGACTTCCTTGTGAAATTTTTTTGCTCCTGAAAATGACTCCTTCCATATAGTAATAATGAAATATCAAAATATAAACCTTCAATCTATCTTTTTCAACACTTGGATGGGAATATGTAATGGGTCCTAGGTTTTCAAACCTAGTGCCACCTTGAAACCCAGGACAACTCTTTTTCTCAAACAGGGAAAGCCTTTGAGGAGTCTATGTCTAGCCAACATAATCTGTGGTCCTATATGTTTGGCAGGAGTATCTGCCCAGAGACGTCCTATAGAGTTTGTGGTACTGGAAGTCTTATGTCTAGCAAGAGAAGCATGTCTATACATATGGTTGGCAAGAGATGTTCTATAGAATTTGTGGTACTGAAAGCCTTTAGAAGACTATTTGTGGTACTGGAAGCCTTTAAAGAACTACAAATCTGCAAACAGGATCATTTCAAATATTTTTAAATATTTTTTTTTCTTGAAGGACGAGAAACTTATAGTGAAATAAGTCTTGATTATCATCATTATATATCTTTTTGTACATATCACATTCAACCACAAAGGTGAAGAAGCTGGGGAATATGCAACGTAAAATGAGTAGGCTTTTTAGAACACCTTTGCTGCAAATCTTGTCTTCTAGTGCCAGCTTGAAGCCTAGAATTATAAAACTTTTTTTCGAGCAAAAAAAAAGAGGAGGAAGAGCAATCAGCCTTTGGGGAGAAAATTTTGGGGAATCCATATATCTGGCAGGAGATGATCTGCTGGACCTGTTTTCATTTAATCCTTTCACGGACAGTGAGTCTGCAACCCTGTTCGATCTGCCACTTTTTCTGGATTCGAAATTCAAATTCGTTCTCGAATCAGAACCCGATCTTCCCAGCCATGGATCCAAAACTTTGGAAACAGGCTTCTCTGCTTTGCTAGCAGAGCTGCTCCGGTGCAAAAATTTGGGCATCATCTGCTTCCATTTTCTGCATTTTTTTGAAGATGAGGATTCGGCCGAATTTTGGTCGGAATTTCTGAGATTAATGCTTGAATGCTCTGCAATCTTCATTCGACTGATTTTTGGGTCGGAAATTTTGGGGATTTCTTCAGGGGAGGCTGTTGGAGGGGGAAGAGCTGGAAGAATGATACCGTCTTGGAACAGATCCTCTGCTGCTAGAATGGGTATATCAGACTGCGCAGCAGATTCTGGCAGGGCCGGAGTGGCGAATTCGAAATCCGAGCTACAAAAATCTGATTCAGAACTTGAAGTATCAAGCGCACGATCTGAAGCTGCAACAAACGAGAGGCTTCTGCAAAGCCATCTCATGCTAAGATCTCTGTCGAAATCGCATGCAGATCCAACGGGTTGGATGCTGTCCATGGAGCTCTACCGCTGCAGCACGAAAAACCCAATTCAAATCTGGGGCCAAAGTGCCAGAAACTTGAATGCCATGGCAGATATATGAGCTCTTAAGGGAGGAATAATGGGGCTGGTTTTATAAGCAAACAAATAAGCATTGGTGCTTAAATGACAAGCAAACAGCAAAACAACTAGTGAAGCCTCTTTGCACCTTCACCTAAATATTAGTGGTGGAGATATTGTTTTGCATTGGGAACCTTCCAACAATTGGCCCCCCTTTTCCTCCTTCCTAAAAAAAAGAAAAACAACAATTGTCCCCAATTGTATTATCCTACTATCCTATTCTCTAGGGATCATGGGACCTTGTCCCACATGCCACTCCATGTGTATAAATATTACTCTCCTCCGAAATTAGGGCAAGGAATCTCTCTCTTTTCCACCTTGCCCCTTGTCTGCCTTTTCTTTATTCATTCCTCTGTTTATCTCCTGTTTTTTTGTTCCACCTTCTAGAATGTCACCCTTCCGGGATACATGGCGCGTTCCTGGCCGTCCCTGCTCTATTCCTTAATCTGCCCATTATTGTTTCCTTGTCTATCTTCTATCAGCTAACTTCCTCTTTCTTTCTTACGTTAATCCCATGTTAATCCCATCTGTTATCAGTTGTCCCTAGACAATTTTCTTATACTATCGAATTTTCGAACACGTTCCATTTGTTATTGTATGTCCCTAGACTATTTCTTATGTTATTGAATTTCTAAACACGTCTTCACATGTATACTATGCAAGTACAACAAGGCAATCCTCTAAATCTATAGAAACCTCACACGGGTGGACTTGGGTATGATACATCTTATATACCAGCCTGCCCAGAAATAGTTTTATAACAAAAAGTCACCACCCACTGCCACAGTAATCCATTATATTACTCAGGAATTCTCACAACATTTATTGTTCTACCTATAATAGGTGTTGACCTTATCATTTTCCCATTATCCTAGCCAATGAAACATGACAAGAAATATCCCATGAAAGATCCCCATAAATGCTCTCATAGTGGTTTAGGCGTCACAATTCTTGTAAACAACAACCTACATATTGTTCACAATATCTCCACGTTTTACTTTAAGCTCTTTATCCAAACCAATAAATTGAAAAGGGATGTTGGTGAAGATGCCACATTCATAGGCAAATGCACAAAATGCTAAAAGTTAGAATCCCTATCTTAGGTATCCATCTATCTATTAGTCATGGAAAGTTATGTCATGTTAATTTTAGTAACATGGCTAAACTATCTATGGCTAAATCTCCTATATTGATGCCAGAATATTTATGAACTAGGGCCACTAGTATAAAAATGCCCTCAAGCCTAAATTATTATCTGCAAAAGATATAAAGGTTGAAAGCCCCCTTCGGAATTGAACTAGGGTTGTACCAAATAGGCCAAAAGAAATTCACACACTTATCTGTACACACTCAACGCATTCTTATCCATGCATGCAAGCATTTGCCACATAGTGTTTGCAACAAAGATACCTAAAAACCAAAACAAGCTAGTACAACAACAAAAACAATTGAGAAATCACATCAAGAGTGTCACGGTCAATGTTGAGAGGAATGTACTCAACATTCATAGAAACACTCAAACAAGGCTAAATACATCAACCGGATCACCATCTTTAGACAATGGCTTTGTCTCAATTTCATGTCTTGCTTCGACCTAAAACTCCTTCCATTTCTCCAACAGTTTCACACCCTCTCCAATACTATGTATAATTGCCACATCTTTGAAAGCTTAGTATAAAGAATTGAAGGCCAATCTCCAAGTTGCATGCATTCAGGAGAATAATTCATGTCATAGAAAAGTAGAAAAAACCAATTCCCCCTACAAGATATTTTCATGTTATCGACATTTGATGCCCAAACATCTGCACCACATTCGTTACTGATATTAGTACCGATGCTTTATCGTTGATATAGACATCAGTTATCACAGGAATGGAAACATTGGCCTGTCGATAATCAACAAAACGTCTATTTTAGCTCACCATGTGCAAATGACCCATCTCTCTCCCTCCCCCCCCCCCAATCTCTATCTCTATATCTAGCATTATAACAGGAGTTTTTTTTTTTTTTCTTTTTTTTTTATACGCTTTTTTGGCATGGTTTTCGTATATGATTTCACGGGCGTATTGCGACGAGGCATACTAATCAAGATATCTAGAGTGCACACTTGAATGGCATTTTATCTATGGTTTTGTAATGGTTTTGCCTTGCATGTTTTTATTCCTTAAAAAATTAATTAATTTAATTTCATAAACGCGATGCAAGCAACGAGGCATTCAACTTCAGGGTTCGTGGACTGAAGGGAATTTAGGTTTTAATTTGTATTGTTAGGATGACCGTGATTTCCAATGGAGGATTCTGGTTAGGGTCATCAGATTGCAGATGTCGTGGATTTAAGGCATGAGCTTTACCTTATTGAGTTATACAGGAGAGATACACGGTGTTGTTGGTAATTTACACTGAATTTAAACTTGGATAGCTTGGATATGACTAGCAACCAATTATATGCGTAAATCGACAAACCCGCATCAACATTTTATTAAGTTTCGTTCTTACGAGAACCTAACACCAGTCGGCCATTTTCCTTCCTAGGGCTTATAGTCGCCACATTTTCATTCAATCATTACGTTATTTTATCCATCTACTGTTTTGGCAAGTCACATGTCCGCATATAACAATATAAGTATTTACAACATATTTACATAACAATATATTGTTGATATGAATACCATCAAAAGCGTGGATTCATATCTATGGCTTCCACTTCCACGGTTTTTATTGCCATCGCTTGCCAATCTTCATATATCGAGGCCAGATCGTTGGTTGGGGATTTGAGAAGTCTGCAATGACAGGGACATATTCAAGGGTCATTACTAGCTCTGGAGATTTTAATTTTGGGAACTCCGCAGAGGTATGCATTTGTTTGCTTTTCCACTTTGAGCAATGAAAAATTATAGAAGATGCTTACGGTTTTGATACCTGAGTCGGTCAGATATAGCACCTGGGGAGGGTCCACTACGCCGTTATGGGGGCATGGCAAAAAATGTGGCAAAGTATGGCAAACATTTGATGGCAAGGGATAACCATTGGAAATTGGAAGGGGAGATACACATCACTAGGGACCTTTATTATTTGGGTGATCACATTATAAGATGGGGTCAAAGGCCATCAACTATTTTACTCAAATGGGCCACGGTTTCTAAAGATAAGGGCCTTTTCCTTATAAAAGGGCGTTGACTAATATTAAGCTAAGGGAGCACCTTTTTGATAAATATTAAAAGAGGACGTTCAATTAAAGGAGGGGTCTATCCTAAGATCTTAAGATAACTTTATAAAGACGTGGGCCTTTATTTGGAAAAAAGGCAACGAAGGAAATAAAAGGAGTAGATCGAAGTTGTTACGGAGGAGGAAGGCCACATGAAAGATCACTTATTGGTCATGAATAGTAACTTGTGGACAATGAGCAGGATTCATGGGTTTGCTATTAAGGAGAACCTTAATTCCTTGTGTAGCAATTTCCTTTCTTGTGTGAAGGGCAAGTATGTAAAATTGAGGGAGGAGCCTTCTTATCTGATAAGTGGATTATCAGTCCTTGTTCAAGAGCTACGCGGAGTAGCTAGAGATTGTTTGCCATACCAGTTGTCATTGCACTGCCATAACCTTGTGGACCCGGTTGGGTGGTTAAGTGTGCTTAGCAACGTATTTGTCTGTGACATATGTGATGTAACCGGATTATGATATACAATTAAGTTGTTGTTGAGTAGTTTCTGTTTCTTCATAAACATTGAATCGTATCGTGGTATCAGAGCGGAAGTTTACGATTCTTTTGGGAATCTATGGGAATCTATGGGCTATGGAAACATCACTGGGATTTGAATTCCTACTTTTGATTTGAATCAAAGAAGATGGAATTAGTGGTGGTATTATACTTTAAGGCTGCGACACACCAAGAATCTTGCAAGTTTGTGGTACAAGTACAGATGGGTAGAACTTCGTCAAAAAGTGTGTTGGGGCCAAGTATATGAGTGAACTAGCGAATCCTTGGTGAATCCTTGGAACGTGAAGTCCAAGTAAGGAGGATTTGACGATTACTGCTGCAAATGAAGCTGGAGCATCAGTAGCAGAAAAAGCCCGGTGCTTTCGTGGAGAATGCTCGAAGCATATATGGGACCGACTTGTTGAGAACGAGTTCGGATTCTTGGGGAAATTCTTATGATCCTTTGGGGGATTATGGAATAAATAAAAAGCATCTTGCTTGGGATTGCAGAGTCAGATCGTGGTGATCCGAGAGGTCGATTGGTCGGGGGTCATCTATATATATTTGACTTGGGAAGTCATCTATATTACTTGGGAAGTCATCTATATTAACACTTGATCTTAATTGCAGGTTTGCTTAGTGTTAAGTGTTGGGAAGGAACTTTACGGACAAGCTGTCAAGGATATGGATGTTTAAAATTTGGATGCGGAATCTCAAATTATTTCCTATGGGACAGACTTATGGGTAAAGTTCGTAAGTTGATTTTCTTTATGCGGAATAGAGAATAAGATTTTTATTTCTTGTGTGTATCCATGGTGGATTGGTATCGTGGAGATACTGTATCGTGGAGATACAATCAAGTAGTACCGCGGAGGTACGGAAGATAATAAAGCACCGTGGAGGTGCAAGGATATATCGTACTGTGGAAGTACGCGGATATCCATAACTGCTTTTAGAGTTTTGCAGGGATCTAAAAGAATGGGGACGTGGAGGTTCCAATGGGTATAAGGTACTGTGGTAGTACAATAACTTGTATAACCATTCTTGAGTTCGCAGGGTCTAGGAACTCCCAGGTGTACGTTGATGTGGAACAACCGCCTTGAGAAGGGATGGCCCACATTAGGGCAAGCTTGGATGATCGCGGACGATCTCTTTTTAAGAAGGGATGGAATGATACGGAGTCAGTCCGTATCATAGCACGGGGGAGTGGTCCAAGGCGCCAGGGTTATGGGGGCATGGCAAAAATGTGGCAAAGTATGGCAAACATTTGATGGCAAGGGATAACCATTGGAAATTGGAAGGGGAGATACACATCACTAGGGACCTTTATTATTTGGGTGATCACATTATAAGATGGGGTCAAAGGCCATCAACTATTTTACTCAAATGGGCCTTTTCCTTATAAAAGGGCGTTGACTAATATTAAGCTAAGGGAGCACCTTTTTGATAAATATTAAAAGAGGACGTTCAATTAAAGGAGGGGTCTATCTTAAGATCTTAAGATAACTTTATAAAGACGTGGGCCTTTATTTGGAAAAAAGGCAACGAAGGAAATAAAAGGAGTAGATCGAAGTTGTTACGGAGGAGGAAGGCGACATGAAAGATCACTTATTGGTCATGAATAGTAACTTGTGGACAATGAGCAGGATTCATGGGTTTGCTATTAAGGAGAACCTTAATTCCTTGTGTAGCAATTTCCTTTCTTGTGTGAAGGGCAAGTATGTGGATTATCAGTCCTTGTTCAAGAGCTACGCGGAGTAGCTAGAGATTGTTTGCCATACCAGTTGTCATTGCACTGCCATAACCTTGTGGACCCGGTTGGGTGGTTAAGCGTGCTTAGCAACGTATTTGTCTGTGACATATGTGATGTAACCGGATTATGATATACAATTAAGTTGTTGTTGAGTAGTTTCTGTTTCTTCATAAACATTGAATCGTAACAGGTTTGTAGGCGGCAGATGTAAGAATGCAGGGGCTTTCGAACTTTCTGCCATAGATATGTAATTTATTTGCCTTTTTACTTCAAGAAATGAAAAATTAGAGAAGGAGATGTACTTGAGGTTTATGGGCAATTCATATCAGATGCAAGAATGCAGGGGCAATTTATATTAGAATGTAGAGTCCATCACTAATTTTATCCAGCATGTGCCGCTGATCCAACATCATAATCAGACTTGTATATCTATGGCATGGTTTATGTTGAAATATCATGTTAAAATACAATCTAATAAGGAGGTTGACGCTGTCCAGCACTACATGGGCTTTGGAACTTTCTGCCATAGTTATGTAATTTATTTGCCTTTTCACTTCAAGAAATGAAAAAATGCATTTTCCTTGGCATTTTGCATGTAGATTTCTCACATTGTATTCATCAATATCACAGGCTTTTCTTTTCTATCCTCATCACATTTATCCTTTTATCAATATTCGGGGTTTCCTTTGTTATCTATTGTCACCCTCACAATGACTTTAATTTTTTGGTCTACTTGCTTATTATAAATTTTATCATAGAAATTCCTATTTAAACATATCTATGTCATCATTACGATTTGGCCCCAAATTTTTCTTTAATACAATAACACATATAACACATATAAAAAAAAATTTGCGAAAAAGGAGATCTACCATATATCTGATTACCACACCCTTCACGTCACTGAGGATGAGCTTGGTACAATTAACAATAACCACCTTTGCTTATTAGTGTATTCTAGAGCGGGCTGAAAACACCAAGGATCTCTAAGAATGTCTTGGCCCGGTCTGGACCTTAATCGGCATGCATCGACAATTGTGCATTACTTGCCGGGTAGAGAAAGTTATTTATGTCTAAGAAAAGAAATGACAGGCCCAACCTTGAGAAATCAGTCCGTTTCATGGAGTTCATTGTATCTAGCTTTTCCCCGATAAATTCATTGGTGTTGGATCTAATGCCGGGTGTTGGTTCACTTATGGAGGCATGTGCAATTAAATTAGTAGACATTATTATGGCCTGGAGCAAGGCGAGACATGTATGAAGATGTTAAGTACAATTGGCTGTCTTACAAACACGCAAACATTGATGATAGAATTGTTAAAGAACATGCCATTGAAGACATTTCTACAAACGTTGATGAGGGGACATTATGGCCGAGGATGTGGATGAACCAGATGACTAGTTGGTATTTGATTTTGAACTATTTTATGTGCTTTCATTCTTTTTGCAGATATTTAACTAACTAATTTGCCATTGCCAACAGTATGCTGCCACCTTATGCAGCCCAAGCAGCCTATCTTATGGAGCTGATTGAGTCACCAATTTTGTTACCAGCAAAAAAGAGGATAAGACGGTGTATTTATGTAGATGATGAGGCAGATGAGGAATGACATGGATTGATAATTGCCATCATAAGTAGATATTTGTTACACATACAAGTTATGATTGCAAATACATTTGAACTTTGAAGTTTATGAACTGTTAAAACATAGTATCAACAAAAAAAATTACAAGCTTGGTTTCACAAGAACATTGGTCTACAAACATACTTTCACGATTCATCTATCTTTGATGCTTGCGGCAATGTTCCGCTTTCATTTTCGCATATCATGTCTTCCGGTGACCTGAGTAACACAGTTTGTTGCCGAATATCGCCAAGAGATTTTTGAGTTCTTCTGCATTGTCTGCGGCGTTCTGTCCAGCAATAATAGCACATGTGCTTCCCTTTTTTGTTGGAAGAGGTGGTAGTTTCTCTCAAAGTGGCATCTGAGATCATTGTTCAGCCATAGCTCGGTCATTTTCAGCATTATTTCCAGGGCCTTGCATCTGATTACTTCTCTTTTTAGCTGTAGAATGGAATATACTTGCTCTTGCTTCCCCATTGCGTCTGCCTCTTTGTCTACTCCTCCTGTATGAGCCCCTACCTTCACTAGTCGACTAATGCAGCATTGGAACTCGGTGTTGTGTCTTTTCTTGAAATTTCTTAGGATCTCCATCTATAAGCCGTTCATTCTATCCAGAAGCGATTCAGATAGTGATCGCTGCATGCTTAGCCCATTTTCTCCGCGTTGGAGCCTCGTGGTTACCATGTTTGCTGTGGGATCGCTCTATTCTTTCCTCTTCTGCTACTCGCTTTTCCCTTGCTTTACAATGAACCATGATAGTGCCGTATCTGGTAGTTCCCACACTGCTGCACCCCATAGTATATGGTCTGCATGTGTCAATAGTTGTAACTATTCGAAAGCATGTAGGTGAAAGGAATATCTCAGTTTTTGAAAACAACACCCAAAACACTTCGGTAAAAAACCACATCTAAGTTTTCCCCTCTCGATGGGTGATACCATGAGACTCATTATCCGGCGGTTATAATCACGCCAGAGTCCCGATCTAGCCGATCACGCAAAGTATGCACGGGGAGGGGGATGGAGTGGTCAACCCTAGCCATTGTCTATAGCCAACCCCGGCATTGTTATATCTCGGTCTGCTCTATCTTGTGGCCCAACCATCAATCTACTTCCAGTAGATAAAAGAGTTTTCTTGATCTGGAGACCATAGGTCGATCATAGATCTGATTCATATTGTCGGCCAGTGATGAGGAACATGAAGGTCCAGATTTCAGCTATGGCGGCAAATGCTTCACCTTCTTCCACTGTTCCGGTATAATACATATAACTTTCATTCTTTTTGGTTCCTATTTTTTTTTCCCCACTAAAATCTGTCGTTTTTTATCCATTCCTTGACTGCAGTTATCTCTCAGGGCTGAATTTACTGTAATGTATTTAAAGGCTCCATTGTGACTGCACACAGATGACATGATCTCATGTGGGGCTTTTGTCATGTTTTTGTGGAATAGGTAGATTGGTGCTAATTTTCTGTTATAATAGGTCTAATATTTACTTCCTATGTTGTGCAGCTTCCAGAAATAGATTCTTGTGGCTTTGCTGCATGTACCATTATTTAATTAATACAAGCTAGCCAAGATAAGTATTAAAAATCGTTTGCGGTGCGCGAAATCACAATGAATGCATGGAGGCCTGATCTTTTGTGCGGCTTTCTTGCAAGGTAAGGTTTCTGGACAAACCTATCCTTTGTATGTGTTTACTTGCTTTGAATCCCATAAGAAATATGAAGGAGGCAAGCCACTTGGTTTGCTTCAACTTTAGTTGCAAATGCACATTTTGGTGGTAGGCCCGATCCGCGGTTGAAATTCTTACGCATTAGTTAAAGCTAACGTTCTCTTTCGGGAAATGGAAGCCCTTTCTGAGGAAGACAACTCGGAAAGGTGCCTCTTCTTTTCGTTGTTTGCTCTTTGCAATATGTGACAAGAATTTGGTTCTGATCCGGTTTTTACTTAAGTAATCTTGAAGTCTTCAATCCAGTTTTTTGAACCACTTACGATATTGTTTTTTTTTTTTACGTTCCTGCACCTTGGTTGGGAGATTAATGTGAAAAAAGCTGGGCTGAATGTGCTATAGATGTTTGAGAAAGTAGATGTAATTGGGTCTAAGCATTGAAAGTGTAATAATATGTGGAAATGGGAAGAGGACACCTTACTTCTTCTTCTACTATTTTCATTCGAAACGAAGGTTTTTTTTCTGTTTTATTTTTATTTTTATTTTGGTTCCATGTTAATCTTTCTTTTTGCACAGTCCAGATTATCAGAGGTCCATCATTGTGAACAATTTCTCTGGGTTCTGCTTTTGTATCTAGATTAGGACTATTTTTTTCCTGATTTTGTTGAGAAGCATTGAGCAGCAGAGGATTAACCTCGATGGTGACTTCTGTGTATGTAATATTTAGGGTTATAACAGGGGGAATTCATGATAGAGGGGCTAGTACACGTAAATTGTTGGGATTAGCTGTTGATATACCATTGTAATTGAGCATACAAAGCATTTAAATTTGAAAACTAAGTCGAATAACATTCTAATTGCACACACACAAAGCATTTAGATCTGCCTATCATCTAAACTATGACATAATGCACACCACTAGATCTTCTATAACTATTCTACTGCCAGACAAAATTCTAAACAATAAGTGAGTTGGTAGGACATGGGCACTGTGAATAATTTTTTTTTGTTTGACTCACTTGAGGTCATGGAGCATCAATTACATTGACATGTTTGATTGTACTTGAATCAGAAACAATCTATATGACTCAACTTTTTGAGGTAACATCGTAGATTTTTTGGATCCATAATATGAATTGAGCAAGCGACCACGAACTCCTCCATCGATTTAGTCTTCACATGTTTCGGGCTCCTGTAAATGGCGGCCCAATATTTTTGCATGTACTCGTGTACTCATCGACTGTTTTTGGTAACTAATCATTCAATTGGCAGAGTACAAGTGGCAGCAAAGGATGCCGGAAGAGCTTTTGGTCTCCAAGGAAGATTTTATTGCTTCTATACATTTAAACTTAGATTGTTCTATTCTCAGCCTAGGGTTATTATTTCATTGTGGTGCTTGTTCTTTTTAGATAACTTTACATACAATGAGTATAATAGCTCAGAACTGGTGGATTTGAAGCTCTTCTAATGTTCATGTAATGAATTCTTCCTTTTTGCTTTATATTAGTTAATTTCCTCTTCATATACACAATTTTCTTCATGTCTGATATTTGCTGTGCATATACATCTTTCATGAAGTATTGGTGAACCATTATGTCAACAAGGCACGGATCGAGGGATTACTAAATCAATGTAACGAGCTTAATCATGTAGAATGCAAAGAGGATAATTATCCAAAGACCAACACAGTTCATGGCATAATTCATGCATAATAGTTGAGAAATTATGGTATACTAAATATCATTCAGGAGAATCGGTGTGCACCATGCACAAAACCTACCAAGTTCTTAGGCGTTTAGGGGAGGCCCTAAGCAACGATTGCCGATCCTTAAGTGTAGAGCGACATGAGGGACAAAAACCAAACATAAAAATCCGAGAAAAATCAAAGCATGACAAAGGCAAGTCCTAAGCAGTTCAAAGGCATAATTAATGCATCCGATTTGAAAGATTCTAGTATATTAAAACCAAAAGTTTTTTGCGATGCGTATAGCATCCTCCCACATACCATGCGCTCGAACATCCGCATCTTTGAAAGTATCAAGGCCATAAAATATTAGTCTTTGTGTAATCTGCGGTACTATGAGTATTCGTTGAGTCTAGAACCAAGATCGAGTTGTATAAAATAGCTTAGTGCCAAGAGGAGCATTTAATGGCTTTTAACCTATGGCAAAAGGTGTGGCCGCAAACAGAATCTTATCAGGTATATATAGAGAACACTAGGGATAAAGAAAATACGAAAGCAGTAAATTTGAACATTCTGCAATCCTTTGGACGATTTGAGTTGCTGGAGCAGCTGTTGTTGCTGGAATCTCATTGTTTTGCTATCTTGGAATCTTGCCTACGCACTGGTAAGTCCATGATAGAGATTGCATTTTATTCTTGAGAATATGAACTAATAATTGGCATTTGCAAAAAATCTTAATAAAGTAGAAGTTGCAGTAGTATGCATTGTTGGAGGATTTTTGCTTCGCAGAACTTGATAACAAACCAGCTAAATAAGTGGCTTGCAAAGGCAGTACCAAATTTGAATACCTGATTGAATATGTTTGTTTGCTTACTTTTGCACTTGACCTCTTTCCATATATCTTTGCAAAGATGCTTCAATCTTTATGGAATGCTATGATTGTGGTCATGCAAGCCATAAGCAGCTAAAAGAGGCTCTTTAAATGTTCCTAGATATGCCTAACTATAATGTGGGTTATAGAATGCTATGGCTAGGGCATAGCAGAGCAGGGGTATCTTTGGATCTGTTTCAAAATGTAAGGATGTGATTGAATGGATGTTTATCAAACCATTTTCAACTTCAAAGCAGCTTGCCCCTTTAAATTTAAAAGAAGGAAATAACACAGAACATCCACATTTATGGCTCGCGCCATAAATACATATATTTCTGGGCCACATCACTGTACATCAGTCCTTGGGTTAGAGTCCTTTGTAGATCATCTGGAATTTAGGATTCCAAATGAGTTAGCATTTGTATCTCTAGTAGAGCCATTCTAGAACCCTCAGTCTAGATCTTGAACCCTAATCAATGAACCCTAAATGTAAGTTAGATGCATGTGATTACGATCAGATATGTCTTCATTATTGATCATTTTATGTTGATGTCTGATGTGGGTTGATCTTATGTTTTGCACCTCTTGTGTATTGGGAAGGGGGTAGAGACCTAGTGGCTATTATCTAGATGATGCTTCTAGTTTAGACACCTTAGTTCCTATTATTATGCGGCCTGTGCAAAGGAACCCAACCGGCTATGGGAACTATGATATGACTTAGCATCATACAACGAGGCTAGTGGCAAAGTGGAGGGGGTTCTGGCGGAGCGTGGCTACTTTGGGGACCCATAGTGGGTTAGGTCTATAGTCGGTCAACTCATGTGGGCCGGGTATGGGCCGGACACTTCCTGAGTCAATGGTATCGCCCTGATCCTCAGGAGTTATAGGTGTTGGCCTGGCTCTTGTTTTGGGAAGTTCAGTCGGGTACGAATCATGTTTAGCCATGATTCTTTAGCCACCCATGGAACCACTAGACCTCGGAAAGGGAAGATGGAACCCTTCCTACCTCATCGGACCGTGGAGATGCAACCCCAAGTAGTCTCGATGGGTGATACCATGAGACTACATATCCGGCAGGTTATAGTCATGCCAGAGCCTGATCTAGCCAGTCTGCAAAGTATGCACAGGAGGGGCGGATAGAGTGGTCAACCCTAGCCATTGTCTATAGCCAGCCCCACTATTGTTATATCTCGGTCTGCTCTCATGTTTTATGGCATGTTGATATCTTTGTTGTATCTATGGATGTATGGATGTCCTATCCTTTGAGGTAGTTAGATGTATTGTTGTTATTAGTATTGACATTATGTTCTGCTTCCCCTGTTATAGGAGCCCATAGGGGAAGGGCGTCAACCTATGTGTCCCCTTCCCGCACTGGGGATATCTTGGGTGCGAGATAGATGGAGGGCCCATACGGCCAGAGGGCAGGATGGGGGATTTCCTACGAGATGTACAACTGGGCATCGTATATTTAGTAGGGAGCGTCAGAGTGGTATCAGAGCAATGTTCTTGGTTCACTAAGAGCTAGCACTGACCATATCCCTAAATAGGTATATTAACTGACCTAGTTAAGGAATGGAATGAGAATTGAAGTCTTGAACTGCAAAATGTGGGAGATTTTTTTTTTCCATTAGCAGATAACCCCAGTAACTAACGTTTACTTGATTGGCTGCAGGTACCGGGCATTTCTTTTTCCTTTGTACTATTTTGCTGTTATGCTAGGTTGTAGCTCAAAGGAAGGTAAAAGATCCAAAACTAAATGTTGAAGAATAGAAGACTTATGGAAGCTGGTTATCAACCACAACAAAGAAAAGAAGACAGGACATCTGATCAAGAACTGGTTTTGTCAAACTACTTAGAGTTTTTTAAGATAATATGTATCAACTAGTTTACTAGATTTAAATCTGTATGTTTTCTGTTCCCCCTTGTTTGGTTTAGTGGCTAGTCCACTATGTTCGTACCCAAGAGATCTTGTGTTCAAGTCTCTGGGTGGGGGTCCGTCATATGTCCTATATGGATGCTGCCCTGTGGCATGACGTAAAAATAATATCTGTATCTGTCTTAGGCAGACTAAGACCAAATGCAAAGGTCAAATTTTGAAAGACATATAAGCTGAAAAAGATGCCGTAAGAATTAAGGCTTTACTGATTTTGTATGACAGAAAATATGCAATATAATAATGAAGATGCGGTTATAACAAGGTTGCAAATTAAACGGGAGTGTTGCAGCACTCCCGTTTCAAAGATTCCTTTAGAAAAAGCACGTCACTTCAAAAATTGGGCTTTTTTAAGAGAGGTTTAAAGTTTCAGGAGTATCAAATTTTTTTTGGGCCTATTTTTGGGGTATTCTTTGGACACGACTTTGGTTTTTTGGAGTTAAGCACATGAAAATAACAGAATTGAGACATGAGTACGTAATTTTATAGAGGTGGATGTACAAAAAACACAAAGTAAACATAATAATAATAATTTCATTACTGTTTTTGTGTTATATCAATAATGGCAATCAATAATAAATGTCAATCAGTAGCCACAACATAAATCCGTCAGAGATCTAAATTAAAATCTTCTTCATTCTTCTTGCTGGTCTCAGCTTGATCAGACTCTATCTTTTCACCTTTCTCTGGTGACTTAGGCTTTTCTGTGTTGGTGGTTGCTTCCGGTATTGTAGCTAGAGCAACTTCTTTCAGCTCTACAAATGTAGCTTCGTCTTCCAAAGAGCTTGTAAAAGGAGGCTGTATCTCCGAAGATGTCATCTTAGCAAAATCAGAATAAGACTTTGCCCCCAACTCTTGATTCTCGTCTGGTAGAGTTGGTAAGGCAGAAAGTCTCATCTTGATGAACTGTACAACCTCCTTATCAATGTCCACTTGACTACACAATTTTAGGCCCTTCTTAAGTGCACAAGCAATAGTTGTACGAGCGGAAAATGCGTCGAGCACCCAATCTCCTCGGGCGTGAGAACATGTCCGGAAGATGGTTAATCACTTCGTGGCTTTTCCGGTAGTGATTCACTATTCTTCCTTGTGCACTAGTGTCATGCGACCTCAGAACCGCACCGGAAACTCCAACACGTTTGAAAAGTTACGCACGCACTGTGTTGAAGTGTTCCATTGTATGCGTTTCCCATCGAAACTCAATAAGCCACATGGAGATATTCGACCTTACTCGGCGAGTCAGCGGGCCTCCACCATGGTAATTAATATTTGTCTTATACCTAAGGAACAAAAAAATAAAAAAGGATTTAAGCACGGACAAAAAGAAACATATTCCTGAATAGAAACTCCTAACAAGAATTTAAAAATGCTACAGTTGTAACTACAAAAAAAAAAGAAGGTAATGAAAACAAAAGGACTTGTGTATTCCATAATAAGTGCTTACCAAACCAGATTTTCATAACCCGACTTGGCGAGCGAACCAAAATGATTCTTAAAATTTGCTTCCACAAGGCCGGATAGCATGCTTGAGTGAAATACAACCAGCCTCTAATTTTGCCGTGGTAATTTGCTTTATACCGTCGACGAAAGCATTAAACTCAGAGTTTTTAAATGGATGGTCGTTGTAGCGGCTGTCTTTCAGCTTAAACCCATATGGAAGGTCAGCTATTACCAAGGTAAAAATCTTGGGGCTTTATTGATTCGGCTAATTTGGTGCAATCACCATGTACTATCTGAGAACAAGTTATTTTGATCGCATACATTGTAAACCGTTAAGAATCGGAGGGCTCGATATCCAAAACACGCACATGTCGCGCCGTCCTCTCTTCGTCTTTGTCCGACCCGGATGCATGAAGCCCTCAGAGTGAGTCCTTGTTTTTCTTTTGCTCGCAAAAAGAACGTCTTAGTAACAAGAAAAACAACAATATAAAAAACAATTCAACATACCCGGCCTTCAAATTTTAGGCGCATATTGGATAATCCTTTAAATCAGAGGTTGCGATAGGCTAAAGCTCTTTACCTTTCCATTTTTACATTTAACTGTTCCATTAAGCATGTTTAACATGTGATGACATTTTTCTGGCTGTAATATAATACGAACGTTAGAAGGAAGAAAACTAAAAAGGAAAGCAACAAGAAAGAATCATTTAAACACTGTAAGCTAAAGTGTATTCCAGAATACACTTTGGGTTTTTTGTTTGATAGGAAGAAGTGTATTCCGAAATACACTATGGCTCACACTGTAAGGCAAAGTGTATTCCGGAATACACTTTGTCTCCCGCGTGTGGGCCAAAGTTTGTCTCCCGCGTGTGGGCCAAAGTGTACACTTTGGCCCACACGCGGGAGACAAAGTGTATTCCGGAATACACTTTGCCTTACAGTGTGAGCCATAGTGTATTTCGGAATACACTTCTTCCTATCAAACAAAAAACCCAAAGTGGCATTCTTACTTGTGGAGCTCCTTGGACATTTCTTCTAGTGTAAATTCCTTATCAACAACCTTTTGCAGTAGCCTTTCTAGTATATCCATATCTGTGAAGCTCTGCATTTCTCGCCAGACAGTTATTGTCATTTCCTTTTTGGGGACGTCGGACCCTTTTTTCTTTTTGGAGACCTTTCCTTTGCTTTTCAAATCACCACGCTCGAACATGGTGAAGATTTTGTTTTGGAGGTCCCAAATCTGCAGAGAAAAAAGCGATGTCAGTGGGAGGGTTGCAGGGGTATTCCAGAATACAAAAGAAACTTACTCTGCCATCTCTGAAGGCTAGTTGAAACCAGTTGTCATGTGGTATTAGAGACTTCCGTTTGTTAGCCTCGTCGTATTTGAGGCAAACACTCCACAAAGACACTTCCTTCCGGCCCCAGAGTATTGTGGTTTCTTTAAATCATCTCCATATTTTTCTTTAAATATAACATATTCCCTGTGCATGAACCTGCTTTTGTCCACGAAACTCATTTTGCTTTTATTCATTGTCAGCATTGTGCGTGTTGGCAACGATTTTGGCTTCTTCGTCCTGTCAATGGGGCCCGAAATGCTTAAGCAGAAAGTACGTAGAGATATCTTGGATTGTTTTTCTCTTTGTACATCTGCCTCCTTGCTTTGAAACTGTGGATTCCCCCAAGGACATAATGCATGTAGGTGTCTGCTTTTTCTCTGTCGTAGTCCTTGGGGTCCATGCAATCGATCATCACAACAAGAACAACAATTGGAGCAACATGGGCATTGGGATTGCTCCTTATTCTCGTCCTTCGATTTCTTAAGTGGTCGCGATAGATTTTGCAAACCCCGGCGGGGGGCGCCACCATCTTCATTCTTCTTCGTGGCAACCTCATGGAAGTTACTGGCAAGTATATTACACCTTGCACATACTTGTTCAGATTTATTTCTTCCATCCTCTCTGAGGTCTTGTCCACCTTTTTTTCTTTAATGGCCACCCCAGGTGCCTTGCCCTTTCCCTTCTTTTTTGGTTGTTCCTCGGGGATTTCTGCAACTTCAAGCTGATGTGCCTTCCGCTTCTTTGGTTCCTTAGCGGCTATGGTGGCTCTTGGCCTGCTAAGTTTCTTTGGCGGCACTGGGGGGACTTCCTGTTCTTGTTCTTGTTCTTGGGACCCTCCATCTGATGACCTCCCTAAAGTACTAGGAGAAGGTGATGATCCTGATCTACCTCCATCTGATTGCTCAGACTCACTGACAGGAAAGTCCTCGCTTGTATTAGAACAAACCTGTCTAATTAGTGAACACAGGCTTCGTTTTGTCCGGTAGTGTGAAAAGAATTTGTACAGTGCCGACAATTCTAAAGAATGCGATGTCTACAACAATGAAGCCTTGGGAGGTCTTGAAGGATAGCCTCCCCACCTGACCTCTTTGTCCGGCAACCTTGGAGACCTCTTTTATTGTCCCAAGGTTAACAAACTCGATATCAGGCGCACCTTTTGTTCCCGGCACTTTTCTGCACGTCTGAAACGTCGGTGTCTTTGTATTTTAATGTCTGCACCCCTAGTTCACGAACCATTGCGTTTGAAAGTTTTTTCGAAATCGCAGACTCGTCCGTCGGGCCGTGTGTGCTTCATTGGGTTTGGCCGCTTAATCTTCAGAGATTTTTTTGATGCCCTTTTGCTTCCTTCTTCCCTGCCACTGAAACGTTTAAAACAACAATGTTAAGACAGAAAATGGGCCGAAAGCTGTATTCCAGAATAAGATTTACTAATCTTGTGCCCTAAAGGCCAGCAAAAGACAGGAAAACAAGCAAAAATATTGTCACTCTAACTCAATTTTTTATTGCCTTAATTGGACTAAAAAGTGGTATGTTTAACCTAAAAAGTGGTCCGTTTTCAGCTAAAAAAGTGGTATGTTTAAGTGCAAAAACAAGTGTTTTCAAAAAAGACAAGCAAAGTGTATTTACGAATACACTTTGCTCCTTCAACGGCGCAAAGTGTATTCTGAATACACTTTGCCCATCAGCGAAGAGCAAAGTGTATTCGGAATACACTTTGCACTATGCCCAAAGGGTATTTGCCCTTCGGGGCATAGTGCAAAGTGTATTCGGAATACACTTTGCTCTTCGCCGGAAGGAGCAAAGTGTATTTCGCTGAAGGGCAAAAGTGTATTCGAATACACTTTGCGCCATGCTTGAAGCAAAGTGTATTCTAAAATACACTTTTGCACTGCCACTCAAAAGTGTATTCGAATACACTTTGGCCTCTAAAAGCAAATCGAGCAACACACCTTTTAAGACGCATTTCATGTAATTTTACATGCTTACTGTCCATTGTTTTTGCTATGTAAATGGAATACAAAGAAATCAATATAGATCTAAGGCCTCGTCTTTGGCGACTAAATCTCACGAAGCGGAATATGCAACCTCAATTTTCCTTTTAAAGGTAGGCCACCTTGTCGGTTGTATTTTTCTATGTGATGAATCGTCTTGTCCAAACACTGGACAAGTGTATTCTGGAATAGCATCTTTGCACACACACGGCCAAATGCTTTGCACAAAAAAATACTATTCCGGAATAGCATTTGTATTCTCGAATATCATTAGTCCAATCGACTTGTGAGTTAGTAACAAGTCCACAATTTTTTGTAGTTGTTTAACATGGTTAACCGTTTCATGAACAAACTTCCACCACCATTTGTTTGCCCAAGTACCTCTACTTCAGATGGAACACAAGACGGAGATGCTTCTTCAACACCTACCTCGACAAGGTCTTTGTTGCTTCTCAAGACACTCGAGTCCAAGAACTAGTAGACTGCCACCACCTTTCCAACCCTCTCCAAGTCCAGTAGGAAACCGGCTGCCACCTCCTTTCAAAGCCTCACCTGTTGCACGTAGCAATCTTCCACCCTTCCACCACCATTTGTACCATCCCCCGACACTACAATGGCTCGACCTCAGAAAATTTTTCGAAACAGACTACCTCAGCCCTTTGTTGTTTCTCCATCTTCACTTACACATACCGAATACAAAGACGCTTAAAGATCATGAGATTCACCATAGCTTCTCCCACCACGATTTCACTACAAATGAAGACGACCTTTGCAACATCTACTCCTCTTCACACAACCGCAGGACACATGGGTTTGCCAATTTCACCGCTATAAGAGACATGTTTGAACGAACTCCTTATGAAGAAGTTACAACAACTTTCACCGGCACATCATATGGTGGCCCATCTCCTTCATTCAACACCCACCTCCGCCTTATCTCGGGTACAAAGCACGTGGTTTGTTCTCCTCTACAAGCACACCACTAAGGGTAGAGGAGGTCACCCCAGTAGAACTCTCTTCAAAGATGAAGACACCAACGGCGCAACGAGATTACACATTCTCTAGCCACCCACCAAGAAATTCAAGGTGGATTATGGTTTGAGAGCATGCTCCTCTGTAAGAAGAAGAAACCTTATGGACGAGCATAAAATGAGAAGACTTTTTAGAAGTAAATGCTGCTCATTGGGTTGCATCAACAAATTTAACATGTCTAAATTACGAAGCAATTAGAGACAACTACAGTTCAATGACATTGGCTGACCGTAATGCCTACTTGGCCTATCATGTAAGACCAGACCACAACACCTTCTTGCACTACATTAACCGTCAAGAAGTTTTCCATAAATGCTTTATGGGTGTCCACCGCTTAGGGTCCACCGAATGTCTAGAATACACAAAAGGTCGGACAAAAAATCCAAAGAATTGATGATCATTGTGGACCAAGAAGAGTTGTAACCATGCATGCCCTTGCCGGTCGTGTCATGGATGGAGAAATATTTTAGAGAAACATGTGAGAAGCTCCCCAACAAAGACATGTATCATTTAACCGATAACATCACCAAAAAGATGTTTTTAATGAGTACAAAGAGACTTGCACTCAGCTTCAGACATCTCTTACTCACACTTCACCGTGATCGTGGAAAAGTGAATTCCGGTTTAGTGAAAATTCCCGAGAGACATAGAATGTTTGTTTGCTCAAGGTGTGCGTAATTAAAGAGTCAACGAAAAAAGACAGAGGTCGAAAAGAAGTAAGCTCATGTTCTCCAATCTCTCACTTGTTTTAAAGAAAATACTTTGACCTGATTTCTTTTACAGATATTGTGCAACAGAACGTGAACAACAAGCAGCAGAGAGAAGAAAGCTTGCCAAACACAGAAAAAAAGCTCTTGAACGTCCACTGCAATATATGTCTGTTAGATTGATGGAATGGACAAAAAAAACTACTCTATCAAGATTTCTTGAACATTCCTAAAGATGTGCCAGAGGAATGTTTTGTTAAGGTCCACCTTGTAGGAGCTATGGTCTTCAAAGGAAGTCTAAAGTGCAAAGTATTTTTGACATATCCAAACTTGCATGGTGACCCGAACCTCACAATTACAATTCTTAACAAGGTCCTGTGCAAGCAAGAGCAATTACCACCATTGCTTTTACCCGCAACTTGACAATACTACAAGGAGAACAAGAATCAAACACTCTTTAAATCTTTATGCCATGTTAGTGGAGCTAGGGATCTTTAGAAAAGTGAAGCTCTGGTTTCTTACTTGTAGGCCACACTCATGATCAGATTGACCAAATGTTCGAAGAGATTTTAAGGGCGCCTTTAGAAGGAAGAAGGCTTTCTCTCTTCCTACTTTAGTTCGAATTATTAAAGATTCTTACACTCCCTCCAGTTGATCGATCTTCTTAAATAGGCTAGCGATTTCAGAGAGTTTGTTTCCTCTCAACGTTCAGACAGAGAACAAGCTGAGAACAAGTTATGAACAAGTTGAATGATCTCACCTTTCAACATCACATCAAGTTCTACTTGAAGGATGGCCAAAAGCTTCTTCAGGGGAAGAAGTATACCACAACTAAGGACCGGAGTCCACCAGAGGGATTACGCTTCCTTAAATATATTCCAGACACTTCCTTCATAGAAAGTGCTGAGCAACTTCCTCTCAAAAAATCCTAAGGAGTCCAAAAAACAAGAAAAGTACCCCAAAGAAATATCTATAAAAGCCATTGAAAATGGAATTTCCCTCAGTTTTAAGTACTTCCTTGAAGAAGATCGGATGTGGTGGAGTAATTTCTTTCTCCCGAAAAAATTGTTGTGCAAAATATAGCTCTAAGACAGCTTGCAAGAACCATTTCAATGGCCTAACACCTTCCATCAACCCCAAAGACCAAACAGTCCAAGCAATGCTACATTAGCACCGCAGAGAAGAAGACAAGGATCAAGTCATGTACCTCGGACCAAGACGCAGAATGAGCCTCAAGGTAATATCACGTAAATTACCAAGGGTATGTTTATGCTTCCAACCGAGGAGGATGACAAAGGTCGACTACCTTCGATAGCAAAAGTGCTTGACATACCAAGGAGGAAGGCTTAGTCACTAAACTCAAGATTCATTGGCTTGCAACATGCTCAAAAAATGCTTTTGAAGGTAGATATGAGTTAGAAATGAGAAGCCAAGGAAAAGGGAGAAAGTCCAAGAAGGTGGGTTGTAGGGATGAGTTGAACCTTAATGACGGACTATATTGTGCTATGATTTTAAATTGAAATCGACAATCGCCTACGCCAGAGGGACTATCAATTTGCTTAAAAAGCTTGTAATTACTTAAGAAGAGGATGAAGAAGGTGGTGGCAATGCTTCACCATCCTGTTGATAGTGATGAGGAAGATAACTCAAGCACTTCCTCTAGTGACAATGTTGAAAGAAGTGAAGGTGATGAGGATGGCATAAATGAATATGATGACGCCCCCGATCCCTCTCATCACTCCTCACACTTTTGTACATAACTCGAGTCTTAGAAAAGATCAGAATTTTGCATGTGAATATGAAGATTCTATTTTCAAATTTTGAGAATACTACGCTTTTGATTCTGACTTAGTTCAATTTTTTTGTTAAATATTTTATCCTCGAAATTAGAGTTTCTCTCAGAAAATATACTTCAAGAACATTCTATTTGCTAAGAAAAGTGACACTTTAAAAAAAGTCAATTCTTTCATTGCACAAAAAATTAGTCATTTTGGGGGGGGATCAAAATAGAATTTCATGCATCTTTTTTTTAACCTCGTTTTACCCCTTTTTAAAAAAAAAAAAAAAAGGGAATCTTTGAGGAATATTCCTTTGCTCTCGCTTTCATGATTTGCTCCCGCTTAATACGCAATCTTGTTTAATATAGATGTACTAGAATGGAGCTCAAATCTTTGGGCATAGCTAGAACTCAGAAATGACCTGAGCAAATGGTTTGATGAATTCATATTCTTAAAATCACACAATTAGCATTTGACCACATTTCCACCTCCCCCTTCCTTTTTCCTTTTCCTTTTATGTTTCATGCTCTTTTTTTTTTCCCTCCTTTCCTCTTTTCGATTTTTTTTATTTACCTTTTTTTCTTTTTCCAATCTTCCATTTCTACTATTTTCCTTTTCCCCGCTTTTTATTTTTCCCTTCCATTGTCATTTTTCAGATTTTGCAATCCATTTTCTCCCATTTCTCGCCTTTCCCTTTTTTTTTCTTTTTCATCCTTTTCTCCAC
The DNA here is from genome assembly GCA_021234155.1 of Isoetes taiwanensis. Taxonomy (NCBI): domain Eukaryota; kingdom Viridiplantae; phylum Streptophyta; class Lycopodiopsida; order Isoetales; family Isoetaceae; genus Isoetes; species Isoetes taiwanensis. The sequence goes on from JAJEKV010000079.1 coordinate 5,110,458, forward strand.
CCTTTTTTCCTTTTTCCTTTTTGCCTTTTTTCATTCTTCTATTCCCCGCTTTTCCCTTTTTCTTTTTTTTTTTTTTTTTTTTATTTTTCTTCTTTTTGTTCCCCCCCTTCCTATTTTTACCCTTTATTTTCCCTCATTCCCTTTCTTCTCCTCCCCATTTCCCTTCCCCTTTTCCTCTTATCTTTACCCTTTTCCTTTTCTCCACCCCCTCTCCTCTCTTCCCCTCCCCTTTGCTTTGCTTCCCTTTCCCTTTCTCCTTTCCCCTTCTCCTTTTTCAAGTGCCCTTCCCTTTATTTTTGTGCCTTTTTTCTTTTCCTTTCCTCCTACTTTGTTCTTTTCCCGTTCTTTTTTTTCCATACCTTCCCTTTTTCTCTTTCCTCACACTTTCCATCTTTCTTTTTTTTCCCTTCGCTTTTCCCCCTTCCTTCTTCCAGTTTTCTCTATGCCCTTTTTCCTTCTCTTCCCCGCTTCCCCCTCTCTTTTTCTTTTCCCTTTTCCTTTCTCTTCTCCCCTCCCTTTTTCTCTTCCTCTTTTCTTGTGTCCTTTTTCCCTTCCTTTTCTCCTTTCCCCACGTTTTTCCTCTTCTCCCTCCCCAGTGTTAGTACTCCCTCCTCCCCCTTTCTCTTCTCTCTACCCTTTTCCTCTTCCCCTTTTTTCCATACCTTTTATTCTTGTCCTCACCTTTCTTTTTGTTCCCTTCACTTTTCCCCCTTCCTTCTTCCAGTTTTTCTATGCCCTTTTTCCTTCCCTTCCCCTCCCCCCCCTCTTTTCTTTTTCCCTTTTCCTTTCTCTTCTCCCTCCCTTTTTTCTCTCTTGTGTCCTTTTTTTTTTTTTCCTTTTCTTCTTTCCCCACATTTTTCCTCTTCTCCTCCCCGCTTGTGCCTTTTCACTCCTCCTCCTCCCCCTTTCCCTTCTCTCTCTACCCTTTCCTCTTCCCCTTTTTCCCGCATTTTTACTCTTGTCCTCACCTTTACCCTCTTCTCCGCTTTGTAGTGCCCTTTTTCCTTCATTTTCTCCCCTTTCTTTTCTAAAAGCATGAAAGGGTGTCTATAAATGTAGCCCTTTTTGTACATATACATATGTACCGAATGCACATTTTTTGAATAATCATCATCATGACCATTAGTAATCTGCCATGATTAATGGCTATCCACTACTCAAACCGCAATTATCTGATTTTTGAAATTCTTTCCCAAATTCTTTCTTGGTTTGCCTCTCGCTCACTATCCCGCCCGCCTTCTCTTTGAATTCATCCACCTATTCTTCATCTAGCTATGGCCCCAAAACGCCCCTGCATGAGTGCTTGCTCATCACCACAAAAAGCAAGCAAGAAGCCAAGCTCCGGCGAAGGGAATTTTACCTCCAAGGAGTTTACGCTTGGGTTCGATGTCCAAGCCAAAGACCTCCTCCGTGATAAACATGCAGAGGCCCACATACCCAACCTAGAGATGGTTATGAACGAGGTATGGGGTGAAGCTCCAAAAAAACGCACGAGGATTCAAGGAATGCATGGAAAGATGATTTTTAAATATTATGAATTGGTTTATGGCAAGAAACAGTTACAAACCATTATATTTCTACCTATTTTGCCGTGAGCATTTGCTCTTCACTTGAAGGGACGGCTTGTTGATTGATGGACGCGGGCTAGGACCGCCAAAGATCTTGCCAAAACCCTCATTTCGACGCGCTACAGGGACCCTACAAAAAATCCTCAACTATCAAACAGACATATCGATTGCAGCCAGTAATATTAGAGCCCCGGGTTATTCTAGATCGATGTTGACACAATAAAGCAAGCTTAATTAAGCATGGGTTGAGAAGAAAACTAACCTATTGAATGAAGTAGAAGCACCGAAGAAAAAAAGGAGGGATGCATTGAAGGTCATCACCGGATTGAGGGTAGAAAGGATATGCTATCCAAGATCTCGCAGCAGATCCGCCAAAAATAGATGAGACAAAACAGAATTTGACAAATTGTGCCGGATCCCGCTGGAAATCAAGTTATCTTCTGAGTGTTGAAGTACAAGTTGGAAGACTTGGTTATGAGTAGACATGATAAAGAGCAAAGACTCTTCTAAGCTAGAAATTGATTTGCGGAAGCAACTAAAGAAATTGAAAGGCATGAAATCTTAATTGAACAAGCAAAGGAAAACTTAATTGCATTGAATTGGTTCAAGAAAGGCATTCACAGATTTTGGATTTCATAGGGAGAGCAGGACCTATTGTTCTCAAGACCAGGCCCTACCCCTCAGAGGGAGCTTCTTCTATAGAGCAGCTCATCACATTCGCCCATGTACTGCCAGGCCAAGGCTTTGGCAAAACCGGTTTGTTGTCGCTAGCTCCATGCGAGATGCTTATTGCCTCTTCTCGCTTGTGTTATCTCGTCCATGAAAGACAAATAAATGCATAAAAGGTTGCATCCGATGAGGGTATTCAATCAAATTTTGGTTTCCCACGCCGGAAAGGTATGCATTGCTCTCAACTAATTTAAACTTATATTTCTCTTAATTCATGTTTGTTATTAGAATCGTGATAGTTCTACATGTATGGCTTTCAAAGCATTGCTATTCCTTTGTACATGTATAACTTTTTAGTGTACATCCGTAAGCGTGAGGTACATAGGCATATATTTGCTTGTTTATTGATGCTTTTATTTTTGAGCTTGGATCAGCTTGTATCAGCTTGTACATGTCTCTAATAGAGTCTACATCCGCAAATAGATGTACATGCATTTATCTTTAGAGTGCATCCGTAGATGGATTCATAAGTATGTGCATTTTTACATGTATGTGCTTTTTTTGGGCATAGATCTACATTCCCTAACCGGATACCCGGGTACATCCGGGTACATCCGGTGCATTGAGGTACCTCTATGTACATTGAGGAACATGTACATGTACATTTGGCTATAGTTAAATGTAGTTACGCACATTTGGTACATTTTATGTACATGAAATGTACATGCTTGGCGTAATGTACCGTATATTTCTCATTAGTTCTGCTTTTCATGTTCTTTTTATGTCTATTGAAATTTAGATCATTTGTTTGTTTGCGATGAGGTCGTTCCTATCCCGTATGCCTTTAATGGTCGATGTTCTTGAGCCATCCAGATCGACTCTCTTTACGATTTTATCGAAAGCATAATAAGCGCATCAATCAGAGACCCTCAACCTTCCCGTAGCTCCGAGATCACCAATGACATTTACAAGGTGCGGAATAGAACCATATGCAACAAAGCCTCCTCTAACATGGCAAAGTGAAGTTGAGGAAATTGAGAGGATGGCACTTGAGAAAGCTAAAAGCAGCTTGCGGTGCGCAGCCTTCAATGATCGCCGCAATGTAAACTCTTTCATCACCAAGTGCTAAATTAGTAATTGGAGAAGTTCCTAAGAAAGATTCAACTTCTATCTCAAAGATCATCCGCAGTGCCGCCTCCGGACCTCGCATGTAAGAAGCTACAAAGGACACGATCCAGATTTTATCCCGTGAGATACTAGGGAAGAGGAAGTTGAGTTGGTAGTTGAGTCCACTCCAAAGAGGAGGCAAAAGAATGTCGGTGATGGCACTCCAAGAGGAAAAAAAAATGCAAAATCTCCAAAGAACAAAAAAAATGTCCTCCAAAAAAAAAATCTCCAAAGAAAAAAGTGCCACCACCACCAAGAAAGAGGTATGTTCAAGATGAACTAATTTTGTTAAACATCTCAGATTTATGATAATTAACCACATTTTTTTTGTACATAGGACACGATCATCACAGGCCGCGGAAGGAAGCCGATCCTGATCCCCGCCGAAGCCTAATCCCCGTGCACATGAGAACATAGTATGAAACACCTTCCACATTGTCCAGTGCCGCAAAAGACACAAATACATCCAAAACAAAATACACAGGTCATCTAAACCAGCCTCGCCCTCCCGTGATACAAAACATCCACATCACTTTCAAATTTCAACACGAGAGGCAATATGATCTCAGGGCTCCAAACTTTTTAGAGACCATTCTCCACAATGTTTAATGTTCTCACCATTCAACCAATTGAAGTTCATGCAAGCATCACAAAAGCACGAGAGTGGTCTCAGATAGCAACTTTATTGGATCTCATTGGGTTTATAGTTGACACGAACCGGGCGAGTGCCGTAAAGTCTTGCAATTGAATGCTTGCTGCCTGTTCACATCTGTTTTTCCAACCTCCCAAAACACCCTTTCACAATCCGATTCCTTGGCCCTTAAACCGCACAAGCCAAGCTTTCTGACCACCGGCATGCCATTTTGTTTTCTCTCGCCGCCTCAAGCCACAACTTTGCTATACCAGCCTCGCCATCATGTGTGCCTTTCCCATGGCCGCATCCAAAGAAATTTATATCACCTTAATTTTATTTTCAACATAGTATCTACGGATTCCATACCATGCCCGGCAAGGCAGATTTGAATTGAGATGCACAACCATCCCCACCACACATAATGAAGGTTTATGTGTCCACCTCCATTATTTTTAAGCCACCCCAAATGTAATTTAAAACCATGTTGCACAAAATGAGTGTCATGCTTCATGTCATCCTCAAACATAGAAATGCACTCGCTTTTTAAGCTTACCTTCTATTTTCATCATTGAAATATAGACCAAAATACTAATTTGATCGATTCCAATGCTCTCGATTGCACTTCGCCCTCGGGTTTCAATGTGTAGTTCTCTCAAAGTCAACAAATGCATAACACACTATTATCCGGAGTTTCTCAACACATCTTTTAAACTGCTTGCTTCGCTAAGTGTGTCAGAAAATTATCTCCAGAACTTAGCAAGCTGATTTTTCATGTTCTTTAACAAAAAACAGTATATTTTGTCATTCCGATCAACTAATCTAAGCCTTCTCGATGTACCTTTTTGGATGGCTCATTGACATATGCATATACTTGCTAGCCCACATTCTCAATTCCATCTTCCTCGCTTGGGACAGATGTCTAATTTCTTCACTCCACATTCATCACATTCACCTTTGATGCATTTTAGTTTATGCCATTCATCCGTCACATATTTCTCGCAAACCGTTGACCTTCACAAGATACTAACATTATCAAAAGTCTTCTTGTTTGCTTGACATACTCCATTGTTTTGTTTGGGATGCACGTACAATCGCAGCTGTTAAGTGCAATTAACATGTAGGGATCTCCTCATATCATTGAAGGCCTTTCTCGCATAAATCCGCTTGCTCATGTTTGACACAACAACATATGTTTCTCTCCTTCAATTTCCTTATGCAATCGTGTTTTGATACTGAACCGTCGGTTGGCAAATTTTGCATCGATTCGATATACAAACCGCTGATAAAGCCTCGATTGCAATAACAAAAGCATTAAAGACCATGTTAGCAAAATGATGCTCCAAAACCGATGCCAAAAGAGTATTGAACTATACTATTGTACAATTAATGTATGTTCTATGTACATAAAATGTCCATCCAACAGCCCAATCGATCATTCTTATCGCATACATCTAATGTACATCTAATGTACATCAAGACATCTAATGTACGTACCAACGCCCCGACCGACAGACATCCAATGTACATCCAATGTACATCCAAAGGTACATCTAATGTACATCTAATTAATGTTCCAATATTAGTACATCACATTAATGTTACAATATTAGTACAACTAATGTACATATGTATGATTTGTTTGGCTTCATTACCCGAAAAGTACACTAAAAAGCACACTTTCATTATAATGGGAAAATTTTTAGTAAACCGAATTTTTTATTTTGGGGTTGTATAGACCTTATGCGTGGGTTGTATACACGCAGTATAGTACCAGATCATAGACCTTATGCTCACGGGTTGTATACACCACCATGAAATATTTAGAAAACATATTTACTCTAATCATACACCTTCTCGCATGTGTTAGGTACATAATGTGTATGACACCCATGTATCATACATATATTTTTAAGATACATGAATAGATTTATAGACCTTTTCATAGTGTGTGATACACGTGAGTAGTACTCATGTATCATACATATGTTTGTAGCATACAAGCCTCAACCAGTCTTTACATCCTTCTTTGGCAACCTAATAAATGCACCCCACGCTTCACCAATGTTATCCTGACCCCAAAGATATGATTGAAGTTCAATAGATGGCACCACAGATTTCGTGATCTCTGCTACACATTCAATGGATCAACATCCTTGCCATGAAGGGTGGCTGGCTCTTTACCCCAAATGGCATGTATAATTGCCCTCGCTGGCCCCCCAAATGGCTCCATGGGAGGTGTCCCCCCTGGGGTATACCCCCCCCCTCCCCCTCCCTCCCCCTCCCCAACCCCCCATTTGGGGGTATATCTACTCCCCTAGCAACCAACCTAAATGGGGATATACCTGCCCCACCCCAAATGAGTATATAGGGGTATACCTACCCCCCCCAAAAAAAAAAAAAAAAAAAAAAAGAAAAAAAAAAAAAATTGGCGGATGCAAATGGCGCCATGGCGCCATTTGTGGTGCCATTTGCATCCTCAAGGTGCCATATGGGGGTATACCGCCCCCATGGCACCCCCCAAATGGCACTATTTGAGGGGTATACCGCCCCTCTCCTGCACCCCCAAATGGCCATGGAGCCATTTGAGGGCTCTAAATGGCACCCCAAATGGCTCCATAGCCCATTTGGGGGTATACCTACCCCCTCTGGCACCCTCCAAATGGCGCCATTTGGGTGGTATACCTGGCACTCCCCAAATGGCGCCATTTGGGTGGTATACCTGCCCCCCTGGCACCCCCCAAATGGCGCCATGAAGCCATTTGAGGGCTCCAAATGGCGCCCCAAATGGCTCCATTTGGATTTATACATGTGATGAATGGCTCTAACAAAAAGACGATGCATATAGAAAGACTTACCTGGGTATGGTAGTCACCATTTTGGTGAAAAACTATCTACGATCGAGTATATGGATCTTGTAAGAATATTGCAATACCAAAAAGAAGCCTAAAAACCCCCCCGCGGCAAACAAATAATGTTACCTAAAATAAATGACCGCAAGAAGCCGCTTAGAAGTGCCGACGCAGGTATGGAACCATTGAAGACCCCGTGATCCGCCTATAGAAGGATCTATACAAGCCAAAGAAATGATATGTCGAAAGCAAAGAACAACAAATTTGGGATTTCAAATTTTGAATTTCAAATTTGGGCGGGAGGGCTTTCAAATTTGGGCGGGCTGAGGGTTTCAAATTTGGGCTGCATTTTAAATTTACGCCACCTTCCAATGCAGCTTTGCCATACCCACCAGCCAAGCCACCTACATTCCATTCCGCCCGTGTTCAAGGAAGGGACGCCCTTGATTGGCCAAATTTTCGCCACCGGCCAAGTACTAGATGGCCTATTGGACCTAACGCCAGCGCCTGCTGCTAGATGGCCTAGCGCCGCCGCCGCTAGATGGCAACCGCACAATAAGCGCCGCCGCTAGATGGCCCATTGACCTAGCGCTAACGCCAAATAGCAGCTAGATGGCCTAGCGCCTAGTGCCAATGCTAGCGCCACCGCTTAGCACCTTTGTTTTCATCACTCTAGACACTAAAGATATCAAGAATCATGAAGGCAAGTCTCCAAGGCAAAGGTAGGTCTTCTTTTACTTGATTTTTTAGTTTTCCTAGTCAAATAGCACCAGTTTCTTGAATATATGTTTGCTTGATGCATATTGAGGATGCAAATGGCATGCATCCTTAGCATGATCTGCTTTATTAAATACATGTTGAGGAATCCAAAGGGCGCCATGGCGCCATTTGCATTCACCACCATGCATTTGGTCCAGATGTTATATCAAATGCATGCTGTGGATGCCTCATCATGTTTGGAAATGGCACCTTGAGGATGCAAATGGCACCATGGCGCCATTTGCACCCGCAACACCAAAAAAAAATTATAATTTTATTTTATTTATTTTTTTTTTTTTTTTTATGGTGTTGTAGCAAATGGCGCCATGGCGCCATTTGCATTCTCAATGTGCCATTTTCAACCATGCCGAGGATGCAAATGGCGCCCTTCGTGATGCTTAAGAATGGCACCTTGAGGGTGCAAATGAGCCATGGCGGCCATTTGCACCCCAACACCTTTTTTTTTTTTTTTTTTTTGGGTGTTGGGGTGTAATGGCACCATGTTGCATCCTCAAGGTGCCATTTTCAAGCATGCCGAGAATGCAATGGCACCATTTGCATTCACTAGCATGCAAAAAATATGTTGAGGATGCATTCACCAAAGATGCATTTGGTCCGCTATAGCAAATGCACGCTCGTGTATGCCAGAGATTTGCCGCGGAGTCACCTTCGGCCCAACTTGGTACCAATCAAGATTTTAGTCAATGATGAGATTCAAAATGCGCTTACAACTTTGACCTAAGAGGCATTTAGTGGGGTGGATTTGACATTCTTATGAATGTTGGCAAAGAAAAGCATGATCCTACTTAATGGCGTTGATTCAATTCAGCAACAACAAATTTCGTAATTTAGCTTCATAAAACAAATTTTCTTGATGTGTAAATTTGTCAATTTTAGAAGTTAATGATGCCCTTCTTCCCCGTAAAATAGGTAAAACTTGCTAACTTAAGTTGCGATTTTTTTTTTGGGTTGTTCCCCGAGATATTAATGGCGCCAATAAATGGCACTTTTAGATGCATTTTTTTGCTAAATGGCTTTATAATTGCTCAAAAATCGCCATAAAATGGATTAAAAAGGATTTTCATCCCTAATTGGAATCAATTTAAATTTCTCATTTTAATGAAATTGTGCTTTAAAATGTAAAATGATGTAATTTTGATATTCAAGTACATGTAAATGCAAATGCATGGACATGTAAGTGTTAATGGATGTACATCTAAAAGTACCTAATAGCACATCAATCGCAAAGATTTCTCGCTACTATGTAAACAATGTAAAATGTAAACAATGTAAAATGCAATACATTTCATGAAAACCATGTGTATTCATTAACAGTCACTCGAACGTAACTAGAATGTACGTAAGAAAGTCATGAAAGAATTTTGGAAGAAAACATAATCTCCAAAACTGAATTGATTCAATTACAAGAGCAAACCCGTGAGATATCAAGGTATTGTATTGCTTGTGTTCTCCCTCTTCATGACATCTCTAACCTTTGGTGAAACTTTAGTATTGTCAAGCCAAAATTCAATTAACCTCGACATTTGATTGAATCATCGATTCTATTTGATCTTGGCATCCTTCCTGCCAAAGCCCATACATTTGCTCCACTTAATGACATTATCTTCCTTCTTGTCGCAGCCTTTGGATAAATTTCTTGGCAGTATCTTTAGCAATTTTGAAGAAACATTCTTGTTTATATCTCCTTTTTTCCAACAATCATTGATAACAAAGAATGTTTTGTAGCCAATTTATCTTTGCTATTAGCGTACTTTACTTCTTGAAGCCCATCTTTCAAGTTTCTGATCATTGATTTCATAACAATAACTTCGAAGGATTTCCAATTACGGTTCGAAAAAGAAAAAGCCTCGGCATCTTGCAAAACAACGCGAGCACAAAACTAATCTTTGATTCGATCCGAAGCGTTTGCCGCAATCGAGGATGCAATCCACCGATTGCAACACGCCGCTTTTATTTGTTTTGTGGCATAACACCGGCCAATTTCGGCATACTTGCGCTTAGAACCATCACTTCCATTGGAATTCTCACCCTCCATGAACAGATTGAAATTGATTTGTATTTTGTAGATTCAATTGGCATGTGTTTTGTTCGAAATTCGCTTGGTGTTCGATCCGGTGAAAGGGGAATTTCGGAAAGGAGGGACGGATCCATTCAATTGGTTCTATGGTTAACCAAGAATTTCGAGGAATGTCGGGATGATCTTGCAATCATTGCATATCGACACAAAACGACAAAATGATAGTATCTTGATGTACATCTAAATGTACCCCAAAAAAGCACAAATTGGTCCTTCAATTCAAGATTTATGTAATGACACCCTTTCATGCTTTTACCCTTTCCTTTCCTTTTTTTCTGTGGCTCTTTTCCCTTTTATTTTTCCTTTTCCTTCTTTCCTTTTTCCCCAGGCCTTTTTTCCTTTCACTTTGCCCTTTTCTCCTCTCTTTTCATTTTCCCTTTCCCTTTTCAAAGCATGGCCAATCACGGCGGTAGGAAGTCGTGCGATAAATCTCATCCTTCGAATGCAATTAGATGATCTCAACCATACAAATTAGGGTTTGATTCATGACATACGCTAAAACTTTATAATATAAGATAATCTTGGATGCCTACTGTTTTGCTTAAGGTATATAAGATCAACAATACAGAAAATATAGGGAGTATTGAATCTTGATTAAAGATAAAAAAATATGTGACTGGATTTGACAAAATAGTTATGAAATGATAAATTATACAGGTTAAACAATAGTTTAACAATACATGGAAAGTAAGAAGGCAGTAAATCCTTCTGGACTACTTAGTCCTGTATTAATTTAAAGAATATATTACATGCTTGTGTAGAAAAGATGGTAGTAACTTTTCTAAGTCAATTTGACTTTAAGCCATTGTTGGGTGTATTGTCTTTGGTTTGCTCAGCTAATGTACAGGATGATAAGGTTATCAAGGGATTGACCGAGATAACTTGGACTTCTAGTATGGTTGTTGGCCTAGGCTAGTTGTTCCCGGATTTTTTTTTTCCATTAGCAGGGTCATAATTAGATTAAGTTATAGTCTAAGTGGTAGAAATAATATAGTCAAAGGAAACCTTCTAATAATTTGAGCTCAAATTGTTCATGAACCGCACCTTTCAAGTGAAAATTGAATGAGAAATTGCTCAAAAGAAAGCTTGAAAGAAAATGGTGCGAAATGACCAATATTTGGCCCAAAAGAAATAGGAAATTTCATGAAATAGTTAAATGATTAAGAAAAGTACGTTAATTAATAATCTATAGTTATAATAAATTTACTCTTAAAAGTAGCCCCAAAAATCTTTGGAAGCACATCTACTCTTTAGAAGTTCCCAAATTGTAGCCTGAACCTCTCTTTTGTCTTTGTAAAGCGAATTATAAGCTAATCTCCGAAGCTGTCATAGAGTGGGCACCAACAAAAGCAATTATGCACGAGATCGATCAACCCGGCAGTGCTTGGATAGATAACCTCATCGACTATCAAGGGATGAAAGATCTCTCAAAGAGGTCATCCTCAAAGAAGCCGTTGTTGGAAGGACAAAACAGGTAGCCAGGAAGATTGGAAGCTTCAGCTTGCATCCGAATGTTGAAGCACTCGTGGCAGGCGGCAGTAAATGAATTCTTGAGGCCTTGCAGCCTAGTCCAGACGATGAACCTAGCTATTCAAGCTCTTCAGACGAATCGTATCACTCTTGGAGGAGCAGCGACTTAGCACTTCAGGTGAATGATCACGAGGCTGGGGAGAAATTGAGATTGTAGTGTCCGCTTCTAAAGTTTTTTTTTTTTGAGGGTAAGATTATGGTATATTAAATTATAAAATAGAATACAAAGTTTTAGCCAAGGGCCAGCCTTTGCAAGCTGGCGGTCGTATCATCCCTAGAGCATGGAATAAAATAACGGCTAAGGTTAGCCAAATGGCTATTTTGTAGCAGTTTTGCCAAGAAAAACGACTAAACTAAATGGAAAAAATGCCCAAAAAAAAGAAAATTTTAGCCCAATTTTTTTGCCACCTAAGTGAGTTTTTAGGTTGAATAGCCAAACCTTTACCTCCAGACATATCCATCAGGACATCGATTAGCTAAACCTAAAATAGCGTGGGCTTGGAAAAATGGATAGATTAGCCCGAAATTCAACACCAATGTATGTACTAACTTTAAGAAATTTCAAATAGGGTTTATATTGTTCTTTTTCTTTTTTCCACTTTCTTTCTTGTTCCAAGTACAAAATTGAAGCATTAGAGGAAAAAGAACATTGTAGTCCCTTTTTTTTAGGTTTTTGAACATGTTCACGTATTCTTGTGTCTTGATTTATGTATTTACAATAAATTCAATATCTTTAGCAAAATGCTTGGATTTTTTTGAATTATTATAGCGTGATGGCTAATATTTGCCTTTCCATTTTGTGAAAATTTAGTCAAAAGCAAGAAACTGTGATGGAGAAAAATCATTTAGTTTAGCCATATGTTAGAAACTTCTAGCTCCAATTTGAAGGTAGTTTAGCTAAACCTATTTTGGCTACACCAAAATATAGGAGTAGTAATTTATTCCTTGCCCTAGAGACCCAATGACATTTGAAGAACATGTAGAATCCTTGTATGTGACCAATCCTGTCCAGATCCGTGTTATAATTTCGCCCAAACTTCTTATGATGGGCTAAAGCCATAAGTGCTACCTCGACGTTGAAGGTGTTCTTCAACCTATCCAAAGAAAAGTGTTGTCCTCCTAACGCAATGCCACACCTATGTTTCCATAAAGACCATAGTGCTATGTTCACCAACGAAGCTGAGACTATGTCCCCATCTGTTACCTCAATTATCCCTGGCCATAGGCATTGTTGAATGCTAATTCTAATGAGAGGGCATACCCATACCCAAAACTCCCATATCTTGGGACAAAAAAATAAATGTGATGTGGTTTCTGTGATATTGCATCCGAGAGGGCATCTATCAATAGGGCAAATACCTTGTTGGTGAAGTCTCTCCATAGTGCTTAGACCCCCCTGCAATGCCAACCATCGGAAGAACTGTAGTTTCCTAGAACAGAGAGTAGCCCATGAACTAGTTAGCAGTTGTGCAGTTTGAGTGGCGCCAATAGCTAACCTTCCAGCTGCTTTTAGAGGGGAACCTGGACAAAGGAGACGGTAGATAGTATTGACTATATATGTTTCCTCCCTTGACAAGCCCACTGATCACTAGGACCGTCTCTGCCAGACAAAGCATCCAAGGTACTACGTAATTCCTTAAAAATCTTCCTATCTCCCTCCCCTACTCCTGGGACTTTTCCTTTAAAACGGGACCAGAAAGCCATCGATACCATCCCAAAGGTGCCCAACCTTGGTGATACCCGATTGTCTCCACTTAGTAAAAATGCGAGGGTGTATGAGTGCAAGGGGAAGGTTATTTTATGCACCATATTCGTGTATTCCAAAATATGCTCAACTTCCCAGCCTCCCTTGGTGCATCTAATCGGAGCAAAAGAGATTGAACTTTCAGCCAAGCCTCTAGAAGCTTCCTCATCACCGAGATGTGCCCGGAGCGATTTTATAGCTATAGAAGAAGGAGCCAAGTTCAAGACGGGGTAAGGATGGCTTACCTTTAAGCTTGCATTTTTGAAGCCAATGCTTAACAAAGTGCAGTGCAGGGGAGGAGCTATCATGCAAAGGTTCCCTCCATACATACCTTCCAGCCAATGCTTGAGCTTGAGTAGCCAGTCCTTACAACCCAAACCACCGCCTCTCCCCGTCAATACACATTTGCACCAAGCCACTTTATGCATTCCTCCCCCCATATGAATTTCCCCGATGATGGTTTGGATTTGATTGTAAACACCTTTCTGAGCCACAATAACCGAGGAGTAGTAGACATGAGATGCTGAGAATGGCCTTTGCTATTGCTATCCTGCCAGCGGTAGAGAGACCTTTGTATGACCATAGTTGGACCTTTTTCCTGAGATTGTCCAGGATGGGAGTCCACATCCCTTTCAGATTATCAGAAAGAACCAAGGGTAGCCCTAGCAGTGAAGTGGCCTCATTTTTAAGAACTTCGGAAGCCAAGGCCCTTAACTCTCTGGATCAATATCCTCTTCAAAAGGCCATAGAACAAACATTTTGCCACATTGAGATGTATCCCGGATATCAATCCAAATGCACCCAAAACTTCATGAAAAGACACAAAACTAGAGTCATCAAACCCGAAAGAAGAAGGTATCGTCCGTGATATTGCATGATTGTGAGCTTGTTTGAGAGTCCGTAGTCGCAACCCAAGAAGAGTGCCTTGGACACTTTGAGTGCTATCATTTTGGTAAGCAGGTTGGCTATGATTAAAAACAGATAAGGAGCCAGGGGACAGCCTTGTCTTATTCCCTTTCTCAAATGAAAGACCCCTGATGGTTGGCCATTAATAAGGACTGATGCTGAGGCAAATTTGTTCAGGCCTAAGGCAAGCTCAACAAATGAAGCATCAAATCCCATGTGCAACATAATATCCTCAAGTCCTTTCCAGCGAAGGGTATCATAGGCCGTACGAAAGTCCAATTTGACAAACATACAATTTTGCTTAGAGACCTTGCACCAGTGTAGGCCCTCTCTAGCTGCCACAAAATTATCTAAAATGTATCTACCTGGCAGGAAGGCTGTCTGCTCACATCCAATAATTTTAGCAAGGATAGGCTTTAGACGGTTCGCAATTATCTTCATGATAACCTTGTAGAGCGCATTGGTCAGTGCTATAGGCCTCCACTCATTCAGCGTTTGGGGCCGGGTGACTTTAGGAATCAAGGAGATGAAACCTGCGCACAAGGCTGGATGCAAATATTTGGCTTCCCAAGCCCCCCTAACTGCTTTAGTAAAGGCAGGGCCAAGGAGGTCCCAAAATTCAACATAGAACTCCGGAGGGAAACCATCTGGACCAGGGGACTTACCTGGGGAGAGAGAGGAGAGAGTCCCAAAGATTTCGTTGTCTTCCAGATCACGCATTAAGCTCCTATTGTCATTCTGTGAGAGTTTCGTCCCCCACTGCACCTTTGCTAACCAGTTCTGAACTATGGTGTTATATGCAAGGGGGAGAGGATCTTCTTTGAACATGTCCTGGAAGGCACCCTTCACATATGTAGCAATGCCATCCTCTGTATCAATCCTTTTCTGTTGCTCATCCATAATGGATGTAATGCTATTCTCAGCCAACCGAGCCCCTGCAAGTCGGAAGAAGTGTTTGGAATTCTCATGGTCCACCTCGGTATACCATTTGGTTCTAGACCTGACTGCCGCCCCCTCCCCTCCTCCTCCTCAACCGCCTTAGCTCTGCCTTCAAGGTCGGCTTCGGACAATGTAGGGGCCGCATTATGAGGGTCTCATTAAGAGGTCTTGCTTGATGGATCTAAGTTGATCATAAAGACTATTCTTGACCTTTCTGAACTCCAAGGCCCTCTCCCGCCCCCATTTTTTAATCCAGACCTTAATCATCCCCATCCTCTGAGTCCATGCCTTCATGCTTGGCAACCCATCCTTCTGGTGAGAGGAAGCAAGAAATGCTCGGAGAGAGTCACGTAAAGCGTGTTTCCCAAGCAAAGGCAAAGATTGAATTTGAAGGGGGTATTTCCAGTTCTACGAGTCGACGGAGCATCTTCAAAAGTTAGCTTTTGAGGAACATGATCAGATTGGGTAAAGGCTAGGTCCCCTTCTACAAAGCATCTATCAAAGAAAGCCGCTGATTTATTAGCAAGATAGAACCGATCCAGCAAGCAGTATACCCGGTCGTGCCCTTTCTGTTTGTTGGACCAGGAGAACGATGCATTCGACGGTGGAACCAAGGAGAATCCCCCATTATCCAGTAATGAATTCCATGAAGCACTCTCTTCAGCTGACAAATTCCTATGCAATCCAATTTTTCCTCGTCCCGAGATATCTACAATATATTCAGATCACCTCCCATAAGCCAATTCTCAACATCTTCTTGTAGAGCAATCCAAGTCTCAATCTCTTTCCACATAATGGTCCTTTCTGCTGGAACATTGGAAGCATAAATATTGAGAAGGCCCCACTTACAACCCTATGTCTCAAAAACCACAGCCTGCCACCTCCCGTTCAAACTTTTAAACTGAAGTTTGACATTTTGCCCTCTCCAGAGCAAAGCAGTACCACCCTTCGTACCTAAGGCTGGACATGTGAGTGAGTCATATTGTCCCCCTACCCAAGTGGCCGAGAGATCACCCCGAAATCGGGAAGTCTATGCTCTTGTAAGAGAATGATGTCTGCCGACATTGATCTTATTGTCGCAGTACTGCACGCTTTTAGCGCACCCTTTGATACCCCGTAGATTCCACGAAAACCACTTTCATGAGAGGTATCTGGCAAACAACTCTAGCAGATCATGCAGAGGCCAAGTATGACATAGGACCAATCCTTGTCATTAACTAGAACACATTTATGTATTGTACCCAAATAATAGTTGCTAGTAAGTGGAGATTTTTGTCGCATATTAGATATCCTTTTGACCACCCTAGGTGGCATGGCCCCCTTGCTCATTAAAGTTGAAGGTGTACCTTGTTCCCAATACCAAGTAGGTGGATGCTTGTCAATTCTGCCAATTTTACCACATTGAAATATCTGTTTTCTAGACGTCATATCTTTAGCCATAGTAATTGTGTGTTGCCTTGTCAATGTATTGTGTAGTTGGAGCAAGTAGTTGTAACTATAGAGTGTGATTAATTTGAAGTTGGCAATCTCATGAAAAGGGCATAGGAGTATTGTCAGCACAATTAAGATGAAGCCACATGCATAGGCATGAGGATATGTATTTAACTTATATATCCGCATATGTATTTTAGAGTGCAGTAGATACAAATACTAGGACTTGGAATAGTTTGCCAAGTCTATGATAGCAGCTGGGCACATGAGCAAGCCAGCACCAAAACCCGGTTCCCAAAACCTGTGTGTTGCGGTTTCTTCCAAACATGTTGCATATTCCGATTGTGTGTATTTTAACACCACTAGCTTTGGCCAAACCCATAAGAGCAAGCCAGCACCAAAAACCGATTTCCAAAACCTATGTGTTGCATGGTCTCCCAAACATACTGCACATACTGCACGTTCTAGTTGTGTGCATTTCAACACCATTAACTTAGCGCCAAACCCATACGAAACTAGCATCTGATCTAGTTCAGAATAAACAAAGCAAGTAGACGAAGGGCAAAGACTAACCTCCCACTTAGACACCACCTTCTGCACTGTTGCACAATCCATTTAGAGATTGAAAACCACCAATCGTTGGTTCCGTAAGAACTTTTGGCCAGATGTGCGAGCATCATTGCTTCCATTATCCTCCATATGTATCTCTGCCGTCACTTTTTTCCCTTTTTTCTTCTTTCTGCCTGCTGGGGTGAAAGGTTTACCCTGTTCTACATCATCACAGCCATCTACATGAGTGATTTCGTAGCATTTCGAACCACTTCGGCTATTTCGAGCCATCACCAAAGACTCCTTATCTTTCGATCCCGGAATTCATGAATAGGAGCAGATCCATAAGTTGAAGTAGAATCTTTGCTGCACCTATTCTGCTGCATTATAGCAGCTGGTATAGTGGGTAGCTTTCCTTGTGCCTCCTGGTTTTCATGATCTTGGAGACCATCTTGGGATGCACCACCTTCTATTGATGAAAAGAGGAAGGACATATGAACATCTTGCATGGGTATTTCAGCATCTGCCCCACTAATGGGCATATCAACTTTCTGAGCATCCTTCGCCATAGCGCAATCCCATTTCTTGGAGTAGCCCAATTTGTAGACGCATACCCCCGCATCAATGGAGGTCACAGCAGTAGTTGAACCAGAAGCCATTTGGGCTGGAGTAGGAATGGGTGAAGTCATATGTGTAAGATTGGCAATAGCAGCGGTCTCCAGGCCAATGGCCAGATTGCTACTCAGAAAGACATTTTGAGTGGTCATCGAGGTAGGTGGCAGCCCTGACTCAAGCAAGCTGGAGGCCATGAGCGAGGTGGAGGCCATGTCATTCTTTTGACTGGTCAAAGGAGGAAGGGGCAGTGGGCTGGAGGCCACGTCATTCATTTGACCGGTCAAAGGAGGAAGGGTGGATCTCGAATCCATATCCAAAGATGCAATCTCCGACCGTCACGCATCCTTGATCGGGTCAATGATTTTTGCCATAGAATCTTGAAGAGGGCTATCTGGATGCCCATCATTGTCCATTTTTTCCACATGCTGGAATAGAGAAGTAACATGTTGAACAGCAACATTTTGAGAAAGGGGGAGTGGCTCAGACTTGGAACATTCCCCTTTGAAACATTCCCCCTTATCCTTGAGAAGAATACCTGTCAAACCAATTGATTGAACGGCATTGACAACTCCAATGATTTGTCCTTCTGTGGGTGCTGGGGATCCAGTTGCATGGGGTGCATGCGATCCAAGGACGTGCCTGGGGATGCTGGAAATTAGAGGTCCTTCTGGCCTTGATGCCCCTTTGTCAACCAACTAAACAACAACACCGTCGCCTTTGGTAACCCGTGATCACGCTTGACACTGCATGTAGCCCCGACTCCACGATCTTGCATGGGATGGGCAGCCCGGTGGCAGCAATTTGAAATCCAATATCCTCATTGAAGTACCCACAAAAGTGGATGAACTCGGGGATAGGCTTTAGGAGGTCCACTGAAATGCAAATTTTGGGGTTTCATCCATCATGCTATCCAAACGGACATATTCACCCAAAATAGAAGCTATCATCCTAAAAGATGGCTCATTCCAATATTCTGACCGAGATCTGAAAGGGAAATCCATATGGGATAGTAGAGAGCCCTCAGTCCCAAGGCTCTGAATTCCGCATCGATACTTTTGAAGGAAGATCCGGCCATTTGGAGTTGAAATCAAGCCTTTTTGGAAAAGCATCTACTACCCCGGTGGTAGCAACAAAGGAGCGGAAGTAAGTATTGCCTTAACTTGGACTTTGATCCCTATCTTGGATCCGCAAAACTCTTTCAAGGGTTTTTTTATTTCAACCCTCGCTGGGATTGCCTCTCTCTACTTTTCATAACTTCATAATAATCGATCTTATCTCAACTACAAGCTAGCGAAGAGAGAGCCCGCCTTGGGGACTATCAATCTTATTTGTTAGACAAGGGAGGGGTGGTATTTGGAGCGGATATACTTGAGCAAAACTCCTGCCATCAAACCCTCCAAAGGGAGCTTTCTCCATTTAATAAAGCTCTAGTAAGAATTTGGCTCCCAAGAAGTCACACTGAACGATGAGAGATTGCTTTGGAAGAGCCAGATAGTCGCCAAAGATAAGGTTTCTGATTGACCTTCGGACTTCAAACTGCTCATCCAGAATAACCAAGCCACCAAGACACCTGAACTGATCTTGATGCAGTACCCCGTGATCCAATATTGTAGACCAGAGTTCTTCTACAGGCCCACTAAGTACTCCCCAAAATATGTGAGTGAGGTTAACAAGAACCACAGATCTGTAGATTACACGTGAAGAAGAGGGAGAACTGGCTGTAGAAATATTAGAGTGTTGGGGGCTTGGTGTGTCTGGAGAACGAGACAGTGGACTTGCAAGGGGGGGTGTATCAAATGGAGGGGGTGGAGATACCGAAAGCAATGGGGGATGAGGAGATCGTGAGTCTCTGTGGGGAATGAGGAAGTCGAAGTTTAAAGAGAAGAAGCCATGTTAAGAGAACCATTAGACGATAGACTTCCACAGATTCTAACCCTTATAAACTTCAAGAGAGATGTAATCCACGAATGCAGGGCAGAAGACTTTAAACTTCGAGAAGCAAGGATGATCAGCACCCAAGAATACAATTTTCTACTCAAGTGATGTGGCTTGAGGATCCAAAGACGATGAGGCAGCCTATCTCGCGTATGCGGGGTCGGGGAAGAGATTCTCAACTACCGTAGACGTCCACACACCAAATGCCACAAAATGCTTCCTGATCGTGGGATGCCAATCACAAAGTATCTCTCCCGGAGAGCGAGGAGGCGAATCGTGGAACCGCCGAGCACCGAATGATTAGAGACAAATGGTGAAGGGGTCGACCCATATGAGGAGTATGGAAACCTTTATGGAGGGGGATGCAATCATTTCGGTAGTAGCGTACCAGAACAGAGGTAGTCGATTTAGAGTGTAGGAAGGATGGGTAATAATAGAGAAGATTTAGGGCTCTATAGATTCTATTACACGTATGCACTAGGAGGGATAGGCCATTTGTGCGAATCAAGAGTAAAATCGGGAGCAAGCATGCTAACTTAAAGATCTGCCGCTTCTGAGGGGCCCCATAAATTGGTTTGCAATTTTTTTTGCGGGACCGCCACAAAATCGAGGAGGGCAGCGGGATCATTTGATTTTAGCAGAGCTCGAACACCTTGACCAATCTTCCCTCTTCATTCACTAAAGATGTCAAAAATTAGCAGGAGCAAAGATGTCTATCACCAACAAAATCGCCTTTCAACCAACTTTCAACCAGCTCCACTGGGCTTTCCGGTAGTTCCTGCCCAATGAACAAATGGTCCGGGAAGAACTGATCTTCGAGGAGAGCTTCCCGCAGCTCTAGAATCGACCTTGCGTACCAACCACAAAGATAATCGCCACCGTGAATAACTATGGTAAACAATCCGGCTTCCTTAGGCTTTCTACCGCAACAAAGGCGCAGAGGGAGACCCATAAACCAACAATAATCAAAATAAGCCCCGCCTCCTACCGGGCTAGCTAGAGAAACCAAGCTACCACCGATCTCTATGTCACGTAAGATTAGCTTAGACTACATAGCAAATCGATGGCCTAGTCGCGCTTAAAGGCGGGAAGCAACGAAATACCATCTCCTCTCGTGGAATCTCACTTCCCGGGTTAAATTCAAAACAGTTCAAGTAGACATGCAAGTTGCAGAATAGTGTGATGAAGGAGCAAGCAAAGAAGAGCAATCTCAAAGAATAGGAACAACCTCAGCATAATACCAAGCAGCAGGAGCAACCTCGGCAATAGGAGCAACCCCAGCAGCAGAAAGAGCAACAAGAGGAGCCAGCAATGTGGAAGAAAAGGGCAAGGAGAAAGTGGTCGCAAGGGAGGAAGAGACATAGGCAAGAGAGAAGCCAACAAAGAGGTGTGAAGATAGGCGGAGGGAGAGCATAGTTATCAGAGAACCACAACCTGACGAACCAGAGGAGGACAAGTCCGAGGAGGAAGAACCACACCAACAAGAGGGGAAGCAAGAGGCGAAAGAAGAAGAAGAGGAGAAAGCCCAAGCCCAAGCCCAAGCCACCCAAGAAGACGGCCAAGAAGTACAAGATGAGCGATAAGCCATTTAAGCTGAAGCAACACATTGAGTATGAGAAGTAGAAGGTAGCATACAAGATTTATCTCCGCCGATTGATCCGACTTAATTACCAATACTGCAAGCAGAGTGCTGAGGTCCGTCAAGATGGCCGACCAAGATTGAAAAGCAAGCCTCCACCACCTCGATCTGACTCTTTGAAGAAGGTCTGCTATGGGCTAAATTCCAAGCACAATAGAGCTTCTCGGGAGATCTGGCACTGCCAACAGTGCACCAATCTGTGGAGTCAGAAAGCCTCTTTTTAGTGCCTACATCGAGAAATTATGCGGGAGTTCAAGATGGATTATTGAGTCACACCAACGATAATGCGCCTTGCCGTGAAGCGGCATCGTGGGAGCGGACGCAACTTTTCGACGAGGCCAAGATCTGCGCCATTCACGTTAAGAGGATGACCATTATGCTCAAGGACATGAACTTGGCATGGAGGATTAGAAAAGATAAAATTTAAGAATCTTTGCATAAATTTTTGAGCTTGTATGTATATATGTTCATAGAATTAATGATAGAAGGGAGAGAGATAGAGAGAAAAAAGTCAAAGTCAAAGTCAACTTGGGTTAGTCCGCAAGAAAATGCCTCTCTCATCTCACCTTAACCCCCCTTTGGCGTTAGAGTAACCCAAAGCCCTTTGTTGTACTTAAATTTGTCCGATAGACATGAGAAAAGTTGCTAGATAGCTTAGAATCGCGTGTAAATCTTGTATCTTAGGCACTTTAAATTTGTCAAAAATTTATGTAATAGTCAAGATTGACCCACTGGTCACTCAAGACCAAAGCCCTTTGCATCAAGAACGAGACTCACCCCCTTGTTTGCACTTGTAGTTGTTAGATTGACATAAAATAAGTTAATAGAATAGAGCAAATCATGCACTATAGCATTTTACATTAGCTAAAGAGATTTAAAATTGCTTGAAATGACCCCATTCGGGTCACTCACAAGAAAAGGCATGTGCATCGAGAAAAGCGTATACAATTGGTGGTAGTAATTTGAGTCTTGTGTTTTGAGGAATTTTTTGCGTAATTCCCCTACCATGGGAATCGAACCTCCCACCCATAGAGATGAACCTCCCTAAACCTCAGAGGGACAAGAATCATTTATGTTTGAATTATAATCAATTATAAATTTAAGCTTTAATCATGTTAGATAATATTAATGGCCAAGACCCTTAGAGTTAGAACCAAGATTCTTAAGCTAGATAGAGACAACATCTGCATTCATCTTACCTTAGTTGTCGCTCTTACCTTGCTAAGTGTCTTCTTGTCTACATATAGATAGTATAGTAAAATCTTTTCTCTTAGCAATCCAACTAGTTGCAAAGGGCTTAGAAATTATTGTCACACGTTGGTATGACACACCAACACACGTTATAGATGCACTACCAGCAAGTGTCTTCCCCCTTGTGCACTTTAGGGCAGTCAAATAGGTTAGAAGAACCTTCGTTGCAGATCTTCGAGGCCTCGACACGGGACCCACTCGACAATATCAATGAATTGAAAGCAGAGGGCAACCTTATGGAGGCAACTTCAGCAGATCAAAGGCCAAGATTGTGTACAGGAAAGCCCGGACAAAAATAATAAAGGGGAGCCTGCAGAAAGGACGATTGCAACATCAAGAATAGACACAAAAGTTGCCAAGAGGGCTATGCAATAGCCAATGGGCATCATGGCACTTACAAAATTGATCACATTAGGGGAGCAATGTCTCCTTGTCAAGGATATTCTTCAAGTGCCATATTGTCTCGAGGAAGGGCCCCACATCGATGACTAATGTCACAGCTATGCTCATTCGAGAGCAAATATGCCCATCCGAGAGCTCTCGCGGCCCTACGCAACCCCCCGTGTGAATGTGCACCCAAACCAAAGGGGTTTTCAGGGGGGATTTAATTTAAATGTGTTGGATGCATTGGTTTACGTTAATAGATGTTAATGGTAATTGTGTGTTACTTGTTATATTAAAAAAAAAAATTGAGCCCTTCGGGTTCTAACAACCTTAAAAACCTTGGGGAATTGATATGCAAATCAAGGTTTAGTTTCAAGAAGAAGATGGAATTTTATCAAAATATAAAGGTAGCAAGAAATGTGCATATACAATTTAACATTGAGCTATGTGTATTTGAGGCAATATCAGTAGCATATCTTAGGGGATTTGAATCGAATGTCCTCTTAAGTGGCATCGAATTAACGTGAACAATGTATATATTGATTACATGTTTTTGACATGTTTGGCCTGCATGTACAGGTTGATTGATCTCATCTGTGATGCCTTTTGCCTAACACCACTACTATTCATGCCGAAGAGCTTGCTCTTTGTTTGTTTCATCTCATTCTTCTCAGCATTAGCTGTCCATGGAAAATAAACAAAGGTGACTATACATAAGAAAATGGTAAGGCATGTAAATTAGAAAAAAAAAAAAAGGATGGTAGCGATGAATGGTTGTTTGAAGGGGATGTTATCAACCACGAGGGAAGAGCAAGATTAGGGAAGCGGCAGCATAAATCACAAGCACAGATCACGGTGCTTTTTTGCAGAATGGGCCGTTTAAGCAAAACTGATTGTGGCAAATAGAACAGAGGTCGTCTGTTGCTTTGCTTGTAAAACATAACTGATTCTTCAGGAGGTCTGTAGCAACTAACCCTATGTAGACTAATCTAAGATTCTACGATGGTAGCTTTTATCCCGCATAGACTGGTTAGAACCCACACATCAATGACGTCTACCCCTTTAAATTTTTAATTTCTACAAATTTAAATACAACGCCTTTTGCTTGATAAATCAGGCACATCTTTAATGCTCGAATATAATTTTTCTTGCCCAATTTTTTATTTTTTTAGCACACTATAATTTTTCATTTCCCAATTCTTGAAGTCTCTGGAGACATTATCTATAGATGTTATCATACCAGGTTTATTCCTCTGGCTTTTTGATGGTGCATTTGAACATGCCTTATTGGTTTGCATTGGAGGATTTCCACTGAAGCACTTTAGGTGAATGATCACGAGGCTGGAGAGAAATTGAGATTGTAGTGTCCGCTTCTGAAGTTTAAGAGCAAGCAAATGTGAGCAATCTCGCGAATACGAAACAACCCTAGCGGTATACCAAGCAAAAAGGGAGCAACCTCGGCAATAGGAGAAACCTCAGCAACAGGAAGAGCAGCAAGAGGAGCCAACAATGTAGAAGAAAAGGGCAAGGAGAAAGTGGTCGCAAGGGAGAAAGAGACATAGGCAAGAGAGAAGCCAACAAAGAGGTGTGAAGATAGGCGGAGGGAGAGCGTGGTTATCAAAGAACCACAACTGGACGAACCGGAGGAGGACAAGTCCAAGGAGGAAGAACTGCACCAACAAGAGGGGGAGTAAGAGACGAAAGAAGAAGAAGAGGAGAAAGCCAAAGCCCAAGCCACCCAAGAAGACGACCAAGAAGTACAAGATGAGCTATAAGCCATTTAAGCTGAAGCAACACATCGAGTATGAGAAAGGTAGCATATAAGATTTATCTCCACCGATGGATCCAACATAATTACCAATACTGCAAGCAGAGTGCTGAGGTCCGTCAAAGATGGCCGACCAGGATCGAAAAGCAAGCCTCCACCACCTCGACCTGACTCTTTGAAGAAGGTCTGCCATGGGCTAAATTCCAAGCACAATAGAGCTTCTTGGGAGATCTGGCACTGCCAACAGTGCACCAATCTGTAGAGTCCGAAAGCCTCTTTTTAGTGCCTACATCAAGAAATTATGCAGGAGTTCAAGATGGATTATCGAGTCACACCAACGATAATGCGGTCTTGCCAGGAAGCGGCTGAAGTGGAGCGGACTCAACTTTTCGACGAGGCCAGGATCTGCGCCATTCACGTCAAGAGGATGACCATTATGCTCAAGGACATGAACTTGGCATGGAGGATTAGAAAAGATAAAATTTAGGAATCTTTGCATAAATTTTTGAGCTTGTATATAATATATGTTCCTAGAATTAATGATAGAAGGGAGAGAGATAGAGAGAGAAAAAGTCAAAGTCAAAATCAAAGTCAACTCAGATCAGTCTGCGCGAAATGCCTCTGCGTTACGAACGCAGACCCTTTTGGCGTGGAGTAACCCAAGTCGCCCTTGTTGTACTTAAATTTGTCTGATAGACATGGGGAAAGTTGCTAGATAGCTTAGAATCGTGTAAATCTTGTATCCGAAGCACTTTAAATTTGTCAAAAATGTTATATAATAGTCAAGATTGAGTCAAGTGAGCCACTCGGGTCACTCCACGCCAAAGCCCCTTGCATCAAAAACGCAGACCCCCTCTGCGCGAAGTAACCCGAATCGCCCTTGTTTGCATTTGTACTTGTCATATTGACATAAAATAAGTTAATAGATGGCCTAGAATAGAGCAAATCATGCACTATAGCGTTTTACATTAGCTAAGGAGATTTAAAATTGCTTGAAATGACCCCACTCAGGTCACTCCGTGCAAAAGGCATGTGCGTCGAGAACGCAGACACAATTGGCGTGAAGTAACCCGAGTCTTGTGTTTTTGAGGAAATTTTTTGCAAAAGTGCTTAGAAAAATTCCATGTCCATTTTAGCCACCTGCCATGCATTTTAGTGTCTTGTAGCACTCCATTCTAGCTTTCCAAATCATTTAAACCTCATCTTAAAAAAATTCAAACAAGCAGGTAGCAGGAATCAAAACTCCCACCCATAGGGATGAACCTCCCTAAACCCCTGTGCCAACCACTGAGGGCAAACATCGTTTATGTTATAATCAATTATAAATTTAATCTTTAATTATGTTAGATAATATTAATGGCCAAGACCCTTTAGAACCAAGATCCTTAAGCTAAATAGAGACAACATCTGCATTCATCTCAGCTTAGTTGTCGCTCTTATCTTGCTAAGTATCTTCTTGTCTACATATAGATAGTATAGTCAAATCTTTTTTTCTTAGCAATCCAAAATTAGTTGCCAAGGGCTTAGAAATTATTGTCACATGTTGGTATGACACACCAACACACGTTATAGATGCACCACCAGCAAGTGTCTTCCGCCATGCCTTTGTATCATAGATAATTATCTAGGAATTCATTCTACCTAGGTAATTTAATCCAACACACCAAGTGCACTCAATCTCCTTATACCACTCCATAATAGTAGGGTCATTTGGGGTAGAGTGGATAAAGATATAAAAAAGGGTTTGTAGAGTGAGTAGACATAAGTTGTGGTAGTATTAGTTGCCTTGAGCACTTTAGGGCAGTCAAATAGGTTAAGAGAACCTTCGTTGCAGATCTTCAAGCCCTCGGCACGGGAGCCACTCGACAACATCAATGAATTGAAAGCAGAGGGCAACCTTATGGAGGCAACTTCTGCAAATCAAAGGCCAAGATTGTGTACAAGGAAGCCCGAACACAAATAATAAAGGGGAGCCTATAGGAAGGACGATTGCAACATCAAGAATAGACACAAGAGTTGCCAAGAGGACTATGCAACAGCCAATGGGCGTCATGGCACTTACAAAATTGATCACATTAGGAATAGAATAGAATAGAATATGATTTTATCATCCACGGAGACCAACCGCCTATGGGACCCAAGTACAAAGAGAGAGCAAAGAGCGCGACATTACTACCAGATTAAAAACCCCCTCACCAAGGGTTTCGGGAAAACCTTAGTAGCAATAAGGATGCTTGACATACCGCATTATATACATAATCACAAGTACAACCAGGTTAATGCCTGGACAGGGGGCATAACAGAGTCCGTATCTATCTATTACCTCCTGAGGTACGATCCCAACAAGCCTCTGAGAGGCCGTGCTCAAGAGCTCATGCAAGGCCCGATGGGGCACAACTAACCGAGCATACCGAGCCCGATATGCTCGTCGCACGGACAGGCGGAGGGCGTGACTTTCATCCTCAATGGCGCTGCTGACAAAGACCGACTGGACTCGCCCTCACGCTGCCCCCAAATCCATCTCCCCGCGCCTCAATGCGGAGGTGGTGTGCACTGCGAATGGAAGCAATCACCCCGCGCTTTTCATGGGTAGATGGGTGCGCAGGTAGTGGTGTGGACCCCTCGTGAGCATGGGATTAACCTCGCTTTGTCGATAATTTGCCACCTTGACATGTGACAGGGGCCTCTGCATCCCAAAGCTTGGCCATGAAGCAAGCATCCAAGTATCGCTTCAAGGCACCGCGTTCGTTCCTCGGTGTATGCACCGGTCCACATCGTATTGCCGCACATTCCATAGCGAACCACCGGGCTTGCTTGTCTTTCCAAAGGCTTTGAGTCGTTGGGGCCCATCGCCACCGCCAAAGCAAGGTTGGGCAGCCGGGCTTCATCCATAGCCACCACCTTCCGAAGTAAATAATGTGACGCTCCAGCAGCCCCCCTCAGAATGGAAGGAAGCCTGCCTCCGAGCAAGATCCGATATGGGGCCGTGGATTTCACTCCCGGTGCCCGCCAAGAAAGCCTTCTACACTGCCTAGATCGTTCCAAGTGGTGAGGGATATCACCGCCCCACACTTCTGCCCCATAGAGGAGGACCCGGTTCAACCAAGGCCCTGAACAAGTGTGCCTGGTGACCCCATACATACAAACTACGCCTTTGTGAATGTTGTTTTGCATTGCATCTGTGGCTTTCCGACTGCAGTGACCCGTAACCCGATGGATGCATCCCAAAGTCGCGGTAGTAGAAAACTCAATGCCCAAATACTTATAAGATCGAGCCACCTCCACTACCCGCCCCGGTAAGTGAATGAGGGAAGGCGTGGAGTGCGGGATGATGGGACCAGCCCCAGCACCCTTGTCTTGGCCAAGTTAACTCTCATGTCGCTGAATTGGCGTAAAAGTGTCCAAAGCATCCGGTGGCGTTGCATGTCCTCCCGGGTATATCGCGGCAGGTCAACATCATCGGCATATATGAGTTGCCGGATTATGTGGTGCATCAACTCGAAGGCCTCCCCGTTTTCGCCTAGCCATTCTTCTAGCCGGTCAATGTACAAGCCGAAGAGCGCCGCGGGGATAGAGGAACAGCCCTCAAGCGCACCCCAATGCTACTAACAACGGGCTCCCCGACAAGCAGGAGACGAATCGAGCAAGCCCCGATAGTCTCAGATATAGCATTCTCGCAAGTCGACGGGGTCCCTAGTCGCCTCAAATGTCCCCACAACTTATCCCGAGGCACTTTGTGGTCAAAAGCCTTTGGCGAAATCCACAAAGCAACAAGCATGCATTCCAAGGCCGATTCCGCTATCCTCTATGAGTGTTCGCAGAGTGAAGATATGGTCAATAGTAGAATGCTCGGGCTGTCCTGCAAGGCGAAGCCCGCAAGACTTCTCCATCCTCTCAGCCCAAAGTGTCAATTGCCGCCAAGAATCCCGGCAAGCAACTTGGCAAAGATTTAATCGACCATAATGGTAACGATAGTTGGTCGGCCGTGGGGTCCCCTGCTTTGTATATGGGCACAACTCTACCGGTAGTCCAAAGGGGGGAAAGCCTTCTTGCAATGCCCTCGTTGAAGAGTGCCGTGAGAACTGGCACCATTGGGGCCCTACCACTTGAGAAGCTCACCGATACCATCCAAATCTGGCCGCCTTCCAAGCGGCGTTGCGGGCCCATTATGACATCCCCTTCAAGAATGACCGCTAGGCTTGTCTCATGAGGTACTGGTGCCCGCTTCCATTGGGTCATACAAATACGCAAGTATCTCACCCATTGTTCCGGGTAATATTTCCCGTGGGTCGTGGCAGCTTACTCAAGACCTTTCTCCGTAAGGCCCTAGGGTGGCGGTCTAGAAGACCAAACATCTGTTCCGAGTTCATAAGGTACCTAGCTTTCTTTGGTCTTGAGGAAGGAGCGGTATTGACGGACGGCATCTTGCGGGGCGAATGGTGGGGTCCAAAGACTTGGCGAGCCATCGTTTCAACCCGACATTCGGCCATCGAACCGCTGATTAAGGGGGAAGGTGGTTGCAGCCCACGTGGATCGCCTCCTTGTCAATGATATTCTTCAAATGCCATATTGTCTCGACGAAGGGCCCCACATCGAGGACTAATCTCACAACTACGCCACCAACAAGTAG
The DNA here is from genome assembly GCA_021234155.1 of Isoetes taiwanensis. Lineage (NCBI taxonomy): Eukaryota > Viridiplantae > Streptophyta > Lycopodiopsida > Isoetales > Isoetaceae > Isoetes > Isoetes taiwanensis. Next base: position 5,139,523 of record JAJEKV010000079.1, read on the forward strand.
ACGACTTCATCAACTAGTCACATCAAGAGTTCTAAAGGATGAGACTGGACATACCTCCTAGAAAGAGAAACTATCGCAACCAGCCCATAGTAATATCAGATTTAGACTTTCATCACCTTCGGAAGAGAAGTTGCACGCTTAGAAGTGGTAAAGCACTCAACATTGTCATTAGTCTTACAACAACAACATCCGACTGCCAAGATGGAAAATCAAATCGACAAGGACAACACAACAGTATCGATTCAGGAGTAGAAGGATCATCCTAAAATCTTGTAGCCTCCGAGGCAGATGAATCGACATGAAAGATTCTACGGAATGGAGAACATTACCTTCAGGCCTTTGGGGATGCGACACCGAGACCTTATGTAGCCCACTACATCATCGAGTCTACTAATATGGATAACTTTAATGAAGATAGTCAACATCAACATTAAGGACGAGCAGAGTCAGAATATGTTCGACAAAAGAAAGCAGGGCATATGAATGATTATACAACGACTCCAAGGAGATCACATTTTTCAACAAAATTTTGGATCATCGTCTTGCTACTCCGAACGACTAACGACTACACCAACGTTTAGCACGCTAGAGGACCTATCAGATAGTTGAATATCTTAGAATTATGGGTGATAACATCCATGATGGGATTGGGACGAAATTTCGAGTAGATTTGTGTCATTTCTTTTAGAAAGGATGGACCTAAGAATTGAGCAAAGCTTCAAGGATTGGGAATAAAAACGTATGGAGTACTAAAACTATATACATTGCTGACAGATATCCAACATATTGGAACCTCTTCGTGAGCTTGATCACCTCGCTAAGCAGGATTCAATAATAGGATAATCGTCGACCATGTATACGACGAGTACCTCCGCAACATAATGAATAATACGACCAAATGAAGGGAAGCAATCTAACAAGCCCGGCCAACTTCTTAGATGGCATCAACTTAAAGGTGGGACTATTTCAAGAGGGTAATAAGCAATAAAAAGGAGATCCTAGAGTATATATTAGATCTAAAACAAGAATAATTATTTAATTTCATAGTTTTATGTCCAAAGGAAATGTCATGTCGACCAAACATTGCGACCATAGGATTTATGTAAGCAATTCTTTAACCTATAACCTTGCACCTCCTAGATGGCGGACATCTTTAAGAGAGAGACTCTTAAGCCTAAGTCTAGGCTAGTAAGTATGGCAAGACTGAGCAATTAGCAACAACAAAGGAACAAGAGTCAAGTTTGATATCAACCTTAAGTGGAGCAAAGTAGAGCATAGACGCCAACTTATATGTACATTGGCAAATATGATCTCATAATAGGCATGGAATTTTAAAGCCGATTAAGGCACTAATTGATTATCATATGCAAGAGATGTTTATCCCAGCACTAAAGGGCAAGCACCTTATAGTTAAAATTAAGGAAATAATTTTAGTGCATCATGAGGAATGAGGTCGTACATACCTAAGCTACAAGTCGTCGACCCCGACAACAAGAGCAAGAAGGAAGATGCTACTTCGGAACAGTTACCTCGGCCGATTGCTAAGCTGATCAAGAAGTCCCACGATATATCTCTGGATAAAATTTAAGAGCTTTTGCTCTATAGAGACGTAGAGTGTGAAATCACTCTTTCTCCAGATGCAGAGCCGACCAGCAAAGTTCTTTATAGAATGCCCGAGCTAGCAGAGCTCAAGAAGCAGTGTAGGAGTTGCTCGACTTGGGGATGCTTTCAGCCTAGAGGGAAGTCAAAAGATGCATATCAACCATTGGTAGCTCAACAAGCAGGTGACGTAATGGATCAGCTCCAAGGAGCAAAGTCTTCTCCAAAATCGACTTAAGGTCAGGCAATCATCAAAGAAGCATGAAGGGGAAGATAATTATAAGACTGCTTCAGAACACGATACGGGCACATTGAGTTCACAGTAATGCCCTTGAGTCTATCAAATGCTCTAGTGACTTTTATGCGCTTGAGGACTGTCATCTTCAAAGATTTCTTAGACGAGTTCATCATCAATTTTTCTTCGACGACATCGTGATCTACATCAAATCAATGGAGAAGCATGTAGTCCATTTGAGGGAAGCCTTCGAGATGCTAAGACGTCGCCACTTATTGGCAAGCTTTTGAAGCATCATTTTGCAATGCCATCTCCACTTCGTCAAACGAATTCGGCAAGAAGATAGAAGAATCCATCTCCTCTACCATGGAGTTCAAGCACATATGGGCTAATGGGCGCAAAGACGGATTAAGAAAGAGAAACCTTCAAACATTTAAAAAGGAAGGCAATCTTTTATATCACAAGAACAACTATGCGTACTTGGAGCATCAAGAGTAAGAAAATTAATCTTCAATGACATGCATAATAGCCCTATTACTGGTCATGCAAGATTTATAAAGGCCTACTTCAAGATTAGAAATAGCTACTTTTAGCCGGGCATGAAGAAGCAGATAGTCAGCTATATCCAAGAATGTCAGTTGTGTTAGCAGACAAAGGCAGAACAACTTCGAATCCCAGGAGTTTTGGAACCTTGGGCGGTGCCAAACGCCAAGTGGGAAGTTATCAGCATGTATTTCATAGCAGACCTTCCAAGGATAACAAGGAGCTTTGATGCCTTGATGGTTGTGGTAGATAAGTTATCAAAAAGGGCACATTCTTGCCATGCCGTACCACAGACACAACTTTGGATCTAGCAATATTGTCTATATAGGTTGCATGGAATGCCCAAGGCGATCATCTTTGATAGAGTTCTGAAGTCATCAATGCCTTTTGGTGAAACGCTCCTAGAGCGTTAAACACTTGGAATCAAACAAGAGAAAGAATAAAGGACTCAGATAATAAATATCTTTCATTAATAGAATTCATAAATTCAAGGTTACAATTGGAACTACATAAGATTCTAAGCAAGACAGCATCTCTACAATCCCTCAAGCATCTCTACAATCCCTCAAGCTCCCCTCGCTCAACGGTCTCGTGGTTGCCAGATCAATCTGTAAGAAATGAGAAGGAAATGATGGGGATTAGTCCAGAACAAGGACTAAGTGGGCAACCGTTACCTGGTCTAAGCAATATGGAAAAGAAACACAACATGGCAATACAACTTCAACAGAAAAGAAACACAACATCACAACACACAACATCATCAGTTATTAATGTTATCCAGGGATGATCAGTCCCTCGCCCAGGCTCTCACGTACACCGTTCGCGACACGGATGCACGTTCACACACCAATCACCTGGTGTGCACGATGCTCAACCAGCTCGCCCTCCGCATCGGCGAAGGGAGCGGGTTCATTCACACAATTAATCCATATCTTATTAACATTCCACATAAACCATGTTAAGCATTAGAAAACACAAATAAAGAAAAACGTTCCAACAATCATTAAATACTAGCAAGGAATCCTATAAAGGGTACTCGATGTATAGGTAGGAGCGAAGATAACGTTATAAAGACTTAAAAGGAAAAGCTAGATAAAAGTTGAGTTTCAACCAAAACTCGGACCTGGGTCTATGGGCAACAAGTTAAACCCTTAACCAACTAATCTATCAATGGCTTTTAAAAAGAAATGACAAGATAAAAACTAAAAAACGTTATAAAAGGGTTTAAATGGTTTATCAAGAACTGTTAATGAAAGCGAGCATAGCGGACTCGGCAAACATGGCCGGATCTTAGCCGAAGGGCGAACCGGCGGAATCAGCCAGAATCAGGTCGGATTTTAAGATATGACTCTTTGCATGACATTGAAGCTAGGTTTGGAACCCATCCGATCCGAAAAACAAAGGATTTGGCCGCCATAGCGATTCATAGCTTTACGGAAGAAAAATAAAACAATTAAACAAGCCGAGAAGGGTTTAAGAACGATTTTAAGGCATTAAAACAAGAGATTGGGCTTGAAGGAATCTCGCCGCAAAGACAAAGAAAACCATGGCGGACTTGAACAACTGGATACTTGTTATGGATTAAACAACAAATCGGGCCGAAGTAAGCAAAAAGACGCCGGCCATCACGGATTTTCAAGGATTTGGCTCCGGTTAACCCACCGCTTTCGGATTGCTCTTCTTACGTAACTAGACACAAGGCGCGGTGAAGCTTCGGAATATTTGATACAAAAAGACGTTTTCCCCTTTTGTTATGCTATAACCTAAAGTTGAGGAAAATATCCCTCACCGCCTATTAATAATAAAGATCTTTCTAATCTTAGCTTTACTATTTAAGTTCATATCCGGTATTTCGTCAAGTAACTAGCATAATACTTAATCTAGTATCTACCCATAATTAGTTATCTCTAAACTATGGTTAAAACTTAAACGTTAACTTGTCCGCCAACCCCTAGGTGTGTCACAATTTCTCCCACACTAAAAATTTACCCATGTCCTCATGGAAAGATTCTCAAACTTACGTGGAACACAAATCATACTAGCTTGGGCCTACGGTGGGATTCCCATCAAGAGTTTGCACATGCACGCATTGAACTCTTGGACCGCATCTTCAATGGTAATTGCTCGAGCATGCATGGGCTGCTTTACCCCTTATCCTTGAGTACCTCCACCCCATGGATTGGATATGCCATAAAGCAATCCGATGTTCTTGTAACTTCTGGGGACAATCTCTCATTTGATGACCCACTTGGTGGCAATAAAAACACTTACGTTCTCGAAATAACTTCTCCCTTAACTTTTCTGCTTCAGATTGGCATTGTCCATTATTGATACTTTTCAATGTCAAAATATCCTCAACTCGTTGTCGTGATTGTCAAACCGATTCCAACCTACATCATCATCATTTGTGCGCTTCTTCCGTGTTGTCTCAATACTACTTCCTTATATTTAGCAGCTCTAATCGCTTCACCCAAGCTAGGATATGTAACATCTCCAATTAAAATGCACAATTACGGCTTCAAACCTTTAATATACTTATCAATTTAACGTTGCTCGCTCGAATCGGAGGTCCATAAGGCTTTAATTCTTTGGAACTTAATCAGATAATCTTCAATGAATTTGTTTGGAGCAAATTCAAGAAATCATGCATCTTCGCCAATCTATATCCCAATGTAGGTAATGTAACCTAAAAGCTTTACTGAACACATCCCAAATAATATCTCCAAAGGTAAGCTTATGGATCTTCTTATAATCGTCCCACCAAATCTTAGCATAGCCGGTGAGTAACAAATCCGCCAATAACAGACTTTACGCCAGCGCCTTCTTTACGCTAAAATAGAATTCTATGCCACGGAGCCATGCGTGATCATCGCTGTGGTATCCTTTCCCCGTCATCGTTCTTGCTTGACATTGCGAAGGATCTTGTTAATCTCGCCCGCTAACAGGATCTTTTGCAATGTGCATCCGTTCTCGAGCAAACCCAACTGCCGGGCCGCACTCCTTGCGATTTTGACCTAGCATTTGTAATTTACGCCGCGTTGTCATCACCTCCCTCCATGTTAATCTATAATCCACCTTAGCAAGTTTGTTAGAGTTCTAGCAAGATCCTTAACATAAGGTTAGTGCTAGCCGGGAATGGTTGACACAAGTAAAACATATTTTAATTCATTCTCAAGAGAATACACACGTGATCTAATCACGCAGACATCTATCCTTTCAGGAGGTTCATAGGATCTATCATGTTCAAAGAATGGTATTTGGCCTTGGTTTCGGGTTTCCCTAGTTCTCCCATTTCGAAGCTTCAGGTAGGCTCTCCCTTGCCCCCTCTGACCACGCTTAATATCTCGACTAGATAACTTTCCCAAGAAGTTTTCCTTCTTGGCTCCCATAACTCTAATGTTAATGACTCCCATTGGCCCTGGCCCAATAACCAAACAATGGTTAATGATCGGGAACCTAGGCTCTGATACCAAAATGAAACGCTCCTAGAGCGTTAAACACTTGGAATCAAACAAGAGAAAGAATAAAGGACTCAGATAATAAATATCTTTCATTAATAGAATTCATAAATTCAAGGTTACAATTGGAACTACATAAGATTCTAAGCAAGACAGCATCTCTACAATCCCTCAAGCATCTCTACAATCCCTCAAGCTCCCCTCGCTCAACGGTCTCGTGGTTGCCAGATCAATCTGTAAGAAATGAGAAGGAAATGATGGGGATTAGTCCAGAACAAGGACTAAGTGGGCAACCGTTACCTGGTCTAAGCAATATGGAAAAGAAACACAACATGGCAATACAACTTCAACAGAAAAGAAACACAACATCACAACACACAACATCATCAGCTATTAATGTTATCCGAGGATGATCGGGTCCCTCGCCTGTGCTCTCACGCACACCGCTTCACGACCGCGGATGCACGTTCACACACCAATCACCTGGTGTGCACGATGCTCAACCGCTCCAGCCCTCCGGCATCGACGAAGGGAGCGGGTTCATTCACACAATTAATCCATATCTTATTAACATTCCACATAAACCATGTTAAGCATTAGAAAACACAAATAAAGAAAACGTTCCAACAATCATTAAATACTAGCAAGGAATCCTATAAGGGGTACTCGATGTATAGGTAGGAGCAGTATAACGTTATAAAGACTTAAAAGGAAAAGCTAGATAAAAGTTGAGTTTCAACCAAAACTCGGACCTGGGTCTATGGGCAACAAGTTAAACCCTTAACCAACTAATCTATCAATGGCTTTTAAAAAGAAATGACAAGATAAAAACTAAAAACGTTATAAAAGGGTTTAAATGGTTTATCAAGAACTGTTAACAGAGCAGAGCATAGCGGACTCAGCAAACATGGCCGGATCTTAGCCGGGAAGGGCCGGAACTGGCCGGAATCAGCAGAACTCAGGTCGGATTTTAAGATATGACTCTTTGCATGACATTCAGAAGCTAGGTTTGGAACCCATCCGATCTGAAAACAAAGGATTTGGCCGCCATAGCAGATTCATAGCTTTCTGGAAGAAAAATAAAACAATTAAACAAGCTGAGAAGGGTTTAAGAACGATTTTAAGGCATTAAAACAAGAGATTGGGCTTGAAGGAATCTCTGGCCGCAAAGACAGCAAACCATGGCAGACTTGAACAACTGGATACTTCTTATGGATTAAACAACAAATCAGCGAGTAAGCAAAGACGGCCAGGCCATCACGGATTTTCAAGGATTTGGCTCCGGTTAACCCACCTGCTCGGATTGCTCTTCTTCTGTAACTAGACCTGAAGGCGCTGGTGAAGCTTCTGGAATATTTGATACAAAAAGACGTTTTTCCCTTTTGTTATGCTATAACCTAAAGTTGAGGAAAATATCCCTCACTGCCCTATTAATAATAAAGATCTTTCTAATCTTAGCTTTACTATTTAAGTTCATATCCGGTATTTCGTCAAGTAACTAGCATAATACGAATACCGTATCTACCCATAATTAGTTATCTCTAAACTATGGTTAAAACTTAAACGTTAACTTGTCTGCCAACCCCCTAGGTGTGTCACATTTGGCAAGACTTCTTCAACACGATCTGCACCAACTTGTGGATGAGTTTTGCTTATCATCCGCAGGCAGATGGGCAAATGGAGCACACTAACAGAATCTTGGAGGACATGTTGAGAAATTATGTTTGGAACAACCAACCCAAATGGGCTGGTTACATCCACCTAGTCGAAGTTGCGTACAATAGCACAAAGCAAGAGTCATCGAAGATGTTCCCTTCCCTCGATTCACCTTTCAATAGCGATAACCCATGAGAGTTCAACTGGAGGGGGTGTTTTGGACTATTTTATGCACGATAGGGGTTAGGGGTGTTTTAGGCAATCGACTGGAGCAATATCTATACACATAGGTGTCAAATTGCCTTTTAAAATTGTGTATACAAGGGGGTTTTTTACTACCCTCCGAACGCAGATGACATACCCCCTTTATGTCTAAGTGCATCCCCCGGGTTCCCTTCGCGATCGGTTATAATCATCAATGCTTGACCCCAATCGTGGCACAATCGAATGTCCAAGGTGGAAGTTTCTCAACAACGATGGCAGATATGCAGCAGCTTGTAGTAGATGTGTGAGAATATCTTCAAACAACAAAGGCACATCAGAAGAGTCTAGCGATGATAGACATAAACTCCTCGAGAGTTTGTTGTGAGGGATAAAGTTGGCTCAAGTAAAGGTCAAGCAAGCTTTCCTTCGATTGGCAATTGTAAGAAGCTTGCTCCAAGGTGGGCCAAGCCTACAAGCTCGACTTGCCTACCCATCTAACGGTCCACAAAGCCTTCCACGTGAGCCTATTAAAGAGGCACATCCCAAACCTGGAAGAGGTCTTGGAGACTCCAACCTTGTTGGAGATGAGAGAGGAGCAAATGGAGATAGTCCCCAAGCTAATTCTCGACAAAACATTTAGGAAGCGAAGAAGGTCTCAATTCCTCCTCTACTTAGTCAAGTGACGGCCAAGTCATCTCCGAATTGGTCGACATCAACTCGTCAGGTGCTCTTAGCTAAGCTTGTGTATGCCTTAATCTAAATACAAGAAAGCATATACATTGTAGAGTAGTCGGGATGCTACACGAAGATCTTCGAGGGTAGGCGATGATGAGATCCCCCCTAGGGGTGTTCTCTAGGCCAGTACGCACCAAGAGTGCGCATGACTAAGAGGGTCATGTGAGAGGAGCACAACATTGAGGGCGATGATGGGATTAGTAGAAGGTTCCCAAGCTTAAAACCTTCGGGGCCACGATGCACTGCGGGTGTGCATGACTGAAGGCGTCATGCACGAGTAGGCATGGGATCGTGGGCGATGATGGGATCATCATTAGGATGTTCTCTATGCTACGATGCAAGCACGGGGCACATGACCATGGGGGGTCATGATGAGGTAAGCATGATCATGCGCGATGATGGGATCGTTTGGGACGTTCCCTAGCTTAAACTCCTAGGGGCATGAGGCTGGGTGTACACGATCAAGGGGATCTTGTACAAGGTAGCACCCGATCATGGGCGATGATAGGATCATCTTAAACGGTCCTTAAGCTCAAATCCTTTGGGCCATGATCGAGTGCAAGGGTAGTACGGGTAACCTTGAGCTAGTAGTTTGGCTCAAGGAGGTAATTAGAGGGGTGGTCCCCTAAAACCACAAACTTATTAACTTAAATAACATAATGTGCTACTTGTGCAGGCCAGTGAAGGGAAGCATGGAGGAGAGAGCATGTTACGAGAAGACAGGAGTCATAGATTTTAGACTTAACTATGAACTCCTAACTTTGTTGTGATAATATTATATATGCAAACTTTTATAATGATAATCGTTACAGCTATATAATTGTATAAGTTATATATATAGGCTTATAATTATGTAATAAGTAATTAACGAGAAGTTGATCCTTTCAATAAAGTTAAGTTTCTATATTCATGTTGTGAGTTTTTGCAAGCCTGTTGCAGGTTCATCATCTTAGCTTAATGTTAAAAACAACATTATCCTAAGGTGGGGAGAACGTGATATTCCCCTGAAATATACGCTATAAATATGTGTATTTTTGGGTCACATCACTGTACAAGTTTATTTTTAGTAGCCTTATACACCATAATAGGTGGAAAAGGGAGCATGGCTAAGTTATTCATATAACTTAGCCAACCTTAGGCATAGGACCATTTCCACATGGCCTTACCCTATTGGGCACCCGCCACATGGAAACACCCCATTGGAGCCATGTGGCAGTGACATGGAACCCTAACTTATAAATGGCCAAACCCTAACCCTAGGCCATTTTTCTGGCTCCAACAGTCTGGGAACCTTGTTCACACCAAACTCTGTTTAGAGAGCCACCATTGTGGCACAACATAGCACAGCCCCTGAGCGCTTGGCAATCGGGGAGTGGGAGATACTTCAAACCCCTTGAAGGCCGTGGAGACGCTGGGAGCAGGAGGGAGTTCCTCAGGAGCAGGTATTTGGGTTAGAGTCCTTTGTAGATCATCCGAACTTAGGATTCGGATGAGTTAGCATTTCGTATCTCTAGTAGAGCCATTCTAGAATCCTTAATCTAGATCTTGAACCCTAATCAATGAACCTTAAATGTAAGTTAGATGCATGTGATTAGGATTAGATGTATCTTCATTGTTGATCATGTTATGTTGATGTACAATGTTGGTTGATCTTATATTTGCACCTCTTGTGTATTGGGAAGGGGGGGTAGAGACCTAGTGGCTATTATGTAGATGGTGCTTCTAGTTTAGATCTATTAGTTCCTATTATTATGCGGCCTGTGCATAAAAACTCATCCGGCTACGGGGGCTATGGTATGGCTTAGCATCATACAACGAGGCTAGTGGCAAAGTGGAGGGGGTTCCCTGCTAAGCGTGGCTGGCTACTGGGGACCCATAGTGGGCTAGGTCTATAGTCGGTCACCTTGTGTGGGCTGGGTATGGGTCCGACACTTCCTTGATCAATAGTGTCGCCCTGACCCTCAGTAGTTGTGGGTGTTGCCTGGCTCTTGTTTTGGGAGTGGGGTACGAATCGTGGGTCGCCATGATTCTCTAGTCGCCCATGGAACCACTAGACCTCGGGAAGGGGAGATGGAATTCTTCCTACCTCATCGGACCGGGGAAATGCAACCAGGAGTAGTCTTCATGGGTGATAGCATGAGACTACGTATCCGGCAGGTTATAGTCATGCCAGAGCCCCATCTAGCCAGTCTGCAAAGTATGCACAGGAGGGGCGGATGGAGTGGTCAACCATAGCCATTGTTATATCTCGATCTTCTCTACCTTGTGGCCCACCATTCCCGCTCTCCTTCACGAAGTCCGAAGCCTGGGTAGGAGCTCTCACGTTTTATGGCATGTTGATATCTTTGTTGTATCTATAGATGTATGGACGTGCTACCGTTCGAGATAGTTAGATGCATTGTTGTTGTTAGTGCATTATGTTATGCGTCCGCTATTATAGGAGCCCATAGGAGAAAGGTGTCAAGGCACCTCCGTGTCCCCTTCCCGCACTGGGTATATCTTGTCTGGATGGATGGAGGGCCTATATGGCCAGAGGGCTAGATGGGGGATTTCCTGCGAGATGTGACCGGATGTCGTATATTTAGTAGAGAGTGTCACAACATTTGATTGTCTTAGCGTTGCCGATGATTGGATAATCATAAGAGTTATGATGTATCATCGTATTGAACATGCCAAAATGTCCAGGGAATATATTTAGCCCTTCATTATGTTGTTTAACATTTTTGTTAATTAGGTTATCTTTATCTCATGTCTACAATATGATATGTCTATAACATGCTAGGTCAGATTTGAAAGAAAGCATTAAAATGCAATGAAAGTGTCAGAATCCATTAACGTAAGATGCTTATGGCCATGTCAAATTCCATAGGTTGCATAAGTCAATCAATTAGATATTTCATTTTAAACCATTATATTTTGTGCTCGTTGAGCAATATAATTTGTTTAACATTGCAACACCCATATTATTAGTAAGTTAGATCTTGGATATCCCTATCACAAGCAAAGGATAAAGCTCTCCAGAAGTGATTGTAATATATGTTGTTTCATTCATCTAGATATTGCTATTATGGCTCATGAACAAGGTGGACTAATGGCTCCAAAATGGATATTGTTAGAAATTTCATGACTTCTATTCGGTTACTATGTATTAAGCAAGCACCCCTCATCGCTCGTTTTGCAACTCTCTTTTCCCCTCTTTTGGGTTAATACAAGCTCGTATTAAATAGTTCAGCTCCCATTTCGCCTGTCTTCTCACTATGCCTTCCACGCCATCTATCTTCCTGCCATATCTTTATTTAGCTTCAACATCTGCACCTTTTTCTTCCTCCAATTTATGATGTGGCTTTCGTTGTCTCCAATTTATGGTTCCATATGATCATGTTCCATATGAATAGATGCAATATCTATTGAATGATATTGGTGTTATGTGTTGTCCATTCAACTAAAACTAGCCTTTCCCCAAGCTTGCATTACCGCTAGTTAGGATTATTGGAATACAAATTTTTTTGCAAAATTTTGATCTTAAGGGCATTCTTGTTGCCAAACAAAAGTCTTCTTGAAGACCATCAGAGACATAAAATATGAATTCTCGTGATGAAGACGCACAATATATGCACACCAGACATCGGTAGATAGGCTTATTATTCATCACAATACCAGTATACATTGGGTTTATAATTTTGAAGTGAGTACGATCATAGGTATAATATGAGACCACCCCATATAAAGAGTAATGACAATACTATCATGATAGAGCTTAGGCAGAAAGTGAGAATGGCAATAGCTTCTCATCGGGATAAAAAAAACCCTGCTCTTTCGGGTTCTCGAGGAAAAACCTAATGAGAAATTGTCGCCAATGTTCTTAAGATCTTGCCTTTATCGCCCACAAGGAAGCAAATGATAGGTACTAGGCAATTAGAAATCCGCATGTATCATAATTCGCCTAAACTTGAAAATACAAAATCACAAATGCAAGCACCCATAATGACTTGAATTCCCATAGCGAAGCTGTTCACATGCGGATGCCAATGACAAGAACCACAAAAATATAAAATAGGAAATATTAAAATAAAGGAAAGAACTTGAAAACCTTCAGAACGGCTGATCATGCATGCCATGCGACACCAAACATCTATAATAAAGGAGGGGCTGCCCATGCATGCCATACGAGAAAAAAATATATAACTTTCAGTAAAGAGCTTGAAAACCTCCAGAGGGAGTGATCATGCATGCCAAACGACAAAAAATCTCTACAACAAGGTGGGGCTGGTCATGCGTGCCAAGCAAATTCAAATAAATAACAATAACTTTCTACAAAAAAGACATCATTAGAACTTAGTCTGAGAAGAAAAGGGAAAAAGGAAGGGTGGGGAGGGAGGGAAGATTTCGAAAATACTACTATACTACTGTGAAAAGAATGTCGAATGAGAAGAAACTCGAAAAGACCGAATATATATCGCTTGTCCTCTCCCCAGAATATCAATCCTATAATGTATAGTGATCTGCATTCTCGTGATGAGGACTCATGATATAATGCAGCACCAATCACCGGGCTGAAATTTTAAGAAAACTCGCTTCTCCTCATAGGCCTGATATGGTTCACAACAATAAACCATACCTTTTATCTTCCATAGATTAAACCGTTAGCAATGACAAAATGATCTAAGTATGAAATAAGAAGACAAATAAGCACAAGCATCCAATGAACATAAGATAATGAAAGTTATACCAATTGATATGAACTACACCAATAGCTCTAATGATCCGCTCTAGTTCACCAAATCTAGAGGAAGATTCTCAATACAAGGCAAATAATGGCGCTTCTCCACCCAACCGGCCAACCCCAAGGTGTTGAGATCTGGCATCATTGGCAAAAGCGTAAGGCTATGGCACCAGTAATTTAAGGCAAGGATCACAAAGGCCTAAAGGAAAGCTCAATAGGCTTATGGACAAAGCGGGCTTAAGGCCGATCAGCGTAATCGGCCTGCAAAGCAGACTAGTTGAAGACGTCCGAAATCCGGTCGACGGTACCGCTGATGATGCTCCCGAAAATTGGACATGCAAAGATCCCTTATAAACCGATGTCGGCTTTTTTAGAAAAAGGTTCGGCTATTCCTATTTTAAACAAGCCTTATAAAGGTTAGCCATTAAATAATATCTTACATGATATTATTTAGCTATTACTAACTTAAAATATCTTTGCCAATTTAATTGCCTTGCCTTGCCATTAATTTGCCAATCTCACAACCCATGCTAGTCCACCAAGACCAATGTTCAAGGCCACTCCCCCGAGCTACCATATCCATATCAATTCCTCCCTTTTAAAGAGGCAACCGACCTCGCCAGTCCATAAACAAATTAAGCACCAACTTAATTTATCCAATTGAGCACCAACACAATTTATACATGAGCACCAACTCAATTTATACATGAGCACCAACTCAATTTGTACATGAGCACCAACTCAATCCATTTTAAGGACCAAAGGCTATGATTATGACTTCATAAAATAGCACCAACTATTTATGACAATCACAACTGTTATGGCTAAAGATTAAGATAAAGATTCAGGGAAGATTTGATTATTATTTTGAGATATATTAGCAAAGCTTAAGATCTACTAGATAAAATTTAAATTTTAAGATAAAGGCAAGATTAAGAAAAGATCAAGGGTTCCTATTGAAGCACCGACTCCAACCAGTAGCACCAACTACTGCTCAAAACTCCAGACACCAATCTAGAATTTCAATATCATCCATTAACATCAACACTTATGGCACCAACCATTGTGCAACTATTAATGGCATGATCATTCATTAGAAGGAAGCAATACAATCATAAAATAGATTTACAATTTCTCTAAAGGCACGAATCCTTTAAAATCATTTAACAGATTTTGAAGTCATCTCTACTTTTAAACTAATATTTCTTACATATAGATATTCATTATTAAGACATCTTACTAAAACAATGGACCGCACTAAACTCGTTTAGTTTGGAATAGTTCAAGATATCAAGGATAGAGAGTTCAGATAAAGATCGATCCGTCCACCACTGTAGATGCAGGTAAGGTTACAACGGAGATCCATCCTGGCCAAGGAGATGGATTGTCAGTTTTGGTTAGGCTTGATTGAAAGGAGATCCATTTTGGCAAATGAAATGGATTGATAAGGAAGATTAGGCTCAGTTCCCTCTGCTTATTCCACGTCACTAATCACCTGCACCTATATGTTTCCTGCAACAAACAATTTTTTTTTCCGTACTGATAACCAAAGATTGAGTGATCTGGGTAGAATCAAATTGTGAAAGAAAAATTCAAGGAAAGATTTTAAATTCATAGAAAGACGATCATTTAGATTCTCAAAGAAGAAGGAATTCTATTCCAGTTTGCAATCACTAGCACCAACTAGATAGCTTACAAACATCAAGAATAGCCAGAATAAGATTCTCTATTCCTGTTTGCAATCTCCAGCACCAACCGAAAGTCTTTGCAAACTTTAGGAATAGCTTGGCTCTGATACCAATTGATATGGTTCACAACAATAAACCATACCTTTTATCTCTTCTAAAAAGAATACCATATCTCTTCAAACAAATCATAATCTCGTAACCTGTAAACCGTCTAGGTTTGCTACAGAATCCACAGATTAAACCGTTAGCAATAACAAAATGATTTAAGTATAAAATAAGAAGACAAATAAGCACAGATCCAATGAACATAAGATACGAGTTATACCAATTGATATGAACTACACCAATAGCTCGGAATGATCCGGCTCTAGTTCACCAAATCTAGAGGAAGATTCTCAATACAAGGCAAATAATGGCAGTTCTCCACCCAACCGGGCCAACCAGTGTTGAGATCTGGCAGATCATTGGCAAAGCAGAAGGCTATGGCAGTAATTTAAGGCAAGGATCACAGTTCCGGCAAAGGAAAGCTCAATAGGCTTATGGACAAAGCGGGCTTAAGGCTGGATCAGCAGAATCGGCTGCAGCAGCTAGTTGAAGACGTCCGAAATCTGGTCGACAGCCGTTGATGATGCTCCTGAAAATTCGATGCAGCCTCCCGTATAAATCCGATGCTGGCTCTTTTAGAAAAAGGTTCGGCTATTCCTATTTTAAAGAAGCCTTATAAAGCTTAGCCATTAAATAATATCTTACATGATATTATTTAGCTATTACTAACTTAAAATATCTTTGCCAATTTAATTGCCTTGCCTTGCCATTAATTCGCCAATCTCACACACCCATGCTAGTCCACCAAGACCAACGTTCAAGGCCACTCCCCCGAGCTACCATATCCATATCAAGGCCTAAGTAGTGTGATAACTGTAACTGCTGATGAATCGGGTTGATGTATCATGCATGAGAAGAGGAACAATGCCAGTGTCAATGGCGTCGAGAAAGATCATCTATAACTCCACTAGCCGCTATTGGATGTAGCACCTCCTTGTCGAATTGATTGAGCACGATAATCCTAAATGGTGAGACAACCAGAACTCACCGATAAAAATCGGGATCAATATACATGGTCAAAGAAAGAAGGAAATGAGAGCAAGAACGATGAGGAAACGAGGGTGAGGTAGTAATCAATAATAAGACCGAAGCCGGGTTTGAGGTCGTTGTTGGGGTGGTCACCACTCACCACACACCACAGTCACCACTTACCACTCACCACACTCACCACTATTGAGGTGGTATAGGAGATTGTATACCGTATATGGAGGGATATGTGCACATGCACGCGTGCAGGATATTTGCACGTATGCATTGTGGAGGCATTATCATCACTGTATTATCTGAGCAGAGAGAGAAGAACAGAGAGAGGGTGTATTGGGAGAGAGCATTTTGCTTGATCTAGTTATGGACATGATGAATCTTTGTGTTGTGTATTGCCATTGATCTGATAGATTGAGCTTGAATTGTTGGGTTTTTCATCCTTCTTGCAAGGTTAGAGTTCAGGCTCTAACAATTTGGCACTCCACTGCTTCTACGCACCATTGATCAGCAAGAATTTCCATTGAAAAGGAGTTGTTACCGCTGGTATTGGTGATCGGCCAAGAAAGAATCCACACCATTGAGAAAGGAGCAATTTCTGGTGTGAATGGAATTTTGCCGTAGTTGATTTGTGGGGTAGAATTTGACAAGGGGAGCATAGTTTTATGCCCAAGGGAATTAAGAAAGATATCCCACCAAGCTCCATCGTAACAAGAAGGGGACCAGTGAGTCAATCTTTGGGATCAAAATTGCATCAACATTCAATTTCATTTTCAGATTTGGGAGCAGATCCGGGGTCTAATTCTCGCATCCGTGAGGTTTTGATTCTATTTACCCATCTAGAAGGTAATCCAATTTCGCTTTTCAAATTGAAGGGAGATTCAATTTCGTTTTTCCAATTTCAAGAAACCCAAGAAGAGGCAGAGATGGTCAGATTACCACCTATGGTATGGAGTTTTCGCACAATGGGGATTCCAAAGTTTGATGATCCGTGGATCGATCCTTTGAAGCATATTGTGAAGTTTGAGAGGTATTGCCGCAATGTAAGTTACTGCCGCCGATTACTTGCTTTGGTTTCATAGTTCTTTGCATGATTCAGCTGGAGGAATGGGCACAAACGCAAAATGATACCATGACATATCAGGAATTAAAGGAAGCTTTCATTGCTAATTATCAAGAAGTTCATGGTAAGGATAAGACTATGGAAAGGTGGACCAATTTCACACAAAAGGAAGATGAATCAATTAAAGAGTATAATCAGAGGTATATTGTGGTTCTCAAAGCCGTGGTTCATTGGAAGATTACAAGGAGTGATGAAATGGATATTCAATGGTATGTGAAGGGGCTCAAACGAGTTATTGCTCATAAGGTGAAGGCCAAACAGCCTACAACATTACTAGAGGCACAAAAATATGCTCTCAAGGCTGAAGATAAGTTGGGATACATTCATGAAGTTGTTGCTCCAGAGCATAAAATAGAGGATATTGCAGCCAAGATTTCTAAGCTTACAATGGGTGAGAAGCCAAGGGAGGTTCAGTTTATTACTTGTGAGTATTGTGGATCTATTGGACATTATGATACTACATGTAGATTGCTAAAATTCTGCTCAAGATGCCAAATAAAGGGCCATAATGATCAAGAATGTAGGGAGAAGAAATTCTTTGAGAGGGCCAATCCGGCATTTGTCGTTATGCAACACCCTATTCAACCAATGCATGCAAAGACCTATCATACCACAAGTTCCAATGATGCCACAAGCTCAAATTGCCCAACAAGCTCCAATGAGTTCCACACAAATGGTGCAGCCAAAACAGGGATGGTATCCAAGTAAGGCTCATTTGTATTGCAAGTTACGTGATAAATTCAAGCATGATGAGAGTACTTGTTGGAAAATTCATGGGAAACCGGAATGGGCAACCAACAAGTATCCACCAAGGCAGCAGTGTTTGAATCAAGACTCTTCCTAATAATGATGTTCGCATTCAAGATGCAAAGTACATTGATAATCCTCAAGTTAAGGCTCTTATTGAGGAGCTTAAGAAACAAGAGAAGGCAAAATCAGTAGTAAATTGTGGATTCGTTGAGGTAGACAGTGACCCATTTCAGCAAGAAGAAGAGATTGGAGAAGTAAATGCGGTTACAAGATCACAAAATGTAGTGCAAGAACCAAGAGTAGTGCCAATTGCGGAGAAGACTAAGACCTCTTTTCCAAAGGCTTTGAAGGGACAAGCTTCGAAGGTATCAGCACCTAAGAAGGTGCAATTTAATGTGCTGCCCACAGAACAGTTTCAGTCTATAGAAGAGAATCAGCCCATAGTGATGCCTTCTATGGTGGATGAGGAAATTCAAAATGCAGATGATGTGGTCAGCCAAGTTTTGGCCACTAAAGTTACACTTACTTTGGAGCAATTAATGCATTATTCTCCAAATTTGTTGCAAGAGTTAGGGGGAAGAAAAAATTCAGAAATTTCAGTCCAACAAATCATCTCAAATGATACCAATGAGAGTAGAATGGAGCCACCAGCCCGGCAATCCAAGGATCCAGGGCCATTTCTTTGTGATGTGAGTATTCATAGATATATCAAAGACGCCAACATAGATACCGGCAGCGGAGTGAATGTAATGCCTTACCATATAATGCTTCAAGTTGGATTGAAAATGATGGAACCGACAACTATGATGCTCAAAGCCTTCAATCAAATGAAGGTGCAGCCCATGGGAGTCATACAAAATGTCTTATGCAAGGTCTATGAGGTGGAAGCAATCTTGGAGTTCATGGTTTTGAAATTTCCAGAGAGTGTGCATGCTGAAACTTATACTTTGTTGCTGAGTCGTACATGGTTAGATGTCGTACAAACTGAGACTTCATGGAGGAAACGCGAAATGAACATCTTTCAAGGAGAACACAAGGTTACTATAGATCATCCTCTGAAATCAGCAAAAGGTACCTTTCTTTGCAATCCTTCTTTGAGCAGCCCGCAGTTAGAAATCAGCCAAGAGAATGTTATGGTGTCAGGGCAGCAAGGTCTTAGTTGTTTTCATGTCTTGGAAGTGGGTGACAAGGAAGATAAGACTTTGTATAAGTGGTTAAAAGGTACCCAAATTTCAGAAATATGTCATTTACAGCAGGAAGTTGCAGATAAGTATATCCAAAGACTTAAAAGTATTGGTGAAGATGAGTTACAAGAGACTCTTGTGAACATGCAGGAGGAGTGCATTCAAAGACCCATTGGTGAGACTTTATTTCAGCAAGGTATTAATCAAGATCAAGTAGAAATGTTGATTTTGACATCAAGCATGGATGGAATAAACAGAAATCAGCCCACTATGGAAGGACAATGTATTTTGATGGTGCATTCTCTAAACTCAAGAATTATGGAGGTGTAGGAGTATTTGTATATGGGCATAAGAAGAAGATTGTTACATTGAGTATGCCATGCATTGCAAGCAGTAATAATGAGGCTGAATATCATGCACTTATTCAAGGGATGACTTTGGCAAAGAAGAAGCATGTTGGTTGTTTGACTATATTTGGAGACTCTTTGTTGGTGTGTCAACAACTTAAGGATCAATTTCAGGTTTTAAGTGCTAATTTGAGAAGCTTACATCAACAAGCCATGGATTTGAAGGCATATTTTCAGCAAAGGTATTGTGGTACATGTTCCAAGAGAACAAAACAAAGGTGGCGGATGCTTTAACACAATCGCAATGGTGCAAGCAGCTTGGTGGCATGCGCACATTCTGGAGGATGAGGTAAATCAGATCAGTCCATGTTCCCCACAGTCATCACATTCATTACAGTCATCACATCCACCACATCCATTACAGTCACCACAGTCATCACACGCACCACATTCATCACACTCACCACATTCACCACCGCCACCACATTCATCACAACCACCACACTCACCACCAAATACCACATTCACCACATTCATCACAATCACCACATTCCCACCAAGAACATCAATATTTCTCAAGGAAATCAAGAAGAATTGGTTACTATTAGAGGTACTCAAGAGGAGGAACGGATTTGATATCTTTGTTAAGAGAATTCAGTGGATGTTTTGGCAAGAAATTACGAAGAATTGAAAGGCATTCCACCGAGGTTGTGGTTCATACTATTGATTTAAAACAAGGATCAAAACCAAATTCAACAAGCTCAAAGGAGAATGAGTCCAAAGAATAGAGGAGCAAGTAAAGGTTGAAGTCATGAAGCTTTTGGAGGCGGGATTTATTGTACCAGTGCCAAATTCAGATTGGATCAGTTCTATTGTACCAGTGAGAAAGCCAAATAACTCAATCCGAGTATGCATTGATTACAGGAATCTCAACAAAGCTACCAAAAGAGATCATTTTCCTACACCATTCATAGACACCTTGTTGGATATTGTTGCAGGAAATCAGGCCTATTCTTTCTTGGATGGTTACTCAGGATATAATCAGATCCAAATCTATCCACCACATCAAGCATTGACGGCTTTTCGAACACCTTTTGGCATTTATGCTTATAAGGTATTACCTTTTGGCCTTGAAAATGCTCCAGCCACATTTCAGCGAGCTATGACATATGCTTTTCATGACATTTTAGACTGTTTGAGAATCTTTATAGATGACCTAACAGTGTTTTCGAATCCAAGAAGGGATCACTTGGATCACCTCAGAAAAGTTCTTGAAAGATGCCGATTGTATGGCATAAGTTTGAATCCTGCTAACTGTACTTTCTTCACTAGAGGAGGAAAACTATTGGGCAATTATGTTTCAGAAAAGGGATTAAAAGGGGATCATGGTAAGATTGCAGCCTTGGAGAAGGTCAAACCACCTACAAATGTATCACAAGTGAGAAGCTTATATGGCCAACTCAGTTTTAGTAGGAGGTAATTGCACAATTTTGCTAAAGTAACCCAGCCACTTGTGGATTGTATGAAGCAAAGGCAGACTTTTAGATGGAAGGAGGATGCTCAAGAAGCATTTGAATGATGCCTTGGACAATTGAAAGAGAGAACTTTACTGATTCCTCTAAGAATGAGTGAGCCATTTCATTTATTCTTTACAGTTTGGGAGCAAGCTTTGGCTGTCACACTATGTCAGAAAAATTAGCAAAAGCATTATGATGTGAATTACTATGCTAGCAGGTTGTTAACTCCATAAGAGCAGAAATGAACTCATGTGGAGCATCTTGGGTTGGCATTGAAGTGGGCCTTGAATAAATTTAGACATTATCTTCTTCCTTCACGAATTTAGCAAATGTACAGTATGTCTACATTCATATGGATGTGAACCTATTGCCATGCATTTACAACAAGACTGTCCAAGATCCTAAGTTTACAAGATGGGCTCTTATCATACAAGAATTTGAGTTGAAGTATGTTAAGATGGATCAAGGAGCTTATAATCCAACTTTCTATTTGAGTAGTGGTGCTGAAATAGAAGAGAAACAGACCAGCAAGTAGCATTTCAGGATAATGTTTACAGGGGTTCATTGAGACCGTGGATCTTTGGTATGCCAATATATACAGGTATTTACAAGATCAGACTTATTCTTCATCATTTTCAAAGCAACAAAAGCATGCTCTTAGAGTACAAGCAGCTGGTTATGTGGTGCATGAGGCCATTCTTTATAAGAGGACTATGGAAGGGCTCTTATTAAGGTGTGTTGCTGGTCAGCAAACTCATGATTTGTTGCAGCAAGCACATGATTGTCAGGGGCATTTTGCAGCCAAAACCACAGCTAGGAAGATCCTTCATTGGGGATATTATTGGCCAACTCTTTACAAGGATACTAGAGACTTTGTTAGCAAATGTGAGAAGTGTCAAAGGCATAAACAATTGACAGGCCACAATAATATGCTATTCCATCCTATTTTGAGCGTTGGTCCGTTTCATATGTGGGGATTGGATTACATTGGGCCTATCAATCCTCCATCTTCCAAAGGTCATAAGTATATCTTGGCAGCCACATGTATGTTTACGAAGTGGGTAGAAGCAATTCCAGCAAAGCATGCTACAGAAAATACCACAGTAAGCTTTCTTTATCACAATTTGATTTCTCGGTTTGGTGTTCCAACCATTCTTTTGTCGGATCGGGGAACTCATTTCATGGGGAAAGTAGTAGCTCAGTTAACAGAAAAGATTGGTGTTTAACATGTACAAGCTTCTGCTTATTATCCACAAGGAAATGGGCAAGCTGAGTCTACTAACAAAATTTTGAAAGCTATCTTGGCCAAAACAGTGAAGGATAATCAAAGAAATTGGCATGAAGCCTTGACAGGTGCCTTATGGAATTTCAGATGTACTTACAAGTTGGCGACAGCATTTACACCATTTGAATTGGTTTATGGAGTGCAGACTGTGATGCCTATTCATTTGGACATTCCTTTGTGTTCATTTGTGAAGCTACCTTATTATGAGAATTTAGAAGAAGTTCCAACTCCAAATCAAGTGCATAATAGGATGGACGATTTGTTGCAATTGCAAGAGATGAGACAAGAAGCAGCAGACTTCAATATGAGGCATAAACAGAAAGTAAAGCTTATCAAAGATAAGTTACAAGTTGTCAATCCATTTGAGGAAGGGCAATTGGTGTTGTGCAGGACCACTAAGCAGCATGTATCTAAATTTCAAAGCCCATGGGAAGGCCCATTTCTGATTGATAAAGAGGTACCAGGTGGGGCTTTCTACTTGATGACTCCAGAAGGGGAATTGTTGCCTAATCCCAGAAATGGCAAGGATCTCAGGCCTTATTTTGAAAGAGAAGTGCTATTCTAAGGGATTCAGATTTGGTATAGCTCCAATTACAGAGAATTTGTGGAGAACTTTTGGGTTACAGCAGGTCATTTTTCTGTGAAACCAGATGGTGAGAGTTCCATAATACACAATCTATCCTACATCAAAAGATGTGTTTCGGCGATATGAATCCAACGAGCTATGGTGCAGGTCAAACGGAGGTCTGGAACTCAAGATATCAGCTTTCAAAGTTTGCCACAGTTATAGAGACTCTGTTTCGTCACTGTCATTTTGGACCAGTTTGTTTGTA
Source organism: Isoetes taiwanensis (assembly GCA_021234155.1). NCBI lineage: Eukaryota > Viridiplantae > Streptophyta > Lycopodiopsida > Isoetales > Isoetaceae > Isoetes > Isoetes taiwanensis. The sequence goes on from JAJEKV010000079.1 coordinate 5,162,489, forward strand.
TCAGTCATTTGGATTTGAGGAGGGTAATTTTCTTTCTACACATACATGTAAATGTGTCTTTTGGGGACATGTCCCAAGGACCATATTAGTATGTTTTGTTGTGGGTTCTCCGCCACGGAGTGGCACATTTTCCCACTGTGGTCGTCACTGTTGGGGTGGTCACCACTCACCACACTCGTCACCACACACCATAGTCACCACTTACCACTCACCGCACTCACCACTATTGAGGTGGTATAGGAGATTGTATATCGTATATGGAGGGATATACGCACATGCACGCGTGCAGGATATTTGCACGTATGCATTGTGGAGGCATTATCATCACTGTATTATCTGAGCAGAGAGAGAAGAACAGAGAGAGGGTGTATTGGGAGAGAGCGTTTTGCTTGATCTAGTTATGGACATGATGAATCTTTGTGTTGTGCATTGCCATTGATCTGATAGATTGAGCTTGAATTGTTGGGTTTTTCATCCTTCTTGCAAGGTTAGAGTTCGTGCTCTAACAAATGTGGTTGATGACATGGCCAAGAAACATGATAGATAAAGTGGAATCGCCAACCGAAAAAGAAAGAAAAAAGAGGTGTAAGCTAGCTTAGATAAAAAGAAATGACAATGGAACTACAAAAAAGAAAAAAAAAAATGATGCTAATGACGGGCAACTAAAACCCACTAGAGAAATATGCTAGCAGAAGAGATGAACATAAAACAAATGATGGCATGTCAAAGAAAACAATGACAACAACAATGTCCAAAGCATAGTAGAACCATAGGGCAACATGGGCTCATGAATATACTAATATAAAGTTGAAAGGCTAATCTAAAAATCCGTTTGTAAGTTTGATTCCAGAGCAATGATATATAGGTACTGATAGCAAAGCAAAATGCAAGGTGGATGTAAACATGGCCTAACAAAATGATGAGTCAAAGGTAAAACTCAGCTATTGTGATGAGTAATAATTCTATACATTGAGAATGCTGAAAATCCAATGATCCCAAGATGAAATACAGATAATCAACAATACGAAACCTAAGAAACACCAAGCAAGACAAGGTTGCTGGCACACATTCACAAAAATAAAACATTCAATTTGGTTTAGGCCAAAATAGGAATACCAAAGGATCATGGGACTAAGAGAAAAGAGACTATAAAGCTGAAATCTCCAATGTCAATACCCCATGTATGAATTTATTCATTGACTGCATAAAGAAATAGGTTTCAAACATCTATAGGTGAAAAGAGTACAACTTAGATTGAGCCAAGTCCAAACAACCAAAGAACCATAATGTGTCGGTCATAGATAAATAAAAGATGATCTGAATCACTTCAAAATTACAAATATCACCAATGCCAAATGCATAGACACAAAATAGATCAAAAAAGTTGTTCAACCCTTCCTCACCATCAATGTCTGTAAAGGGAAAGAATCCTAGAATAACTCAGGGAAATGTCAATTAAAAGCGCGTGAATGTTGCCAAAAACTAAAGCAGAAGACATGGATGACTTAAAGTCTTTAATTATTAACCCAATCAAGAAATAGGCCAAGCCAAACTAGTTAATAATCTGCAAAGAACACATCCATTTAACCTAATTACCAATAATGAAGCCTACTAGATTCCTAAATGATTAACAATTGGCAATTAATTTATTACTATTCAAATTATTGCTTCAAACGACCAATGCATGATTTGGATTTGGACAAAAACAAATGAACCATAATTCAAATTAACCAAAAAATTAGGAATCATTGTTGTATGCATCAGATGTACAAGCAAACTTGCAATCCATAATTACTTAATTAGCCTCAAATGGGTATTCTTGTCAACTTTCTTCTTGGTTGCTCCTTCTTCTCTTTCTTGAGAACCATGCTTCCAAAAGGTGGTGTTGCAGCCGGGAAACTCTACTCGCCTTCTATAAAATCATTAACCCTATTTGTGGGGGATATAACATGCATGTACAACAACAAAATGTTGCCTACTACTTGTCTTTGCAACCATTAAATAATGCTCAATGTCCCATTGGAATTGCATGCTAGAAAAGGGACCAAACGGGGGATCTTGAATTTGTAGGAGCGGAAGCCTTTGGATTTTCAACAGAGCAGATAATTCAGTCTCTCTTTTTCTTCCCTCCCTTTTGCTCTAACCTAAACCTCACCCAAACTAAAATAAGCAACAACGCTGCTCTAAGCTTACATGCTCCACCACCGAATCGAGCACCTCAGCCTTCATGCTTGCTCGGACCGAGTAATTCTTATGATTTTTGCTCTATTCCTTAAATTTGGGACAGGCGACGTGGCAGCATGAAAATACACCACCCAACAAAAAAATGACCCTATTATGATATTGTGTCCATATTATGATGTACTTGTCTACAGAGAGAAAATGCTTGAAATTGCTTAAAAATAATCTTTGAGACAATCCAAACAAATCCTGAAGTCATCATGTTCAACTAATATGCTTTGGCTGGAAGCATTTTTGCCATGTTAGGATGCATGTGGATCACATAAATCTTTGATCCCAATTCAAGCATTTCAGATAATGCGTCAACAATATTGTTAGAAGTAAAAGAAGAATCAGGTGCTGCTCGAAAGACAATAGTTATCCCAAGCCCTTGAAGAGTATCTGCAAGTGCATTGATGCCATTCACTCCAAAATCATCGTCAACATATATGGCCACAACTTCCCGCCAACCAAACGATGCAATGACACTCCCAATACCTTCCATCCGAGAACTATCACTCAGGCAACTCAAGAAAGAAATATAGATATCGATGCTCGCAAGACTTGGGTCCGCTGCGTAAAAATGATACAAGAGGTATTTACGTAGTCAAGCTGCCATGTGTGATACAAAGTGAGACACTACGTAAGTTTGTGGCCTTATCACGGGCCACCACTTTTCCCAATCATTTCCATGGTCAGATGCGTGAAGAAACATTACATATGCAAACTCTTCAAAATGAAGCTATACAAAGTAAAGAACAATACACTGCAAAGAAAAGAAAACTTATAATGCATCATGATACATGCAGCTGCACCTTGGAAGACAGAGTAGTTCACATCAAAAGCAATGAGATCCAATTGGATGCCATTAAGCAGACTGGCATCCCTGCTTTATATCTTCAAGTGCAAGCTTCATAGCCGAAAGTGCAATCATACCAATGCTCGTATTCAAGGCTAAGAGAGTGCCAATTTTCACACTAACTGAGTAAGCTACATAAGCTTGCAAGCACATTAAGAACAATATGATTAATATAGTCGCCATATTGGAGATTGTTTTTCCAATGATATTCAAGATGGCACTTAGAAGACTTCTGCTGCAATCTGCATATTTGCTATAACAACTTCTCTTTTGACTTACCCATGTTTCTACAACAAACAACCAACAATACTTGGACTAGGTTCCTCATCTGTTAACGCTAAAGTGAACAATAAGCTGCCTGAAAACAAGGATATTACACTATAGATGTCTGAGTCTTTCAAAGAAAGCCAGTGGATACATCTTCCAAACGCACTCAAAATAAATATCATCCCAACCAGATACACCACATTTTAAATGAGCATAACAAAGAAACCACAAAATACAGTCCATAACCAGCCAGTTATGAATCTCCAAATATCCTCTTTGCTTCTCCATTTCTCACCAAGCAAATTTCCATCTCATAGAGGGAAGAGCAAAAGTGAACATTGACAACCGGCATTAGGACGAAGTCACATTCGAGATGTTTTCCACGAAACTATGCATATCTCACCCATGCCTCTTATCAATTTGTCTGCTTCAAAATTCACAACATAAGAAACAAAGATGCATCAACAGGAAGTCCAGAGGCACATCAACCATTCATGTCTTTACACATTTGTCATATTACAGTTCTACTGACAAAAGCCATGTTCTATCAATGGCTATAAACACTTGGGATTAGAGTTGTAGGATCATGCTTACGCACAAACAATGAAAATAATTAAAAACTAGGAATTGCAATTTACGCTTGTTTAGCTAAACTTTCTTCAATTAAAGGTCACATCCTAGTTATTATCACTAAAATATTATCCCAACCACGCTATTCCCAAGTCAACTTTAAATATTGCGTAGGAAAACCCAAAATATTCTTTCAAATTTTGCCAAATTGCACATTTAACAATTCGTGATTTGCCCATTTGCGGTTTCTTAGAGGTTATTGGCCTCGATTGATATAATACTACAAATTCAAGTATGACTGTCTAGCTCTAATGATTAATGTTAGAAAAATGTGTCATATACAAATCAACTCCGTTCAATGCAAATCCAGAATTTGTTGAAAGAGCAGGGTCAATTTCCTTATAGATGTGGGCTATGGAGAAGCAAACAGCAGAAGGGAAAGATTACTTACAATAAACAAAGAATTGAATTCGCCGGAGCTAGCAGAGCAGCCGCAAAGCCTGACCGATTCAGAGGAGACTCCAATTTGTACTTTCTGTAGATATATTTCCAAGCCAAGCCGTGTCGAGCGGGGCACAACAGGTCACATTTGTCAGAAACAAAGATACCGGATTGGCAGAGTCCATATCCAAGAGGTCATGGTGGAGACTCAAACAATCTCTACCGTCGGAGACATCCCAAACAAGTCTTTGCCGTCTAAAAGTCACTGAGCACACGAAAACCCTAAAAAATCCCAGGCAATCGCAACCGCGTGTATAGAATTCTATGGCATATTATACTCAGAACAAATCGAGGCCTTCTATACGTCACTCCACCCTCTAACAAGAGGGTTGGCCCCTACAGGCAACCCAAAAAGAATAACAACTTGTTCAAAAATATGTACCCTAAATGACGGGGATATGACCTTGAGAATCGAAGAAATAGTCTTAATTCCTCACACAACGAAAGGGTTTGCCCAAGTAATACTTGTCTGCGATCTAACAACAGGCTAACTCAATGGTCACGACACGTCAAAAGCAGATAATACACAAAGCAGGGAAAAAAGGACAAATAGTTCAGAAATACTGTGTACCCACTTAAATGACTTGGATATGACCTGAGAATCAAAAGAATTTTCAAACACCGATTTGTTCCGTCGTGCAACCCAAAAACGCAAAGAACGTTGTTAAAAGAAAATGCCTCGTATTTTTTGCGTTGGGTTATCAGCCTAGTTTCTACTTTGCTGCCCCCCCCCCTGCTGGATGATGACATCTCCACCGTTGATGGCTTTTTTGAAGCCAGATCCACCGTCAGATGGGATAGGGGGGCCGTAAACTAGAAGTGTCCATAATCTTTTAGGTGTATGGCCTCAAAGATCCGGCCTTCAGCAGAGGAAGAGCAAAGGTATTGGATTTCTCTAGCCGCTCATTGATTGCTTTATTTTTCAATTTCTATAAGTTGTTCTTGACCATTCTGATGAAGGGCAATGATATAACTTTCTGCATGTTTGTGAAGTTGTTCAGTTACATGATAGTCTATATGTTTAAATTTTAGATGATCTTATTGTTGTCATGAGATATAGAAGCGAAGATGGAGGATATGAAAGCATTTCGTCTAAATACTGGCAGTCTAGTTCCATCCATAGCCTTTGGCACAGGATCAACAGGCCTGAGCTCAAGAGCTCAATTTTATATGCAATCAAGGTCAGTCATGGTTTCCTGTCTCATTTCCATTTCTTTTAGTTCTTTATTTGACAAGCATCTGCTTATATGTTGCCAGATTGGTTATAGACATTTTGATACCGCCAGCCTTTATGGTACAGAAGCTTGCCTTGGAGAAGCCCCTTACACAAGCATTCTCAAGTGGACTAATAAAGCGAGAAGAAGTCTTTATTACTACAAAAACTTTGGTCTACAGACCATGATGAAGTTCTTGCTGCTCTAAAAGCAGTTTAGGTAAATTATGTACTGTTTATTCTTTTATAGTTGAGCAAATGACTGTGATATCTTGTTTTTTATTTTGCTTTTCTTAATCAGGAAGCTGAAGCTGGACTATGTCGATCTTTATTTGGTTCACTGGCCTGTGAGGCTGAAGAAGACAGAAAACCTTATGCCAAAGGAGGAGGACTTTCTTTCTTGACTTGAGGGGGGACATGGGAAGGTATGGAGAAATGTGTGGAGCTTGGACTTACTAAAGCAATAGGGGTTAGCAATTATTCAGTTAGGCATCTGAAGGACCTTTTAACATTTGCCAAAATTCGTCCAGCAGTCAATCAGGTAAATGTTCATATTGTGCATACATTCTCATTATATTATGATATATATTCTTTATATTGGGGCACAGGTTGAGATCCACCCCACTTGGCAACAAAGACGCCTCAAGGAATATTGTGATAGTGTCAACATAAGATTGGCAGCATGGTCTCCATTAGGTGGCATTACAAGGTACATTGGGAGCAAGTATGATATAGACAAACCGATTATTGCCGAGATTGCAAACAAATATGGAAAGACCTCTGCCCAGGTAATATCATGTTCAGTTACATATCTTACCTAGCATACACCGAAAACGAATAATAAGATCTATATACCACTGTGACACAAACAGGTCTCGCTTAGGTGGAACTTAGAAAGGGGGAACATTCTTGTTCTCAAGAGTTACAACGAGTCAAGGCTATCAGAGAACTTGAACATATTTGATTTTAAACTGACACAAGAAGACCATGACAAGATTATGGAGTTGGAACAAGGACGTTTATTTGATGGCTCCATGTTTTGTAGAATGAAAGCACCAGCCCATACAAGACTCCATTCGATTTATGGATGGTGATATATGATTTCAAGAAAATCACCTGTCTCAGCCCTATAGCTGCTAGCATGGCAGTGGTTCCTACGTATCAAATATTAGCACAAGTATTTCGGTTCAGATATAGGGGTTGTTGTACAAGATTTCCTTGAACGATATCTGTTCAAGAGGATAAGCGAGCCAGGCTCTAGTATTGCTTTTGCCAATCGTGAAAGAGTCAGAACGTAGAGCGTTTATTCAAGCAAAAATTTTTTCATTCTGAAGAGGTTGACTCTAACAATATTTCAATGCACATTACAGACAATAGTTCAGGATTTCATGTTTAGGCTTTTGTCGACAATTCGCCACACCAATTAAAAGAGTTGCGGCTAGGGAGGTGATTACATTATGCCTTCTAAGGGTGATGCCGTCAGGGTTCGCATGCGTCAATGATAGAAATCAAAGAGGTCACATCCTAAATTTTGACAGAGAAGAAACCTTGTTGATAGCAATCCGTTCAGCGAGTTCTTGCATCGGTTGGACGCATTGTCGTCAACAGGGATTTCAAAGATGAGGACAGGTGGATGATTTTATAGCACTTGGCAGCAATCCTCTTCGGGATCACAAACAAGGGCGCAAAATTTTCTTGCTCCCATTCTTTCTTTGAAACATGGAACCCTAAGTCTAATAGGATCATATGACCACGAGAAGGAAAAAAAATGTTGATGGCAACAGGAAAAATCCCTGTTGACGCCATCATGTGACTGGACCCTAAGCTAATCAATGTCACATTGATTTTTTTCAGGAACATTTAGTGAATGTCACATTGATTCTTTTCAGGAACATTTAGTGGATTTTAGCATTAGGGAAACTTCCAATTATATCCCCAATTTTAGAAAAATTCCAAAAATAACCTCCAAATGAAGAGCATTTTTGGAAAATTGGTAATAGAGTTTTTGTTGCTCCTTAAATTTTAAAAGTTGTTTCACAAATATTATAGATTAGAATAAGATCTTTCTCGAACAACGCCAAGTTCATCAAAATTGAGTTGAAATTCACAAGTTATGCCTATTTATGTCTTTTTTATAACACTTACTTAAAACACTATAAGTTGAAGATTTCAACTCCATTTTAGATGATTCTACCAAGCAGCCCCCGATTCTCATCTACAAGTGTTGACCCTCAACCTGACTAGAGAGTCAAACACAAGAAGCCAACTTGAGTTTTTACTCAAGTTGGGGTTAGAACCTCTAGATCACTTAAGGTGATCAGTCTACACAAGAGTTTTTCAAAGAAAAAACTTAATTATTAAGTATTCATACCTTTCCCAATTCAAGAATATGGAGCCCTTACTCAAATCGATGTAGTTCTCATAGGCGGATTGATTTCCAAGGTCAAATGATTGTGACTTATACAGAAAAGTTATAGGCAAGCAAGGGTGAAAACCTTGACCGAGGTATAAACTAAGAATATGCTGTATTTAGCCATTTCGAGAAGCTAGGCCATGGTTCAAGAGATACCCAAAAAATAATTATGAAGCTTTGATCACTTGGGTCTATGGCAACCCTAATAATTTGGGGAATATACTAGGTAGATACCATGACTCGAATATTCCATGGGGATATTTGGGTGGCATGGGTACTTAGGGCACTTTTGGTAAATGAAGTAAGGGGACATAAGAATTTGAAAAATAAGGGTTGGGCTAGGGCATTTGCAAGGATGTAATATGAAAAAAAAAAAATGAAAGAAAAGATATGGAGGGGAAGATCATCTTTGGAGTGAGCAAAAGGCCTTTTAGAAAAGAAGGACTTAGGCAAGCATGGTGTGATTGGCAAAAAGTGAATATGGGGAGATATAGGTATAAGAGGAATATGACTAGAAAATTTTTGAAATGGGGGTAAGAATATGGGTAAAAAATGGCTAGGAGGTGGAATCAAATACCATGGGGTCTTCCAAACTTTGTCTTCCAAACTTCAAAAGCATCTTCCAATCTTCACAACCTGTGATCTCATAAAGCATCCTTTGAATACCTTTGACCTCGATAGAGCCTCCTCCATGGGAGTTGACCTTTGAAGATTGATATTGTTTGACCTTCACATCAATGTTGACTACCAAGCTCTTTTTGATTTAATTCTTCCACAATAACTTGACGACTTCAATACATGAACTAATTAGTATGTTGCCCTTTGGGGCAACATCTCGCCAAAACAAGAAAATGGTCGTCCCCCACCCATAAGGGGTCTTCATCTTTTTGCTCCAAAGTGTCTAAGTGAGAATTCTAGAATGGGACCTCGCAAGAAACCAACAAACCGATAGATAGGCTTCTCATTCATCTCAGCATTTTCTATTAATGAGGATTAAGTAGCCGCATTACGCGTAACCACCACCTAAAAATAAAGGAAAATCCAATTATATCATTTGGACCCCAAAAAAGATACAATGCTAATAGATGAGTGGTTGATGTACCCGCCGAAAGCTTATCACCGGATTAAAAAAATCACCTTCGGGTTTTCGAGGAAAACCCTAGTGATAAGCCTCTAAGGGGCTTAGACAAACGTAAGGCATAGAATCGCCCCAAAACCCCCGCGATGGAGAAGTCGAAACAGATGCCGCCGCCAACCTCGGTGACCGCGCACATCACCAACACAACAAACGAAAAAACATACCAGAGAATAGCATCACCCAAATGGGTGGAAAACATGATAAACGTAACTTGAATAAAATATAATAAACAAAGAAGGGGGGAGGGTGGGTTCAAAGAGAATAAGGTAATCCCGAGAGAAGAGGAAGCTCGATGAGACGAGGATGCGTAAACGCTACCGAAATAGCTTAACTCCCAACCAAACGGCATGCGCCACCTCGCATGCATGCATGATGCATGCTCGTCCCATTCTAGAATGGCGATCCGACTGTCTCCTGATCGATGCGATTCTAGAATGGGACTCGCAAGAAACCAACAAACCGCCCACTACCGCAGAACTTCCTTACAAACTAGGATCGAGGACAAAGGTCACGTGATCGAGGCCAACGACCATAAAGGATAGCATGAAAGATACGCAAATAGTTAAACCAGGCAGAAGAAGCCCCTCCCCGCCTCGAAACAAATCAAAGAGAATAAGGCATCACGAGAGAAGAGGAAGCGCCGATGAGACGAGGATGCGTAAACGCTACCGAATAGCGAACTCCCAACCAAAACGCATGCGCCGGGCTCATGCATGCATGCATGACATGCATGCTCGTCCCATTCTAGAATGGCGATCCGATGTCTCGGATCGATGCGATTATGGTAAAGAGAGGGTGTAAAGTGTAAGTGTTGATGGAATAGAAGTGAATAGGATGTGAGGAGTGAAAAAGGTGAGAATGAGTGTGAATATGATAAGGTAGTGATGGAGATGGAGTATATGAGATGAGGTGGATGTGTAAATATTGGAATCTCGCCAAAACAAGAAAATGTGTGAAAAAAGGTAAGAATGAGTGTGAATATGGTGAGGTGGTGATGGAAATGGAGTGTAAAAGGGTGAAGTGAATGTGCAAAAGTTGAGATCTCGCCAAAACAAGAAAATGTATGCCTCCCTGATCCTTAAAAATGCAACTCTGCCATGATGGTGAAGCTGAATTGCAGAGTGCTTTTAGGAATGAAAATAAGAATAAGGAGTCTAAATGGATAAAGGTGACCACTTATGGCGATGAATAAGGATGGAGAAAGGATGCACCTGTCATGGAAACATACAAAAAAATTAATCTTGATCTTTGCAACTTTGTCATGATGGTGAAGCTGAATTTGCAGAGTGCACAGTTAGGGAAATAAAATGAGGAATACATGGCTAAATGGAGGGCAAGACCACAATGAGACAGATGAATGAAGATGGAAGAAGGGTGCTCCCGCAAATGACACTTGGCAATTAATAAAAAAACCTTGTCCCTCAAGTCGCTTTGATAGCTCATCCTTCATACTGACTAATCTACAAACATAAACTCAATGAAGATATTAGTTCTAAATTTAAGACAAAGTGAAATCTAACCTATCTAATATTTAACTTTAATTCTAACTTGTCTAAGTTCTAGAGCATAAAAGGGACAAGCATATATGTCGATCCCAAAGATCTTTTCAGTGAATAGTGTTGATAGGATTTGGAAGTGACATCCCCCGGTTAATTCCTTTAACCAATAAGAATTGGTGCCCGTGTTCCAACACCTCATAGGGACCCTCCCAAAGATTTTCAAACTTACTAGCCGAAGTCTTCCTTTGATTTATTCCATTTTAGAACTAACTCTCCAAATTTTGAAAGTACCTTGTATTTTATGAGCGCAGCTTTTGAAAGCACCAAATCCTTGGCTTTCTTTAGCAAGATTAGCATTCTCACCCATTCTATAATCTTCTAAATGCAGTAAGGGTATCCAAATCTTTCCCGCAGCATATTCAAAAGGCAAACACAACTTATGGGCTAACCCTCGTAGATGGAAGCTCTGTTCTACCGAAGCACAAATTCAATGCCATATACTAAGTTAAAGGGTGTGTGAGTGGTTGCCGCTTTAATGGTGACTCTATAAGCTCCATAGAGCATCCACCGCTTGACATGCCAATCCTTTTGATTATCATCCACGCTTTCAAAAAATGCTTTTCAAAACTTTGTTAGTAGCTTCGCTTGACCATTACCTTGGGGTATAAGAAGAGCTCTTGGTATGTTTGACCTTAAGAATGGTTAGCGCATTAGCAATAACTTCATTCACAAAAAGGGTACCTCCCGCCGAGTGCAATTGTAGAGGAATACCAAACCGCACGATATATTCATGTAAAAACTTTGTCAAGTAATAGCATTGGCCCCGCCTTTTAAAGGAATAGCTTCCTCCATTTAGTAAAATAATCAGAAGGCTACAATAATGTGCCGATGTTGTCCCGCGTATATGGGTTAATAGGGCCAATATAATCTAATCCCCATATTTGGAAAGGTCCCGGAGAAATGATGGGATTTAGTGCACCGGGAGGAGGATCCTTTTGCCAAATATCCGACACTTATGGCAAGATTTTATAGCAAGATAACAATCTTTTAAATATTGTAGGCCAATAATATCCCCGACTAGAATTTTCTTGGCAAGAGTATCTCCAAAGAAATGGCCTCCACATACTCCTTCATGCATTTCTAATGATCGTGAGCGCATTCTTCCTCATTGACACACCTCAAAGAATAGTCCATCCCTCGCTTGACTTTCCATAAAACATCATTAATCATTTTAAATTGCCTACATTTTTCTTTTAAATCTCCTTTGTCGGCTCAAGTCAGCCCCCGAGGGCATTTCCTTGAATTGTAGAAAATTCTTTAAAGGTAGCCGCCAACCTGTTGGTTCTCGCTTCATCATCCTCCGCTCCGCAAATAAGCTAAGGCATTGTGGACGCCTCGAACATATACGACTTCTACTCCAGATACATACGGGATTTTCTCCCATGGCGCACCAACTCGCCATGAGTGGGTCTTCGCCTATTTCGGCCATCTATAATATGATGCCCGAAAGAAGGACACGGCGGGGGTCATTCGCCCACGCCTTTCAATGGGCTCCTACGTCGGAAGCGTGAATACAAGGGTTAGCACACAAAGATAAATCACATATAAATAACCACCACTGGCGGGTGGCATATCCATCCAAATACCAACGAAAGAATATGCATCTAAACCTAGGAAAACACCCCAAACCCATGGTTCTACCCCTTGCCTGCACTCCAAAGAGAATCGACCGACGGCCAGGCCTCAAGAGATCAGCAGCATCAATCTTGACATGGCGTGGCTGGCATAGAACATTGGCTAGGGTTGTCCACTCCATCCGCCCCCCGTGCACACTTTGCGCATGGGTCAATTCACGCTTATGGCGCCGCTATAGCCTTCCGGAGACGCAGTTCGAGGCATCACCCCGGCCGAGCCTACCTGTGGTTCATGAAGCCCCGGGTCCGATGAGGCAGGTCGTGGAAGCCGCCCCTTCCGTAATCACAAAGTGGTTCCATGGGTGAGCTAGAGAATACGCGCCGCATCGGGCACCCCGATCCGCATCCCACTTACTCGCCCTAAATCTACTCAGTGCAAGGTGCCCCATACCTGTCACACCTCTACACCTGTGGAGTGTCGACCCATACCCGCCCCACGGACCTGGGCCATCGTGCCTAGCTCACTATAGGAGTCTCGTGAGCCTTTATGTTCGCGGTAAGACCCCACCAACCACTTCACCACCACTGTTCCTTATCCGGGTGCTAAGCCAATCCATAAGATCTATGACCCTAAGTGGGCTCTTGTACGTGCCGCATCTAATGGGAATAATGCAGGCTCTATCTAGGAGCATACTACAATACATGGGGCTCAGAGGTCTCTACCCCCGTAATCCCCCATCTCCTGAGTGCTAACTAAGCAAAGAACTACTAAACCATCAACCAAAGCACGTGATGAGACTAGAGATAAAGAATACTCACCATATCAATCAAGGGTTAGCCTAATGTAAACCACAAAGAAAACAGAGAGAGAACACACCACGCAGAGGCTTATGCTATAAATCAACATAGTAACCTACCCACTAACCACAACCTGGCCTTTGGGCTGCTCCATCTCGACTAACCAAGGGCCCCCTGGTCAAGGTTCTCCCTCCTCCATCCCCAATTGTTCCCAATTCGAATTGGGGCACAAAAAGCCCTAATTTGGGTGTCCAAAATGGCAACCCTACCTTGCCCAATCGATTTGGGGCCGTGGCATGTCATAAATTAACTAATTTGGTATTTTAGCCCTTTTTAATATTAGGATAAGCCCTAAATTGAATTAGGGTTTTGGTTAGGTTTCCACCTTTATAATTTAATTATTAACATAGCTAATCCTTAGCTTATGAATAATTAACGCTATTAATTATTCATAGTGATCGTCATGTATTTATACTTAAATATGCGAGATAAATATGTGGAACGCCACATTCTCCCCACCTTAAAAATGATGTCGCCCTCAAAGATGAAGATTACCTTGCTGCGTGGCAACACATCATACATTGAAGGAAGTCCCCCCTCCTTAAAGAGATAGCGGAGATTATAAGTTACACGCACGCTGTCATGTTCAAAGTGATTAAGTTTGAAATGACTTGTAATGTGCAATTTATAATTCGAATATAAGAGGTAGAGGTATAGATCGTAGATGATCATCTGCTAGGACCGGCCAAAAGTGAACAAATAAGGTTTGTGGAAGTCTCAATCGCTTTCATCTGTGGTGTCGAAGTTCACAGCCCATCTATTTTAGAAATCATTCTTTCTATACATACAGTAACCTCGATTATATATTAAAGACAGTGTATAGATATAAAGAACTTCTATTTGTTGTTATATTATAATACGTAGTTATTAACCCTCAATACCGCTTAGTAGAAAATCATTCTAAGGATATTAACTTGTGTGTGTAGGTGTATTATATTCCCGCTTCACTTTGTAATTCATTTCATTACAGCCATCCCTACTTTAATTTTGTAGCAAATTTTTGTTTTCCTATTTTTGTTACAAAATTTTAAGAACTCTCTATCTTTAGCATAGATTATAATCACATGAGGACACATATTAATTCATTGGTTATGTTTATACATTTACCGACGACACCCGATATTCTTACATTTGAATTACTTATTTATTCTATTGCTATTTTCGAAATTTATCACACATACGTAGATTCTTATATTTGCAGGCATAGATACAACCCATATATACATTCAACGAATTTGTACCGCCTTGGCCGCCGAGTGCTATGGCTATGCAATCGTCCCCAGACATGTAAGGTCGGGCCAGACGATGGTGTCCACGGGAAGCATCGAACCATGCCCGGTCCGCCTCGAGCCCGTTAGATGGTGATGACCGAGGAGGTCCCCGCTCATACCAAGTAGAAGTGAATGTTGGGAATAAGGAGTGTTAAGATATCCCTATTTTGGATGGATACCGAGAAAATTGGTATGACGATGTTTGGTATCTAAGTGAAATAATCGGACCTAATAATTACGAGGATTGATTTATTATGCGATCTAGATTGCTATTCAATGTAGAAGGAGACCGGATAGCACCATATATCCGATGGAGAAGTGGTTTATGATTATCTACTATAGACCATGTTAAGGAGGTACTATGCTAAGGTGGAAACGGATTATAAGTACCCACCATGAAAGGAAGATCACTTTTAGAAGTGTAGGTTTTGACAATGGTGGTGAAGGTATAGCATGTCCGACAATTTTATGACTATTGCTACTTGAATCGAGGTATGATTCATGGAATAGAGAGAATAAATAAATAAATAAATATATTAAATCATCCCCCCATGGGACCTTGAAGGTCATGGTGTATGAGGATATCGATCCATAAGCTATAGATTATAAAATTACATATACATTGTGTTTGGTAAAGAGATTGATGTTCCCGCGTGAAATAAAGACGCAAGATTATAGACGACTAAGAAGACCACGTAACCACGTGGATACGCTTAATGACATTGGTCAAATGCATGACCATTATGCATGGTATAAATTAAGGAAACAGATTGACATATTATGTTCCGGGAGCATCGAGATGCCGTATAACAGACTAGAGGATAGCGTGGAACGTAATTTCTACATAAGGTCAAGAGAAGACGAAAATTGGTAGGAACAAGCGCAAGTATCGAAAAGGTGCAAGGTATGTTGGATCTTTGGTGAAGCTAGATTATGAATGGAAGTCGACCTTGAAGTAATGATACATTAGGAAGGCAAGTAATGTACCCACACGACAAGTGGGAGAGAAGAGGTGCTTGAAAGTTGTTGTAAAACAACGCTTCAAGTATAGAGAGTTTGGAATGACACGCTGAATGTTCCAAAGTCCGGAGTATGAACAAGGTAGGCACCCAATGAACATCTCACCAAGGAGGATGTGGTCCGACTTGGTATCGTGGGTGTATCCCGAGGAGTAACTCCACGCTGATATATGTGTGTACTAGGACCATTTAATAGTAAAACATAACTAAAAGAAGATAGGATATATACTAGAACTTTTAGTTCACATTCCCTATAAATAGGGAGGTAATGAAGATAAGAGTTGTTATACTAGAGATGAAACATGTCCACAAGGGACTTAGGTTGGCATTTGCCCCCGTGGGAAGTTATGACTGACTAGGAGCCACAAAATGTATATGGTACCAGATAAACCAAGTTGAGGAAATAAGTTACAAGTAAAGATGCCTATGTCAACAAGTTACATAGTCTAGACTTAGGGTTGGTGCAAATGTTACATAACATGTATATGGTCCCGATGTAGGAAGGATTTAGTAGTATCAAATACTATATAGTGGTGATCCTATCGAGGATGTCGATTGTGATATTCAGATGTATATCATATTAAAAGATAGTAGACTATTCGCATTGTGGCTAGGAAATATTGTTTGACAAGGTTTAAAGAATGAGCGAATGATATGCTTATATACCTAAGATATTGGGTTAGGTATGCTTTACCGAGATAAGCATCTGCTATCCCAATGGTTGAAGTTGACTATCTTAGATACGTCCGACTAAGGGAGATGAAAAGAGTTTAAATTAAAATAGCTAGAGTAACGCCACATTCAAAAAAAACATCCCGAGGATGGTTGGAACGGTATTTGAATAACCGCTAATGAGAGCTTAGCTACTCAAAGGTTCTAGATACCAATGAATTACTTCATTGTTATAAGTCGAGAGCATTTATTTAGTTTTGGAAAATAAGAAGATGTATAAAATATCGATCCCCCGATGGAAGAAAAAGAAGGAGTACGATGACTTTGACGATTATACTTTTTAGGGATAACCGAGAAGAGGCCAATACATAGCAATCCAAGTCCGAATAAAAATCAAGACGAGGTGTGTAGATTACAAGGAGTGAGATTATATAGACTAGTAGTCCATATATCTTAAGAGTTACGCCACCGGGAACAATTGTAGGTAACCAAAGTAGAAGGTGGAGGATCCGCTGCCTTGAGGCATAGACCCGCTAGAGGTTATGACTTTGAAACTCTTAAGAGGGTAAAGAAACCGGATAATCTTATGGCGACTAACTAAGATTGAAACATTGGGTTTTCCTATTAGAAGACCAGAGGTTTTAGTGCCTCCACTTCATTATGAGGGAGTCAAAGACAAAAAGATTTGAAGTCGATCAAAAGTCAAGTCCACCGATAACTTAAGAAAAATAGGTTAATTGTAACTAAGCATGGGTGGTATGGAACACAAAGGATCCTTAACTTAAAAAAAGCCTTTAGAAAAGCTCCTCATCCGGGTAGTAAACCTTGGAATTATAGCATAATCCCATGGGTGGTATGATAGTGTATATACACGGGTCGAATACCATAAGGCACCAAAGGGATGGTTAAAGTAGCCGGGGATCCTATAAAAAAAAATGTAGGCAAAGATATAGATTTCCAACATAGAGTTGGCCACCGCCTGGGAAAGCTCCGTGGCTCACCCACATTATAAAGGTACATAGGCAATAGGCTTTGTTTCAAGGAACTACCAAGCTTACACTTTAGCTAGGTTAGAGCAGAGCTCTAGCATTGTGGGATGTGGAGATATGTTTGTTATGTACATACCATGTACGATAATGATAAACATCTCGTGGGAGGTAATTTAGGTGGCTTAATGCAAAGGAGAGAAAAAGACGAGGGTATCCTAAAGTTGGAGATACGCTTTGAAATGTGCAAAGGACCGGCCAATCCGCTGCATGCTAGGATATCGTAGTAGTTGGCGCTTTGAAATAAAATGTCAACGCCAATAGAAATAAAACTTAAGGTAGTGGGGTTGAGTAGTACAATAGTACAATTCCGCATTGTAGCTTAATAGCGCTACCGCTAAATGTTCAATGTGTCTTGCATAGACACCTAAGACTAGCTTCCCATATGATCCATACCGATCGTAGAGGTGACGCCATGGGTTACATGGGGGTGCAAGTTAACATATACGTGGACTCGAATATTGATACAAGTCCTGCTATATTAAACGTAGGTAATTGTAGAAAGGCTCACAAAAATACAAGGCAAGCACCTTGATGACTCCGTGTAATTCACGATTTATAATGGCTCACCCGCCTAGGCCATGATTATGGCTTAAATGAAGATGTCAAGTCATTTGGAATGCCGTAATGTAAAGATGACATCATGACAGAAAATGTAATGAGTAAGATTTCCAGATGTAGGACAATGTTGGATTATAACCCCCAATGATAGGTAGGTTTACAACATAAGGCCCATATAATAGCGCTTGGAAGCCACAAGACTCGCTAATCCGATACGTGAAGGAGTAATTGGATTGGTGACTCATTGAATATAGATCACAACTAAAGGATGATTTGTATAACGATGTGGCGATGTAAGGGCCGTGATAATTAAAATTGGCCATAGACGAGAAAACATATTGACAAATAAAGGACCCCGATGCATGATATTTAGCAACTGGATAGAAAGGTTACTATCTAACATGAAGGGTGGTCATTGCTAATATACAAAGGTAGACTTATGCTTGAAAGGTAGCGGTAGAGCTGAAAACTCCTTAAAGATTTGGTGCATGGTTTAGGGAAGAAGACGCCCATGTTTCGGACAACATGGTGAATTGAGTTCACCAAGGACCTTTTTTTAAATAGATAGATAGATAGGATAGATAGCATTTATATGCCATCGATAGATAGATGGATAGATAGATAGATAGATAGATAGATAGATAGATAGAGGACATATGACATCCGAGCCCCAAAGACTTGAACACAAGATCTCCTCAATAGAGGAGGCCTATCTTGAGGGGTCTTTGGGTGGTACCGCCCTTTGGGATATTCATATAATCCCCCGGAATATGTAAGATTCATTTGGCGGACTTAAAGACGCTTAGGCATTAAAATAATGGTTGGAAACATTTGGCTCTGACCTTATCTAGGTACCCTAGAAGGAGGTGAGTAATCAACAATGGTTGGGTGGCATTGGAATGTACCTGAGAACAACTCCAAAAGAGGGTAGACCGTTGTCACTTTGACAAAGCGTGGTGACACGATAATTAATGACATCCATATAGATGGTGAAGTTTGGCACAAAGTGTTGACATTATTATGGGGGTTCTAACACAAGCACTCACCACCAGACATTACGTAGTTTGTACCGAGGTCCGGGAAAAATGGTCCACAAAAAGAACACGCACCATTGAGAAGAAGTAGTGAACCGTGGTAGGATTAAAGCTACCCATGGTCTAGAGGGGTGCCGCATGGCAGCCCCTAGTTGGTTGGGCTAAAAGAAATCCTTTCTTTGGGAAATGAGACGAGTCAAGGTTTAGACACTAGAGAGAGACAACGCTAATTATAAATATGTCTATAAAACATTACTTATATAACGTCAATAAGGTCTAATATAAAGCATATGAATGTAGTATGGATTGAATCATGGCAAGGCCCAAGAAATTGTGTTATCAAGGCATCTACCAAAGGAAAAAAAATAATTAAAGTTATAGGTCGAGAACACCGATAACCGGGTATTATTACCGTCGATAAAGAATATCCAAGGATATAATACCCACGCTATTCTAGGAAGTTGCCCCGCCGCTGTTAATTAAATTCCGAATTAGTCCCACCAAATGAGTTGATGTTGTCATAACAAGTTGGCCGGACTTGCTAGGTTACGCCGCGCCATTTGGTCGGTTTATTCCTAGGGGATACTAGCTTTATATATGGTTAACAGCTATCCGCTGACTATAGCGTAGAGAGGTCGCCCCATGGCTATGGCAAGGTCAAGGCCGCTATGGCGTGAAGAGCTTGTTCCTGGCGGGCTATGGCGAAGAGCTAAGAGCTTGTTCCCCGAGTTGTTGCCTCCGGGGTTTACCAAAGGCATGCCTCTAATTTAGATATGGAATAGATGCACTATAAATATTAGAAAAGCATTATATTACTTCAAGAAAGAAGTTGGCTTATTGGTAAAGGTGTTGGTTTGGGTGCGTAAGGTCGTGGTTCAATCCCATGATGTACCTTTTTCTTAAAAGAACCGCTAACCGGACAAAAATGTAATATTAGATATGTATAACAAAGAATAGAACATGTATATACTATATAAAGATAGTTGGCAAGATGGAAAGAGTGTTGGGTTGGAAGTTGGAGGTCACGGTTCAAAACGCCGGGCGAAAAGGAAAAAATTATTTTTTTTTTTTTTTAAAACGGACGCTGCATTTTTATACCACGGCAGACCGTATGGGGCGCCGACGCGTTTATACGCTGCCTTTTTATTTTCAAAAAGAAACACCTCTGATACGCCCGGGCGCCTTTTGTTTTTCGGGCGGCCTTGTCCGCTTTTGCCTCGGAGACATGCCCCCTAGGGTATTTGGGAGGTGCCCGATCCATTGAAGCCGCTTTCGCCTTCATCCGAACTACGCATAAAAAGTTATAGCTCTTCCAAACTTAGGTCTTCCAAATACTAAACTTTTAAGAACTTACAATTTATTACATCCACCTAACACAAACTAAATCACCAAAAAGTTAAGCAAAATCAACGAGCCTAAACTCCCACTCAACTACCGAACTAATCGGGTTAAAGATTTGGTCGCTATGATTCCTACAACCAAAAATCATGGCTTTGATACCACCGTGGACGCCCTCAACATATATATGCACTTCTGGACGTGATACATACGGGACTTTCCTTTCTCCCATGGCGCACCAACTCGCCATGAGAGGGTGGCTCCTCCGCCTCATTTCGGGCCATCTATAATATGATGCCCAAAGAAGGACACGGGGGGTCATTCGCCCATGCCTTCAATGGGGTTCCTACGTCCGCAAGCGTGAATACAAGGGTTAGCACACAACATAAATCATATATAAATAACCACCATGAAGGGGTGGCATATCCATCCAAATACCAACGGCAAAAAGAATATGCATCTAAAACCTAAGAAAACACCCCAAACCCATGGTTCTACCCCTGCCTGCACTCCAATGAGGATCGACCGACGGCTAGGCCTCAAGAGATCAGCAGACCGATCTTGACATGGCGTGGGTCGGCATAGAACATTGGCTAGGGTTGTCCACTCCATCCGCCTCCCCGGCACACTTTGCAGATGGGTCAATTCACGCCATGGCGCCGCTTATAGCTCTTCCCGAGACGCAGGGCTCGAGGCATCACCCTCCGAAGCCTACCCGGGTTCATGAAGTCCCGTCCGATGAGGCAGGCGTGGAAGCCGCCCCCTTCCGTAATCACAAAGGGTTCCATGGGTGAGCTAGAGAATACGCGTCGCATCACTCCCCCCCGCATCCGCATCCCACTTTACTCGCCCTAAATCTACTAAAGTGCAAGGTGCCCCATACGGGTCACACACCTCTACACCCAGTGGAGGTCGACCCATACCCGCCCTCTACGGACCGGCCATCGCCCTAGCTCACTATAGGAGTCCTGTGAGCCTTTTTATGTTCGTGGCAAGACCCCACCAACCACTTCACCACTGTGGTTCCTTGTCCGGGTGCTAAGCCAATCCATAGCATCTATGACCCGGGCTCTTGTGCACAGCCGCATCTAATGGGAATAATACAGGCTCTATCTAGGAGCATACTACAATACATGGGCTCAGAGGTCTCTACCCCCGTATCCCCCCATCTCCTGAGTGCTAACTAAGCAAAGAACTACTAAACCATCAACCAAAGCACGCACAGAGACTAGAGATAAAGAATACTCACCATATCAATCAAGGGTTAGCCTAAATGTAAAACCACAAAGAAAACAGAGAGAGAACACACCACGAGAGGCGCCATGCTATAAATCAACATAGTAACCTACCGACTAACCGCAAATCGGGTCTTGGGCTGCTCCATCTCACTAACTCAAGGGCTACCGGGTCGTTGTTCCTCCTCCTCCATCCCCAATTGCTCCCAATTCGAATTGGGGCACAAAAGCCCTAATTTGGGTGTCCAAAATGGCAACCCTACCTTGCCCAATCGATTTGGGCCGTGGGCATGTCATAAATTAACTAATTTGGTATTTTAGCCCTTTTAATATTAGGATAAGCCCTAAATTCGAATTAGGGTTTTGGTTAGGTTTCCACCCTTTATAATTTAATTATTAACATAGCTAACCTTAGCTTATGAATAATTAACGTGCATTAATTATTCATAGTGACGGTCATGTATTTATACTTTAAATATGATAAAATATGTGGAACGTCCACAAATTCCACAAAGTCAACAACTTCTACCGTGATCCTCATGATCAAAGAAAATGTAAGGTAAATAAAGATTGGGACTCTTCACCTGATGTAGCTCCTTTATGGAAATATCAAAGGTTTGTAGCTTGCAAGCCCACCTTTGAATTTTTGGTTTAGAGGTAGCCTTACCAAATAACAACCCCGCTGGATTTTGCTTCATATAAACTTGAAATCGTAACTCTTCAATAGTAGGTGACCTTGTCTCACAATGAGGAACATAAGAGCAGCAACACTTTCTCCATTCTGATGTACTTTCTTTCTTCAGCTTGAACTACACACCTTTGTCGGGTGCTTGTCCTCAAAAGCTATGGTGTGCTTGTCCCAAAATGGACTAATAGCTAGACCTATGGCCTTTTTAGTGATGGTAATATAGACCTCAAATGGCTTGTCCAAATCAGGTTTTTTTAGAAGAGTAGCCTCACAAATGGACTTTATAAGCAACTCAAAAGACTCTTGGCAATCTGATGACCATGTGACAGGGACATACTTGCTCGATTTAGAAATCCCGCCCATCCTTTGTCAAATTTTAGAAATAGGACTTATAATGTGAGCAAAATTAGGAATATACATCCTAAGAAAACTAGTCATGCCAATAAAAAAACTTTGACCTCGCTCGGTTTTTTGGGGGTACTAGCTTTGAGGGCTTCAACCTTTTCTTGTGCCACTTGTATACCATTGTTGGATACCTCATGTCCTAAAAGTTGCCCCTTGATGCAAAAAAATACATTTCTTTGGGTTAAGGTTGACTCCAGACCCCCCAAGACAAAGAGCATATTTTTGCAAGCAATTCCAAATGATTAGTAGGGTGAGATCCCAAGCAAAGGTCATCCAAATAAACTCAATTCTTGAGGAGACATAGGCCTAAAAATAACATCCATAGCTCTCCCCTGAAAGTAGCAGTGCATTCATTAATCCAAAAGGCATTCTCTTCATTGCATAAGTTCCCTGTTGGGTAATAAAGAGGCCTTGGATTGATCTTCTTCCTTAATGCCAATTTGATTAAATCCTGAAAATCCATCTAGAAATGAGTACATCTCTTTCCCTCAAGCTACAAAGATATAAAATTTCTTCTAAAAAGGCAAGGATAGTCCTTGATGGTAGCTTTGTTGAGATCTCGAGAATCAATGCAAATCCTTAAGGCACCACTTTTTTTTCTACAGTACAATGCAAGATACCCATTCGATTAATGATTTCAATAATAACACCGCGATCTAGCATTTTATCCAACTCATCTTTGATCAATCCCATCAATGAAGCATTAATTCTTCTTGTTTTGAAAAACAGGTTTACATCCTTCTTGATCTTGATTTCAAATTGGCATACCTCAACTTTAATACCAAGAAGCTCTAATAATCCCAAAACAAACACATCCTTCCTTTCTTCAAAGAACATTTATATATTCTCCTATTTTGGTATTCAATTAAATCTCCAACAAAATGTGGTTCTAGTCTTACCATTTTTTGTGATTGTAATCTCTTCAAGATCCTTTTCCTCCTGATGCATTAATGGTTAGAATAGGACAAAGGGCCTTTACCGCGACTAGCATCAAGGTCTTCCTCTAGAATAGCTCCCCGCTTAGATGTGACATGAGAGTTTCTCCAAGATAGGGCATCGCCTTCCACATTTTTCTCTCTTGGTATGTGAGTAATCTCCCATGAAGCAAAAACTCCAAAGTACCCCATTACTTGATTTTTAAGAGCTCCATATCTGCATTTTTTGTTTGGTAATTTTCAAAACTTGTCTACAAATGAATTGTGAGTCACCATAAATGTGAATGTTGGCAATATCCATAGCTTTGGTTTCCTAAAGACCCTCAAGCAATCAAAGCCTTATATTCCCGCTACATTAGATGTAATTTGGGGAAGATTCTCCCTACTTTTAGCTAAAAGTTTATGAGAGGAATCTTTCGAATAGCAGCAGATGATGCAATATTTAGTTTTTAGAAATACCTCCATCAAACCATAAGAATCCCGATGGCCCTTGTTTGGTCGGGGAGTGCACATTCCATAATGAGAGGAACCATTTCATATTTCCTTGGTCTTGTATTTTTATTCAGAAGATCCCAAAGGTTCTTCAATTAGCATTTCCTTAATAAAGTTTACCTCCTCATTGGAGCCATAGGAGCCATCTTGATTATAGATTGTAGCAGCTTGAGAACCATTGGAGATGGTACATCTCCCTTGAGACCGATCGTCTAGCATCTACAAAGGGTTGCAACCACCGCCTCCTAAAAGTAAATCATAGATATCGCACTCATCCCCTATGTCTTCAA
Source organism: Isoetes taiwanensis (assembly GCA_021234155.1). NCBI lineage: Eukaryota > Viridiplantae > Streptophyta > Lycopodiopsida > Isoetales > Isoetaceae > Isoetes > Isoetes taiwanensis. The sequence goes on from JAJEKV010000079.1 coordinate 5,186,647, forward strand.
AAAGCTACTACAATAAAGTTAGCAGCACAGCTATGCCTCTCAGATATCAAAACTTTAGTTACCACACCAATAAGGGTGATCTTAGCATTATAAAAAGACGATGAAAGCTTTATCCACCTAAACCACATTTTTTCATAATGATATGGCATGATATTTAGGGGATCCCCATCAAGTAACACATTTGAGAAAGTATAACCTCCTAAAGTAGCCTAACATGTGAATGCACCGTGGTCTTCTTCTTCATTCTCGTTAGAACAAGGTTAGTGGCATCAGAAAATTCACACAAGCATTTAATATCTCACCACCGCTTTTGTCAAGATTTTTCTATAGCTAGGTGCAATCTTTAGCAATGTGAAAAAGATCCACACCTCACTTTGGAATTTTAAGCAAAACATCGACCTTCATCAAAGTCCTTTGATCTTTCTGTACCATATTTTTGGCGAGGGTGGAGCTATGATTTGAGCAGGTGCTTCCACTACGTGTGGTGAAGACCGGGCAAGAGAATGCCTTACTTGGTTCAAGATGTACATGAGCTTCATTTATGCTTCTAGTTTGCACCACCATAACTCTTTCCATTTGGGAGCTTCTCAGAGTTTGAATAAATTTTATAGATGTGCTTGTCTCAGCAAATCTTACGAGGTTTAGGCTCCGTCTCTTTTCTTTTTCCGCCGCAGGAAAAATATCCCCAACAGCCATTTCACCCAGCAATCAAGATGGGCCAACTTCTTACAAAAAGAGCAAACATGACATTCCTTTCCAAAGTGGCCTTTTCATTGCATTTGGGACACACTTGCCAATAGCAAATTGATGGATGAGAATTCTATTGCAATGAATACATTCAGATAAGTTTTAATTCGTTTTTGCAAAACTTTAGTTCAACCAATTGTCCGGGTTATTTCGCTAAAGCTTCAAGAATCCTTAGATAGGTCCGACTTGACCTCTCTCTCGCAACTTGAGAATTTGCTTCCTCCTTTTAGATTTCTTTTTTTTCTTTCCTGTATGGCATAAACCGGAATAGAAGGGTGTTGATCATAATGTGCACGTAAGCATCGTAGTAGAAAGGATCATGGCTATGGTGAGAAACATGCCCTGGGATTCACCTATATACAATATGGACATGCCATCTCAAGCATCGGGGTAGCAAGAAAACCCATAGTATAATGGCCTAAAAGAACTAGAAAAATACCCATATCAAAAATCCTACAAAAGCTTAAAATATTGCAAAATGTGATAAAAACCATCCCTTCCATATATTTTCGCATTTAAAGCCTCCAAAAATAACCCATTTCTTATAACTCGATGGTTCATAACGGATTTCAAGGTGAATCCCCTTAGAAACATGATGCTTGTCGTGCAAAGCAGAGAGCATCCTCGAAAGTTAGGGTCGCTGGTTTTGGCAAAACTTTGTATATAGAATCAAATCCTTCAAAGTTTTGATCTTGAGCAGCTTCCTTGATATCCTGTCTTCTTTCCAAACCATTGATGAAAGCAAGAATTAAAAAAAAGTTGGGATTGTAACTTGTGCTCTTTGACACCCTCGCCATAAATGTGCTAAATCTTTCTTTGTAATCGATTCACACTTTCTCCGATGTATAGAAAAACCTTGCAACTCATTAACCAAACTTTGGAGCAGTTTAATTTACCAAATCTATCCAGAACTTCTTGACGAAGTTCATCCCATGAAGTGGTACCCCATTAACTTTTCATAAGTTAACCAAGCACCAAATTTCACTCTCTTTTGAAGCATTTTTCAAAACTCAAAGTTTCTTGCAGCCTTTCTTGAAACCATAATCCCCGTAATAATTCTCAAATATTCTCAAAAAGTTGTTAGCACTCATACTAGAATCAAAAGTAGGCAAAGGAACGTGAACATTCAACTCGAATTGGTATGGCATGTTTTGAAGGTGTAGCTAGTTGAGAAACTTGAAGGCAATGGCCTTTTCTCTCAAATGATCCGCATGCATCAATATCTCTAATGGTTCTTGTTCCTCAAGGAAATTTTTGCTTTGGAGCCATGAGTTCTTGAAATCGAGGAAGATCTCTAGAATCAAGATGTTGACCCCTCAACCCGGTTAGAGAGTCAAACATTAAGAAGCCAACTTGAGTTTTACCAAGTTGTTAAAACCCGCATCACTCTAAGGTGATCAAGAAAAGAGTTTTTCAAAGAAAAAAGCTTAATTATTAAGTATTCATACCTTTCCCAATTCAAGAATATGGAGCCCTTACTCAAATCGATGTAGTTCTCATAGGCGGATTGATTTCCAAGGTCAAAATGATTGTGACTTGTACGTAAAAGTTATAGGCAAGCAGCAGGAAAAACCTTTGACCAAGTCCGGAAATTTAATCAGCAAGATATCTCGGATCCTCAAAGTTGGGTCAC
>JAJEKV010000008.1:0-111436 GCA_021234155.1 Isoetes taiwanensis
GTCCATACTATGCATTAATTACTTAATTTACGAATGTCTTGCATACCGCAGTGCTTTACCTTGACTTCAACTTCCACAACTGAGGAGTATAGGTCCAAACTCCATTCCGCTGGGTTCCTTGCTTCTCAGCAACTGCATGTGATCGGCCACGTCCCAAGTGCAAAGACCAAAACTTGGCACCCAAAATGCAAACCCCGCTAGAACACGGCAACTCATAGGGTTTACGTTTCGGAGGCTCTATCATGTCGGTTTTGACTAGGACCTTCTTGCCGTGTCTTGACGTAGGGGGGTGTTGGCGCGGGCATGGACCCTAAAAAACCACCCGGCGGCTTGCCCCAAAATTCCTCTCCGGCTGGCCCCGGGCGGACGGGCAACTTCCCTCTCAGAGCGGATCATCGCTCGCCAATGGACTGGAGCGTCGACATTGCCCACAGGGACCAAGTTTTGTGGCGGCCCACCCCTTTCTCGGCTAAGCGTAAACTATCTCATGTGCAACTTTTCGTAATCAATTGGCCTGGGAGGTGGCCGCCATCGCAATGTGAGGCGTGGCGTGTTTGTTTCTTTTGCAAACCGCCGTGTAACTTGGTCCCTAGGGTAATTTTGGCATTCCGGACGATGTGGCGAAGTCGGATCGGCATTTCGAGCCTCCGCAATGTCCAATGACAAAACACTTTAGTTTCTACACCGTCGCCGCAGACGCGCTTCAGCGGTTTGATATGTTCTCCGGACGGATGTTGGATTTTTGACCTTCGGACCGTGGTTCCCGAACAAAGGATTCAACGGCCGGATCACGGGAACCGAGATCCTGGAGTGTGGTCTTTAGCGACACCTCCTGCCGGAGCTGCCAGAAAGGCTGCCTCGGGAAGCTTTTTGGGGCTCGCCTCGGGTTGGACTCTCCCCTCTAAGGAGGCCTTGCAAGGTCCTGGCCTTGTTTTGACTTGGGCAAGTGCCGCCGGTACGCCAACAACAGGCTGCCCGGACTGTTCTAGTGCAAACTATTTGATCTAAACCTTATCCAAAATTTTTGAAAGTTGGCCTGTATGTTGGCGATGACTTAGGAAGCTAGCTGACAAAAAATCAGAATTTAAGTCCATACTATGCATTAATTACGAATTTACGAATGTCTTGCTACTGCAAAAAGGCCCTTGACTTCTAACCGCCACAACGAGGAGGCGATGGGTCAAACTCCATTCCGGCCAGTTCCCTGCTCACGTTCTCAATCGCATGTGACCCACGCCCCAAGTGCAAAAGACCAAAACTTGGCACCCAAAATGCAAACCCCGCTAGAACACGGCAACTCATGGGGTTTACGTTTGGAGGCTCTATCCTTGTCGGTTTGACTGGGACCTTCTTGGCCGGTCTTGATGTGAGGGGGGGTTGACGCGAGCATGGACCCTAAAAACCACCCTGGCTTTTTGCCCCAAAATTCCTCTCCCGAAGGCCCAGCGACGGACGGCAACTTCCCTCCCGGGCAGTGATCTGTCTCGCCAATGGACTCAAAACGTCGACATTGCCCTAGGGACCAAGTTTTGTGGCCGTAAGCCCACCCCTTCTCGAAGAAGCGCCAAACTATATCATGTGCAACACACTTGTAGTCAATTGGCCTAGGAGGTGGGCTGGCGAATCTTGCAATGTAGGGCGTGAAGTGTTTGTTTTTTTAAACCCACCGTATAACTTGGTCCCTAGGGTAATTTGGCATTCCGACGATTTGGCGAAGTCGGATCGGCATTTCGAAAAGCCTCCTTACGTCCTAACGACAAAACACTTTGTTTCTACGGCTGCCGCCAGGCGCCTTCGCGGTTTGATATGTTCTCCTGGACGGACATGTTGGATTTTTTGACCTTCTCGGACCAGGTTCCCCGAACAAAGGATTCAACGCCGGATCGACGAACCGATCCCGGAGTGGTCTTTAGCGTGACGCCCCGGGGAGCGGCCAGAAAGGTCGCCTTGAAGCTTTTGGGGCTCGCCTCCCCGGGTTCTGGACTCTCCCTCTAATGAGGAGGCCTTGCAAGGTCCTGGCCTTGTTTGACTTGGGCAAGGTGTTACTCTACCGCCTGTAACAACAAACTCCGGATCGTTCTAGTGCAAACTATTTGATCTAAACCTTATCCAAAATTTTGAAAGTTGGTCTGTATGTTGGCGATGACTTTGGAAGCTCAGTGACAAAAAATCAGAATTTTAAGTCCGTATTATGCATTAATTACGAATTTACTTAATGTCTTGATACTTGCAAAAGTGGGCCTTGACTTCTAACCGCCACAACGGGAGGAGCTGTGTCCAAACTCCATTCCGCCAGTTCCCCTTGCTTCGTTCTCAATCGCATGTGATCGGCCACGCCCCAAGTGCAAAAGACCAAAATTCGGCCCAAAACGCAAACCCCGCTAGAACCCTCGGCAACTCATAGGGTTTTACGTTTGGAGGCTCTATCCTTGTCGATTCGACTAGGACCTTTGCGCCGTGTCTTGGCGAGGGGGGGGTGTTGACGCCAGAGCACGGACCCCCAAACCACCCTAAGCAGCTTTTGCCCCAAAAGTCCTCTCCTCAAGGCCCCGCGACGGATGGGCAACTTTCCTCTCCGTAATCAGTGGATTCGCTCGCCAATGGACTCGGAACGTCGACATTGCCCTAGGGGACCAAGTTTTGTGGCCGTAAGGCCACCCCTTCTCAAGAAGCGCCAAACTACCTTATGTCCAACACACTCGTAGTCAATTGGCCTAGGAGGTGGGCACCGTTGAATACCGCAATGTAGGGCGAAGTGTGTGTCGCTTTTTTGCAAAACCGGCCGTGTAACTTAGTCCATAGGGTAATTTTGGCATTCCAAACGATAAAGCGGCGCCGCATTAATTTTTTTTTTTTTTCGCCCGCGTTTTTAAAAAAAAAACGCCGCTAAAATCGACGTTGTTTACGTGGGCGTTGACAATAGCGTGGCGCCCGACGTGATACCGCGCCACGCCGGCAAAACCGCCGCCACGCCGGATATTCCAAAGCCGCTTAACGACGCCATGTCGACGTCGCGGGACACTTTTGGCCAGCGCCGCATGTCGCCAAGCCACGAAGCCGACGGGTCACGCCAGATTTTTTTCGCCGCTCAACGGCGCCGTCGACGCGGCGTAACACGGTGGCGCCGACCGGCATGTCGCCAACCACGCGCAGTGCCAATGCGACACGCCGGCTGCAGGAGACGCCGTTCAACGACGCTCACCGACGTGTTTTGGCACGCGCCTGCCGCCAAACGGCGCATACAATGCCACGCAGCCAATCCGACACGCCGCTCGAAACGTCGTTGAACGACGTCGAAACGACGTTGTCGTCGTTGAACGACGATGTCGTCGATGTTCGACGGCGACCCGTCGTTCTTCGACGTCGCGACGTCGTTGGACGTCGACTATCCCTTGTAGTGAATACTATGCTATATATATAAAAAAAAAAATCTTTTCTTTTCTAAAATTTGATCCCCAAGTATAGGAAGTATCTTCCTAGCCTTAATAATCACCGCCAGCTATTTGAATTCATATATTTCCTCTATTCATACTGCAAATATCTACCATGCATGGTAAAAATACCGTATTCAACTTGGTTTCCAACCATTGCATTTTTTTTCCATAACTAAACATTCTTGCACTGCGACTCGCATGAAACCAACAAAGCGCCGCGTAGGCTTCTCATTCATCTCAGCAGATTTGCTACAATGGTGGACAGTGGATAGCCACACACATGCGAACTATCCACAAAAATAAAGGGAAAATCCAATTATATCATTTGGACCCCAAAACAAATACAATGCTAATAGATGAGTGGCTGATGTACCTGCCGAAAGCTTATCACCGGGATTAAAAAACCCCGCCCTTTCGGGTTTTCGAGGAAAAACCCTAGTGATAAACCTTCGACGAAGGGGCTTAGACAAACGTAAAGGCAAAGAATCGCCCCCAAAACCCGCCAAGATGGAGAAGTCAAAAGCGAATGGCGAATAAACAACCCGCACGCACATCACCAACAACAAGCGAGAAACATACCAAAGAATAGCATCTCCCAATGGGTGGAAAAAATCACCTGCGGGTGGAAAAACATGATAAAAGAACTTGTACAAAATAGAATAAACAAAGAAGGGGGAGGGTGGGTTCAAAGAGAATAAAGTATCTGCTGAGAGAAGAGGAAGCGCCGATGAAACGCCAATGAAGAATTCCGCAATAAGTAGCAAAACGCCCAACCTGCCTGGAACGCCTAAAACGCATGCATGCATGCATGCGACGCATGGTCGTGCATGCATGCTCATCTTGAGCAAGAATGCCGATTCGCTACTGTATCGACGACATTCTTGCACTGCGACTCATGAAACCAACAAAGCGCCAATACCAAAGGACTTCCTTAACAAACTAGGATCGAGGGCGAAGGTCACAGGATGAAGGCTAAAGGCCTAAAAAAGGCAAAGCAGGAAAGCAACGCCAAATTGGCCAAACCCAAGCGTGAAGAAGCCCCTCCCCGCCTGGAAACAATTCAAAGAGAATAAGGTAATCTTTGAGAGAAGAGGAAGCCGATGAAACGTCAATGAAGAATTCGCAATAAGTAGCAAACGCCCAACCCCGACGAACGGCCAAAACGCGATGCATGCATGCATGCTCGCTCTTGAGCAAAGAATGCCGGTTTCGCTTCACGAATCGGCGACATTTGTAACCAACCAGGCAAACAAAATAAGGATCATTAACTTACACTACAACTCCCTAGATGTGTCACATTTTCTCCCTGTACATTGCCAGGTTGTGGCCAAGATTTAACAGCATCCACTTTTTGACAAACAATCCCGGTGCTCCAAAAGGAGAGGTGCTGGGGGAAAATTCGGTGCTCCAAAAGGAGAGGTGCCGGGGGGGGGGTATTGGGTAAATTATTATAAGTATTGACCTTAGTATAGAATAGTAAATTAGACCTTAGGAAGGAATAATAACATGGAAATTATAGTTGTAGATGTCAATCCTAGGTAGCGAGTGGTTGAGCAAAGAAGTAGGGCTTCTTTCCAAAGATAGGAAAGATATTTGCGTAGAGAATAACGTAAGATATTGATCCTAAAATAGAGAAGATATTCTCGCCATGTTCTAATTTTAGAAAAAGTAGATAATATTAAAAAAGGGTGAAATGTAATATCTCGGCGAGCAGTCATCAGAATGAAGCGAGCTTGAAATGTTTTTTCCACATGGAGATTATTGTTATTACTGCATTTGATGTGAAAAAATCATGCAAAATTACGAATCATTACTTGTGATTTTGGATGCAGCTAAATTTTGAAGAATATGACACTAAGAATATTCATGTTTCATGAATACGCACCTTAAGACTACGACCCCAATAAAACAATTAAAAACATTGTCTCTAAAAGGTGAACATTCTTGTGCAAATGGTTAAACACAATACCCACAAAGTAACCTTGCTACATAACATTCAAGGTAAGGAAGAGCACTTACATTCAACCCATATACGAGTCTCAAAGTAACCTTGCTACATAACATTTAAGGTAAGGAAGAGCACTTAGGGCCAAACCATATACTAGTCTCAGCCAATGTAATAATAGTTTTGAGAAACAAAAATTGTATAGGGTACTAGCCAATGTAATAATAGTTTTGAGAAACAAAAATTGTATAGGGTACTGTTATTTGACCTTCACTCCAAGTCAACATAAGTACTATTCAATAACCATGGAATTCCCCTCATGCATCTTTGTGAGGTACAAAAAAGAAAATGACTCAAGACCAAAAAACAATTACCATCGCGATGACAACCTAGTAGTCAAGCTATTGGTAACGGGTGACTTCTACCCAGGCCCAAAACCCAATGACTATCATCGGATTGCCCCCCAAAAAAAAAAAAAAAACAAAAGGGAGGGGGACAACAGGATAATGGAAAAAAACGTTCATCGCGTTGACAGCCTAGTAGTAAAGCCATTCGTAATGGGTGACCCCACCTAGGCTCAAAACCCACTGACTCTGATCGGATGCACATAACAGAAAAGGGAAAAAGGGGATGGGGAGTAATGAAAAGAACGTCCATCGCGGTGACATGGTAGTGGTAAAGCCATTGGTAATAGACAATCCCCACCAGGCCCAAACCATCGAATGTTGGAAACAAAAAGGACGGGATAAACAATAGTAGGAATCCCATGGTAGTCGACTATAGCACTTATCTATTCTCCGAACACAAAACATGTGGCAATAGTGCGGGTTCAACTCCTACATGTTTTCAAGCTATCTGCTCGAATTAATACATCAAGTAGTCCTAGCAATTCTCATCGTTAAAAATTATAATGGATTCAATTGTGCAGGTTAGGAACGTTATAATAGATCCAGTTGAATAGGCTAGGAACCAAAGAAATGTTCGCGGCAGCCTTAGCCGCCGCGAACCTACGTAATGTTAAGGGGAGGAAATATCAGCGTATTATAGGCCTAGATTAAGACGTATAATGTTTCTGCGTGCAATGTTAAAAGGGATGGGCAACATTTTGTAGAAATAATTTAGGTGAGCTAGTGCACATCTACGTAAGGTTAACGATCACACTATCTCCCCCCGATTGGGGTTATTAAAAAAGAAAAATGGAAGCCCTTCCAAATTTCACCGAAATCTAGAAGGGTTTCCTCATTGAAGCACGGAAGGGTTTCCACAAGAATAATTTTTTTTTGGATTCCCAAAATATCCACAGGTAATTAATGCTTCGAATTAAATTTCTACGGCTTTATTGAAGAGCTTTTTCCAGAAAAGGAATTTCTTTTTTCCTTAGCTCTTCCTCCGGCGGTTTTCTTTGCATTTGACGATTGAGGAAGGCTGCAGTCGATCCAGGAAACATTTTAAAATTGATTGAAAGTTCTGGCAGGAGTTGCATCCTGTGAAAATCTGTTTTGATGCAAAAATCAAAGTTTGTTGGAAGCGTTTTATAGGAGCAATCAGGAAGGATTTTCGCAGTTTCGCTTCAAATTTTTTGTTGCTTTTTAACTGATTGAAAACGCCCAATACTGGCAGGAATTGCATTAGACAAAACCAGATCGTCCGCATCCTTGCCTAGCTATGGGGAGAGAGTTTTGCTCTTCAGAGGTATGGCAAAATCTAATTACCTGTACAGGTTGGATCTTATGTATATATCATACCCTAAACTGGAACGTCAAACCTGACACCTGGGGAGTCAACTGATCTGGGACTGGGATTTCTAGTCGGACTTAGATCTACTCTTAAATTTGTATCTGTCCCTTTTTGTATAGTGTTTAAATCTGCAGTTTCAACTCCAGCATCAGCACCAGCTCTTCCATCTTCTTTAGTCAGAAGCTCCTGCAAAGGAATATGTTGAGCTCTTTATATTTTGTTAGGGCCAACATATTCATTTGTTTCTGTTGCAATAGTTGGAGGTGAAACATGGCCCTGCTTGTAGCCTTCATCACAGTTTGCCTGTTCTTGCATTTCAATTATTATGGGATTTTCGCTCATAGTGAGTATAACTACTATTACTACTTGTACTGTTCTCTGACCCTCCATGCATATTTCCATTGTGATGATGACGTTTTGCAGCCTCGCGCCACATACGAATTTTGTAAACTATAATCTCCTGGAATATGGCAGCCTTGTACCCGCATCCCATCTGCAGCAAGCAATTGAACATTATGTTCAAGCAAAATACACTCTATACTATGTGACATTACCTGGGTGACAAGTGCATAAAGTGCCAATGTACTATAACTGCAAAACACCTGGACAACAAATCTGCAAGCATAGGTGACAATTCAAGATTTATAGGCATGCATGAGAAAAACAGAATCTACAACATTCTGAAGCTTACACACTCAGGCATAAAACCTTAATCTGAGTTAGAAGAAAGGTTAGACTCATACCCAAAGAGCACGCGAGCATATATACAGATCCCTTATCGGACGCCATGCAGGAATTCCATCCAAATTGCCACGGTTAACGGGAGGCAAAGACATAAAAGAGTTAAACTAATTCATTATGGGGATGTTTCATGTCATTTAGCATAGCCATGATAGATAGCATAGATGCAGTCTAATAAATTGCATAACCATTGCAATCTAACTACTGTATGCAAGTATCATTGTAGTTGATTACATACCCAAACTCAAATGAACGTTGCAAGCTCAAAGGCATGTTGAAAAAGTACAAAATGTATCAAATGGAGAAGGAGACGTGGCTGAATCAAACAAATTACTAGAGATTAATGTTAAAACAATGTAAGATTGCAAACCAAGCAGAACAGGTGTGGATTAATGAACTTACAATTTACACCAATTTACAAGGCATGAGTTGCTGCGTATCATAGATGGATTGCTTTATGCATATACCACATATAGTTTCACTTGTTACAGTGATGAGAAGGGACATGAACCCCAACAGCATCAACATTGTGTCAAAACGAGGCAAATCATATATAAGTTTGTTCTTTCTTGTTTACAAATACTTAAGTTTGTGCCATCATGCAACATAATAGAGTGCAACTTCACACACGCTTGTTCCCCTTGGCATTTCCACACGATATCCCTAGCCTAGTTTGTTCCAAGATTGAACCATCATTCAATTAAATTGGGATTATGTCTTAATTTTGGGAAGAATTTTATATTGCAGGTTTTTAGTAACATATTCAAATTCACAAATTTTATGCTGAAAGTACAAAACTGTAATATTGTATTACTTAGAGAATTGACTATATTTTACAATATAGCATGATATCGTTTAAAGATGGAAACAACTTTATGCGCACATTGCTATTATTTTCTTATTTTGCAAGAACAATATAGACACAACTTTTAGAAAATATACACCTTAAAATTATAATTTTGTTCCTAAGACTTCTAACCCAAGAGCCTTCATCCTAAGTTAAATTAATCCACCCAATAGATGCTGCTCTCTTTTTTGTTTGGGTCCCATAGGCCAATTGGTCTCCGTGGACGCTAAAAACCTATTCTATTCTATTCTATTCTATTCTATTCTCAACTTAGAGCTACAATATTCAAAGAATGAATATTAGTCATTCAAAATCCATGTAAGGAAGGAAGGAAGGAAGGTACTTTTATCGTCCACGGAGACCAATCGGTCTATGGGACCTAATACAAAAACGCAGCAAGCGGATTACTGCCCGGATTAAAAAACCCCCGCCCCGAAGGGTTTTCGAGGGAAAAACCGTGGCAAAGAATCACCGGCCGACAAACCGTATAATCGTTAAAAATGCGTAAACATCCCAATATATACAGTCATGCACCACCCCCCAGTAGTGCCTAGTCACGGGCAGCAGTGGGGCAAAGGTGACCCTCGCGTCCAAGAGACCTCCCGGATGTATGACCCCGGGCACGCATCGACGGCGGTGTTCATCAGCAAATGCAAGGGCACGTCCGGCCGTATTAAGGGAGAGCCGATTCCGGCCCCGGATCCGACCAACGGGGCAACTTTGAAAAGTGTGAGACTCATCCTCAATGGCACCCGCTTGGCGGCAGACCGACAGAGCCCCGTCTCCGGGCGGGGCTCCCCAATCCACCGCCTCGCCTCGATCGCGAAGATGGTGGGCACCTGCGGGCTAATGGAGGCCATGAGTCCAAGCTTTTCGGGGTACCGGGAACGCAGTAGAGCTGCAGCCCCGCCAACACGAGGGTTGATGTGCTTCACAACAAGTGGATATATAAGATTTCCCACCCAACTAAATCACGCTACTACATTGGTTTTAAAGTGCAAGAAGTCTTAATAAGGATAGCACTAACATTTTCTACATAAGATAAAAGGAAAAAGCTGCACAAGACTTATTAAGAAAGATAGATAGAAGAATAGATGTTATCCCAAAAATGCTTTAGAAATTTTGAACGTGCTTTTTGGTACAATAGCTTAGATAAGGTGGATAAGACATTAACAAAGTTATTTAGTTTATTCTACCTTCGATCTCAACAGTCTAGATTCGTGGGTATTAGAATTTTCAATGGCTATGATCAGGCCACGGCATCTCCAAGAAAACGAGTCCAAACAAACACTAGTTTGTTACCATAAAATAAGCTAAAAAATAGGAAACAAATAGTACGCGCTTGGCGTGGCTTTTATGGCTCAACTTGATTGCAATGTCACCGCCTTAGTAAGCAGCACAACTTCAGCACCAAGCATGCATTAAGCTATTGAAGAATAAAATTAACAAAAGAAATCTTACCTTACAGATATGGAATTGGAGCCCTTTGCTTTGTCTCAGCCAAGAACCCTTCCTATTTTCTGAAAAGAAACAAATTTATTTGTGCCCACTTGATATAGATGCTTGCCTAGCATGCTTTCTGCAGTGTCATTGGCTGCATCAAGGGTTTTGGATTGATCAAAAATATGATTCGATGTACAAGGACTTGGATTGTTATGCCTGGTACCTGTAAACATTTTGCATCAGATAGGCCTTCTATTCATCCGGCGCGAGTTGTTCGGCGAGTTCATGTTACGACAGTCCTTCGATGCGTGTTCGATGCGCTTCGATGCGTGTTCGATCACGTGTTTCGATGCAGGTTCGGCGTGTCCTTCGGCGCAGTTTATGTTACGGCAGACCCTATTCTCAGATTTATCGCCAGCTTTTTTTGCTCTACCAATTTTATTCCAAGGAAAAAATTTAGATTCAAATTGATCCAATGAGTGATTCTACATACCGCTCAAGTCAATCCCTCGGTTCAAGTCTTTTCGCCTTTTGTATTTGGGCATATGCGTTTAGATTCGGCCACACCCTTGTTCAAAAAGTGCACGCAATTCAAATTCATGAAACGTGTCCAAAATGCATAAAATTCAAACCTATGCTTCTTGTTGTGCTTTCTCTAGTATCTTCTTGCTCGATCCATGGCGTTCTCTTGCATCCTTTCATTTTGCAGATTTGATACTTGGATTCGCCATCAACAATGCTCCTTGGATTTGTAATCAATCATTCTGTTGGGTGGGCCAAAATGCATAAAATTCAAACCTATAAAACACATTTTGTGCTTCTTGTTGTGCTTTCTCTAGTATCTTTTTGCTCGATCCATGGCGTTCTCTTGCATCCTTTCATTTTGCAGATTTGATACTTGGATTCGCCATCAACAATGCTCCTTGGATTTGTAGTCAATCATTCTGTTGGGTGGACAGACGCCGCCCGCGATTCGCGATTCCAGATTTCACGGCCATTTCGTGATACAATAAAAAACAGTGTTAGTTGTTCTCGACATGAATCCGGATAAAAAGGGGTTGAATGCTGGAAAAACCTTCGAATGGAAAGCAAAGCCTTGTTGAATCATCTTGAATGGATCGCTGAATCGGCCGGAATGGAAGTAAGAGCAATCACCGTAAGAAACTCTTATTTTTCCTAACATTAGAATGATGTGGCAAGATTGATCTGGACGGAGACAACGTGAACATCATCCCCGGTCTGCAGTAAATTCGTTATCCGTCAGAGTAAATTAAAGATACTGCTTTATCTTTGTTCCGAGGTTTTTTCTAGATCGCCCTTTTGGTCGATTCAAGGCTTTCATTCTAATCTTTATGCCTATCCGATCCCAAGAAAGGTAAGCTCTTTCCAATCTGCCCATTTTAAAATAATAGATGATACATTTGCCCTTCAAGTGTAGGCATCTTTGAACGCATACTCGTTTGCTCGTCTACAGAGAAAATCCATGTAAGGTTTGAGCTTTTAGCAAATCGGTATGATGCAAACCCAAGATGTGCAAAAGCTTTGAGCGCATTGGTGGCAAATGGTTCTCGCGGCAAATGCTTGTGTTCGAGCCAATGGGTCTGCAAAATACTTTGGTTTGAGCCAATGGGTCTGGAGCAAATGGACTCCTAGACAACTCCATCGTTGGCAATCCGTCATGTCTATGATGATCCGATTGTTTGCTCCATGTTAGGTTCATGTTTCCGTATTTGTCGCTCGATTCAACGGGGTGTCTTGAAGTTCAAGGTAATTTCAAATCAGAGCATAAAATTTTATGTATATAAAGCTTGTGTTTATGCTTAAGAGGAAATAAAAACACGCTAAAGCGGTGATTTGTTGGCACATGCTTTGCAATTATTTTTGAGTAATTTGCTGCCATAGAAATCGAATCGGCAAGGGCGACATCCTTGGCAACGGAACCTAAGGAGTCAGGCGCATGTGCATAGTTTTTGTTTTCGGATGGCCGTATTCCATAAGAATAATATGTTGAGAGAACACATGTTTGCCGTTGGCTAGAAAAAGGAAACAACATGCCGCCTTTTGTCGTTACATATGACATGAACCTCGCAATGTATTGATGCAACAAAAGAGTGAAAGATTCATGATGGCTACTCCTTCATCACGGTGGCAAGGCAAGACTCTACTCACCGAACTCCCATTATCCCCTCCCCTTCCTTTTTAATACTAGATTTTCTCTTGCCTTCTATAGAAACATTCCCAAGTTCATATCTACAATATGATTATGCTGGCCAATACACGCTTGGCATGATTTGTTTTGTTCTATATAACCAAATGTCCTCTACAATATTATATTGTCTAATACACACATGGCCTGAATTATGTTAGCCAATACACGCTTGGAATTGTTTATTCTATAACCGTGTTCTATCTACAATATTATGCTAGCCAATACACGCCAAAGGCGTGATTTGTTTGTTCTATAAACCGATTCTATTTGCAATATTATGTTGACTAATAACAGTATTCTATTTTGCAATATTATGTTGACTAATACATGTTTTGCATAATTTGTTTTGTTTCATAACCAGGTTTTAGTTGTTTGGATCATGTAGAGAATTAGAGGAACTTGGTGACAAGTTTGAACAAGAGGTATGTGAATCATCAAAATCAGATAAGTCACGAGGGCTTTTTCTAAGGAAACTCTAAGGATAGCTTAGAAAATCTAAGCAATTGGCTAAGATGTGCAGTCATCAACTTTCAACAAGTTTTTCCCTCATCCTATTGTTCATGCTTAGAAACAAAGTGGGGAATTTTGAGTGTCAATCTTAGTTTGGTCCATCCTAGGCCGCTTTAAAGGCCCATCAATGGAGCCAGACTCAGAGCTAATTTCGACTGGATGTAATGGAAATTCGATGCAACAAGCTCGTCCTTGGTGCGTCGGCATCTATAATTCATCGCAATGGCTGAAAATTTGAAGATGGTTATACCCCAAAGATCGTGTGGTCATGAGGTGAAAAACAAGACCAAAGAACCTCTGATTAAATGTTCCCCAAATTAAACTAAGTTTTTTAGTGTATTTTTGGTGAAGTAAAAATTTGTATTTACTATCAAAACCTCCATTATTGACATTATTGGTTTTGGATTTGACGTATTTCTATTGCTGTATATTTTCCTAAATTTACTTGTTACATTGATGTATTTTTGGCCTATCACCCTACGATACAATGTTATTAATTCTAGGAAGTTTGCGTCTTTTTTCTATAATATCTGAAGTGAAATAAAAATTACCCTACAAAAATGCAACATAAATGAGATTTCATGATTACAAACAACTAGGTAAAAAACCAATTCTTCATTACGAAATGACTATAGGTTGGCGCGATTTTGGAGTTGACATAATCCCAATTTAATTGGATGATGGTTATTGGGAAATGTAATACACGCTATCCTGGTGGTCAAACATTGTACATGCATGGCAGATTAATACACAAGATTCTAAAACTTCAATATGTTCGCACGCCTTCATTTCAACTCAATTTTAAGCTTTGATAACAAAATAATTTGATCAAAAGAACCATGATCTAAAACTAGGACTTCCCATAATTTGTACCTTGCAAGAAGTTCCATGTTATAGTTGGGTGTTAAGTGCCAGAATTTTTGAGATTAAAGCTGGTTAAAGCTGATCTCAATTCTTAGTTAATCTTACCCCATGGAATTTCTAACTGTATGTGGAAACCTTACCTATTTTTCTCCTCATGTGGAAACCTTACCTATTTTCCTCCTTGTGCAGAAACCCTTCCTATTTTTCTCCTCCTGTGGAAACCCTTCCTAATTTCCATCATGCAAGGAAATTGGGAAGGGTTTCCATTCAAAATTTGAATTTTGGGGTGACGTGCACTCGATGGACGTGCGCCTTAATGTCGGGCGTCCGTGTCGAAAAGTGTGAGTCATAAAGGCTCACGTGTGTAAATATTTTGAAAAAAAAATAATTCCGTGGAAACCCTTCCTGTTTTCCACGGAAACCCTTCCGATTTTCCAAATTGGAAACCCTTTCTTATTTCCATGGAAACCCTTCCGAATTTCCATGGAAACCCTTCCGAGAAACTGGAAAATCGGGAAATCCTTCCAAATTTCCATGGAAACCCTTCCGGGTTTTATTGAAAGTCAGAACGGAAGGGTTTCCATGGAAAGCCGGAAGGGTTTCCATGGAAATTCGGAAGGGTTTCCATGGGAGGCCAACCCAAATCGGGCGTACTTAAAACTATCGTAAGGTTAAGGTGAGGAAATTTCAACGTACTATAGGCCTAGATTAAAACGTATAATGTTTCTGTGTGCAATGTTATGGGCAACATTTTGTTAAATTTGTGGTCAATACAATGCCATATGCCATAAAATTTTTCTCCCTTCTAAACTTTACGTGGGAAAATGTGGGGGGAGGCAATTTCGCTTGGTTCGGACCTAGCTTGTCCTAAGGGGCTCGCCAGTCCCTTACCAGGTGAAATTGTCTCCTTGGGCACATGATCCTTAACAAAAATGGCCATATGGGGTTCACTAATTGTAATGTCTTCTAAGTCTTGAGGAAGCCACATTATGCGATAAATGAGATTACCTTCCCTTTATCTCATGCAATGAAAGGGCCATGAGGGCTCAGGATAATCTTACCCTGGATTGAGGGATCCCGGAGGTGTGATCCCGGAGGACGGCATCCCGGGAGGATGTGTGATCCCGGAGGACGGGATCCCCCTTACTGCGCAGTAATTGCACAAAAAATTAAACCCTTATAGGGAAAATCAGGGAAGTTTTTGTGTGGCTTTTTCTTGCTCGATTCTCCTCCAAATCGGATGGCGCCTGTGCTAGGGTGGTCGGAATCAGTGGGAGGATAGGATCAGGTATCAGCAGAGGAGGAAGGAGTGTGAGCGCCGCAGCAATGGCGTTGCCCCAATCTTGCCAAAAAATGGCCTACGAACTGCGCAGTAGCCTTTAACTGTGCAGTTAACGGCGGGATCCCATCCTCCGGGATCACACGTCCTCCCAGGATGTCGTCCTCCGGGATCACACCTCCGGGATCCCTCAATCCATGGTAAGATTATCCTGAGCCAATGAGTAATGAAAGGCACATGCTACTCGAGTTTGAGTGATTAATATAGTCAAAGTAGTAGTAGTAGATTTTTGGATAAGGTCGCCGTCGCTTTAAAAAACTACAAGGCAAGGCTGCATAAAAAAACTGGGTTCTACAACGCTACAAGGCAAGCCTGTTAAAAAGCGACAGCGAGCAGAGGACGCCGGACATGATCACGACCCTACATTTTGCTATCAAAGGGCAAAGGGCATCTTACAATGAAAAGCGGGATTGAAGTGTTTGGCTATGGTGTTCCGGGCATCGATAATAACGCTATGGCTGGCTCTTGTGGCTACCAAGAGTGCAAGCATCAATATTCCGGTGGCGGAGACAGCAGGGGCGTGGGCTGATCTGGTGCCCTTGCTAGATGCCCACAAGGGGGATTCCTTGGCTGCAATATCTCACTTACGAAAATACTTTCGCCAGTTTGGGTATCTACGCGCAACTACAAATGCGAGCTCCATTTTATTCGACGATGATGTAGAGAGGGCAGTGAAGCTGTACCAGCAGAGTTTTGGGTTAGATGCGACAGGATCATTGAACAGGGCAACGCTGCAGAGGATGCTGCAGCCCAGATGCGGAAGAGAGGACGCGATAGATGGCGTTTCGATGATGCTTAATGCTACGCATATTAACAATTTGCAGCTGCAGCGGTACTCGTATTTCCCTGGAGTACCCAGATGGAGATGGAAGCGCAATCTGGCGTACGCATTCGATGCTAATGCAGCTACTGCACATTGGGTGAGTAAGCAAAATACGAGAAACGTGTTCGGCAGAGCATTTTCTTACTGGGCTAATATCGTGCCAATAAGCTTCACAGAGGTGAGCTTGCTGCAGGAGGCAGATATTATTATTCAGTTCTCGACCTTTGATCACGGGGACGGCCGCCCCTTTGACGGGCCTTTGGGAGTTTTGGCTCATGCCTTCTCGCCCGAGGACGGCAGATTCCATCTCGATAGCTCAGAAACATGGAGCTTTGATGCCAAGCATTCATCGGACCCTCATGCCGTGGACCTTGAGTCTGTTGCTGTTCACGAGATTGGGCATTTGATCGGATTAGCTCATTCTGGCGTTGAGGATTCCATCATGTTCCCAAATATTAGCCCTCGCCAGGTTAAGTTGCAGCTTTCACAGGATGACATTGTTGCTGCTCAACAACTCTATGGCTTTAATCCTGCTTATAACTCTACTTCTACTTCCACAGATCAACGCCTTGGAAATGAAGGGACAAATGCATCGCTTGCTTCTACGACTACAGAGTCTATTTTACTGGTTTTGTTGCTTGTGTTCGTTCTACTAGATTACATATAACCCTGGAACATTTCTCTTTACTGAACATTTCGTTATGGTCATGTCAGTTTTCCACATATGAAAATTGAAGCAGCAATTGTAATTATGAAAAGAATGGAGAAATTTTTGTACTGCCTAATTTGAAGCATTTTATCGTTTTGAGAATACATACATTTGAAATATAATAATATCTACACAAAATTTATCTCGCCGGCTAAGACTGCTGCGAATATTTCTCTTTTTGACTCACTTAATTATCGAAACAATGTTGGGAACACTTGGTACGTCCCTAGTGCTTTAAAGTTGCATTTCATTGAACTCTCTAATTAAGTACCTCTCCATTTAACACCCATCCCCAAAATTCTGTCGTCAAATGGGCATCAAGATTAAGTTCATTGGCCCATCAATCATCAGTGTAAGTTATAATATTTCAATAGTACACAATTGCTATTGATGGTCACATTTTACACATAACATCATATCTTTTTTTTTTAAATGGTAAGATGTTGGACTTCGTGCCTGGAACGCCGCAGTGCAGACGCATGCGGCGTTCCCTTCCCGCATGCGTTCCCCCTTTCGACATCCTGGCCTATTCAATGACGACGAAATTCCTACAGCCTTCCTTTCACTACGAAATTAAAATTTGGCCCAGCTTTCTCTTCTACGGTTTGGCGCCTCTAGCTCTTCGTTGGGTCGAATCCTCAGTGGAGCTGTCTTCGGCTGGGCTTTATCATCATAGGTCAGCATGGAAAATCCCTACGACAGCAAGAATCCGAAGCTTTTTTGATCAAAACTAATTGCAATGCTGTTATGTTTCCAGTTGCCAGTTTTCTGTTCTTGGAGATGCATAGACGCAGTTATAGAGCTTATTTCTTGATCTTCCGCATGTAAAAACCCTTTTTTCTTCTGGCATTTTCTTTCCTTAGACTTCTGTATTTTCTCTTTTTGTTCTTCTAAATGCTCAGAGAAAATCTTTGCAGCAATACCAACATTTGCTTGCTGGCAGAGGGCGTTTCTGAGTTTAGGAGTGCAACTGCAGGTGTCCAAGCACTGGATTCTTAGAGATAGGTTGATTTTGTCATTATTTTCCTTTTCTTACTCATGATGCGCCTTCAATGTTTTGGGCTTCTTTTTCTAGAGCAGAAAGCTTCTAAGGAGCAGATGATTCACTTTTTTAGACAGCATGAAGCAAATGTTCCTAATCATGGTGCTCATATGTCATCATTGTGCAGGCACGAATACTGCCTTGCTTATTTTCATAAGCACTTTGATTGTGCAAGATCCTGCTCACAATGCGGCGCCCAGCTTATCTACTACTATGCTACAGCTTTTCCATAGCCGATTTGCAAGAAGATCTGAGCATACTAAGCATATTCCGGCAATTCTATCCTGCTGTATTTTGTGACCATTCTGTTTTCATTTCAAGGATAGTTGCCAGTCAGCTGATTCGATTTATCTATTTATCTGTGTTAATCCCCATTGATATCTTCCATCCAAGACTAGATCTATCTGCTGAATCTATTTGTTGCAAGCCCGTTTGCCAATATTGATCTGTCAAGGGAAGATAGTTGGGCAACAGAATATTGCTATCGCAAGTGCTAATGTGCTTTTGGAAGATTGAAGAATTGGAAGGAACCAAAGGGTCTCCGGACACGACAGCCACTAACGCTGAAATGATCAAAGTTCTTAAAGGAGTTAACCCTGCTTAATGACTACAGACATATACATCAATGCATATTATACAGCTGTGGAAGGCGAAACTGATGATGGCGTCCTTCCTTTGAACCAGGTAACCGGAGTTCCATTTCCCTTACTCCATTATTTCAGTTTATTGATGTCTTTGGAGTGTGCTGATTCAAGGACCAGACTTAAATGTTTGTACAAGTGTTTGTTTAAACGTACTGCATAAACGGTATACCCCATTGCTTTTGTTTTTTGATTGTAAGTTATTTGGAGAAAAAAGGCTGCTGATACATACTCTGTATACAAGCTATCCTTTATCCTTTATTATAAGTTTTAGTGTATGTCATGCATAAAACCCTAAAACTTTCGACGGCCCAGATTTGATAATATCAATGGAAGAGATGATGCCACGTAAGATTCTATGGTTTTTTTTTGGCTAGGGTTAGCGAGGGCACCTTCGAGCTAGGGCGTGGAGGTGGTTCCTTCTCTTCGCATGGCCATCCCTGCTTTTGGTTCGGAATATAAGTTTGGCGGCAAGCCTTCCTGGATCAAAAGCGACAATTAGCCCGGAGGATGCCTTCGATTTAAGCAAATTATCCTAAAAAATTACCTCCCATTTTAGAGGCACCTTGGGGAGGCGAAAGTTTAAGGCACAGAAAAAAAAGGTCCAAGAGCTTCGATTACCATATCCGGCGAGAGCAAGAAAAGGTATGCAACAATGAAATTTGTGAAGATTTTCTTAGGGAAGAATCATCATTTGCTGTAATTTAAAGCGCAAGTAGTCATGCAAGCTCGTGCAATGGCACTTTGCGCATTTGAACTTTTGTTTATTCTATCACCGGTGGCAAAATGGGTCGTGAGCCTGGTCCGTTGCCTAGGATTAATACAAAGATTACATCTTGCTTTGATCCAAATGGTTGGAAATTGGTATACGACTAGCCTTTCTTTGCTTGCATTTCTTATGAGTAATTGTAAACTTACATTTAGACTTTTGCTGCCAGGTTTTTCTTGACAATGCTGACTTTCTGTGTGAATTGGAGTAGTCATACAAAATGAAAGTGAGTTAGGATCACTCTACCTCGGAGGGTAGAAGTATGGAGATGAAGGGTTCCGTGCTACATAGTTGGGCAGTTGATCATGTGCAATGAACTCGGCATATAACCAAGGTACAAAAAAAAAAGGTAGATATCTTTCTATTTTCCTTCTTTTCTTGGCATGCACATTAAAACTGAATGACTTGACAATGTATTGTATTTTTCTCGCATAATTACCTCTACGATCTTTTGCGGATAACTCAATCCTTTTACTATCGTCATCGGAGTGTTTTTTCGTGGCTATTTCCTGCACAATAGATACTGATTGTTTGCATACCATGCCTTATCATACTCTTAGAGTTCTCTTAGACCGACAAACTATATAGACACTTATCAACCCCTTTTCTATGAAGGTCTTTGCACTTCAAGAAGTTGCTTTGTGTTTTTGCACTTCAAAGCGACAAAAGATTCGGATGCTTTTTACCAACTAATCTGCTATTCGATACTACTCCAGTCCAAGAGATAACCTCAGGCTCTTTTGTGATCAGATGAATTTGATTAGCATGTAAAGCCAGTCCAACAAATCAACTTCATGCAGTTTGACACTTATTGTTTAGTTACCAACCCTGAGATGAAAGCACAAAGGAGACCAAGTACAAACAATAGAATATAGTTTTGAGTTATCGATATCACCCCGCAATATTAGGGCTTACTAACTATTTACTTTTGTAAAGTCTCTAAATTGCCTTATGCCTTTGTTTATTGCTTGAATCTCGCCCTCTATTTGCTATCTGTTGTCTTACTTTTTGTTTTTGTCTTTAGTAACTTTTCTCATTCTTCTTGCAACATTATATTCTTTTCCTCTGCAGCTATTCTTCTTGAGCCACTCAATTTGCATCTTCTAATAAGAGGTGCAACCTACAAATTTCTGCAACATTTGCAGGTAGTCCTTAGAGCATTTTGTTGCTTCACTATAAACACAGATTGGCTATTTCAACATCTAGATCTTTTGAATTTGTTGTTGTTTAATTGTTGTAATTCAAGAGCTCGACATGTACATTGTGGATAGAATTTTTTCATTCCTATTTTTAGGGAAACCGCCATTGGTCCATTGCCAATGAAACTGCTATTGGTCCATTCTTTGTTTGTTTTTGCGTTGGAGGTCTCTTAAAGTAGCCGCAGAAGGTGCCTGTCCCTTAGGTGAGACTTCCTTATCTCTCGCGACATATCCGAAAAATGCCACTTTTCCACTAGCATGTGAAGCTCTTGCACTACTCTATCATTGGCTAACTTTTGAAGGATTATATTGTATCTCTGTTTTGCCATGCAGGTTGAGGTTGGGTCTGCAAAGATGGCTGCATCACATGACAGTTTCTGCAGGTAAAATACTTTGTCCTCGCGATTTTTGTAAATGTATATTACCCATTTGTGTTCATGTTGTTCTTGATTTTATTTGTATGTAGTGGCTAATAACTTATCTTTGGTAAGCATTTAGAATTTTTATTCTATGTCAAGTCTATGCAAATTATCAAAAAGAAGGATATACAACTTTTATTTACTGGATTCGATGACCTCTTTCCCTATTTTGTTTGAGTCAATGTTAGGCGTTGTGTTTCAAGCAAGCAATGGAGATCGAGGTTGAACTTTCCAATCTCCTTAAATCCATAATCTTTTATGATAAGATGGTAACGCAGTTTCAAGCAAGGTTTGTAGTATCCATCTCAGACATGCGTATAAGGCAATCCGGAACCATCAAGACTTCAAACACAAGGTCAAGGCAAGATTGTTACATGGGAACTATGATAGTTTCCCTATTGCAATGTGTTTCAAGCAAGTGATGGACATATCATTTTGATCACGACTATCGGGGCTATAAACTTTGTTGCTTTTGTGTGCCATTCGGATGCATTTGTAAAGTTGCAGCCACACAAGTAATGGTATTACTATGTTAAGTTAAATTAGCACTTTCTCCCCTTGGCGGTACGCCGTACATGCTTTCTTGCAAAACCACGATTAACTTGAAGCTATCGAGTTTGTGATTGTAGTGTGGTTGTATTTGAGAGTCGCTAAGTCCATGATCTATTTTCGGTTTTGTTTAAGTACATCTTGGCCAATTCATGTTAATGATGTGAAGAACAAATAATATTGCAAGAATGCATACCAAGCGCTCCTGTCTGCCTGTTTACCCAGATAATGACCTCAGAATGACAACTTACATACAAATTAAAGTTGCCATCTACTACTTACATACAAATTAAAGTTGCCATCTACTACTGCATTTCGAACACAAGAACTTGCTCAAACAACCACTAATGTTTTCCATGAACTGCTTTCGTATAATCACACATAAAGCCCACCAACGGTGGGCAATTTTCTAGTGCTTTATATATGCTCTTGCTTTATATTCTTGCCCTTGGGAATAATGTCTACCATTTTAATAATTGCATGTCTGTACCTTTTTTAAGGTCGTTCTGCTGTAATCCTACCATGTAGCAAAGGATTTAAACTGCTTATGCATTTTTCAATAAGTTACATAATATGTGAAGCATATAAGCAGTCACAGCATGATTGGCACATTGTTGTTTCGATTTGCTTGGACAAAATGAACATAAAAGCATGTTGTATATCTGCTCGACCTTCATTACTTTGGTCCAGCATAGGAATCATCATTAATGAAAGCTATTTGCCATATGTCATGTGCTTTGTGTTATGTGCACGTCCATTGCCATTGAAAAGCAAGGATGCAGTGGTTTCGCCCTGGAAAAATGGTCTATTATATAGTGAAGGATTGATCTTTAATTGCATTACATGGCAAAACTATATGCACTGGAGTGAAGCTTGCCAAGTTAGCATTTGCTTCCCATGATCGGGACTCTTTTTTCAATTTAAAAATTCGAGCAATTGAAGCAGAGGCTTGATTGGTTTATTTGGCGCAGTTCGGAGGCATATAATCAGGTTGGTTCTTACTTCAAGTTCTGGTTTCACAAAATAGAAGATTACATGATAATCATGTGATCTATTGATCAGAGCCTATGGACAGGGTTTATTATGTGTTTTGTGGTGTCAAATAAATGCACATTACTTTTTTTTGTTAACGATGCATTTAGGATCCCATGGTCTTTTTGTCTATAACTTATCGTTTTACTTTCAGTCAACAATTGGAGCACTTGGGCTGGTTTCTTTGGCATGCCGTTCAGAGACATTTCACATATTGTATTTCTTGGAAATGTTTAAATTTGGTTATTACAAGGGTATTTGATCTGCTGCCCTTGTGCTCCAGGTGAAACAGGTGAAATAACTTTTCTCCATCTTTAGGAACGCTTGGCATGCATTTGTTGGTCATACTATGCATTTGACGTAAAAAATACATCTCTCTCTCTATATAGCACTTTGTTCATTTAATTTTAGGGTTCCTTAATTTACTTTTTATTTTCTCAGCTTTACGAGGTAATTCTAACAAATTTATTCTGGAATGTACAAATGCCATTAGTCTCTAAGGATTTAGGTTTCCATATGCCTACACTTTCTGCCAATGAAGGCAAATTCTCTTCCACATGCTGCCACTTCCTACCATGGCAGAAAAAGAAACTTTTAACTTATTTTTTCTTAGTCCGGATCTCGCTTCAGCAGCAAAAGGCTTCATGCATGTAAGTTCTACTTCACCACAATGAATTGAAATTGGATGCATTTTTTCATATTTTGCTCTTTAAATGAATTTGTTTTTGCGAATCATGTAATACTCATAATTATTTGTAATTGGTCCGATGAAGAATGATAAAGAATATTTTCATTCAAGATGTTTATTATAGAACAGGGTCATGAAGTTGGAAACAATATTTGCATATGATATTTCAATAATGAGGTCCAATCTTAAGTTCAAGATTCAATTTCAACAAAATGGTAGGATAGATTGACAATGATGGCATCAACTTATCGTCATTCATTACCGCAACATTTTCTGTGCGGGGCATTAACAGTTCAACAATACCATACACGCCCTCATAATAAGTTATCAATACCAGCAATCCCAGCACGTGTCACTGTGTAAAGCGTCCAAGCAAAATGAGAATGAGAATGAGAATGAGAATGATTTTTTATCGTCCACTGAGGCCAATCGGCCTATGGGACCCATAAGGAGCGCAGCAAACTTATTACTGTAGGTTGGGAGCAACCAATTTGTCACTAAGTAAAGCGTCCAGTATGTTGGGAGAAACCAAGTTGTAAATATGGGCTCTAGGAACAATTTACCAACAAGTTTTATTGTTGTAGCTTAATTCTATTTCCATTTATCATTTTTAAATCGGGATACAGACTCAAATAATTGTTACACATCCACAATAAATTGATCCTTCTCCAAAGCGATTATTGATCAATGCAATTTTTATTTTTTGTATGCTTCCATTTGCACATTATTGCCCATGCATAATTTACACACATTTCATAAACTCTTATAAGCGTAAACATATGCAGAGATCCTACATTCTTTATAAATTTGAGCGCATGCAATTTTCGCTGCATCCACCTTTCGTATTATACATGCAGGAAAGTCTACCCTAGATTTCAATCTCAATACACGTTGGGGCTCAAGTTGTGCATGGACCTACATATCGAAGTCGCGTTTCCATGCATGTCTTATAAACTTTGAGGATGTTGTTTTTATGATAAATAGAAACCATAAATGAAGTTGCCCCTATGGCATGATTGCTACGGCCGAAACGAAGCTTATGCTTAGGGCACCTATTTATTTTATGTTCATATCAAACCGTCTGAGGAGGAGACTATCGTCTCTAAACGTGTAGTTGCAAGAAAAATCAAGCTTTCGATGAATTGGCATATAGTGCATGCAATAGCCTTTATAAGTAAACCATTGTCATAATTGTTCATAAGACTTCCATTTTATTGGATGGGAGCAGCTAGAGTTGAGTTTCTGCAACAGTTCGAGGTGTTTGTTTTATCTATCACCTCCTTTGCAATTGAATCAAGCATTTTATTTATACTTTTTCTTAAATAAATTGAGTGCTGGAGGTGGAGGGGAAACTATAATAAAAAGGGATGTAACCCTTTTCAAATGTTTCAAAATTTATCAAATACCCTTAAGATTTAACGAAATATTTCAAATGCCCTTCAAGAAGTAAACCATTGGGACACTTTGTTGTTTTGGTCTTACCAGAAGAGAATCGTTACATTTGGCCTTACCATTATGAACTAAAGTACGCCACAGAACTAGAACAAAATTTTGTGTGCAATGGAACCGCGATTGATTATACACGAAAAGGGAAGGCGTGTCATTGAGGCCGAGATAGTAACTGGAACCCATGTTGGTAACACGGTTCTTCTATCTCGCATTCCAATTGTGCCTAAGGATTCAGGATTGCCCTTTCAGTTTGAAAGGGTGCAATTCCCTTTGCGGCCGGCCTTTGCCATGACGATAAACAAGTCTCATATCTTCCAAAGCCTGTCTTTACGCATGGACAATTATATGTGGCATTCTCAAGGGTACAAAATCGACAAGGAATTCGGGTCGCTATCAAGGACCCACCATCCATGCCTCAAGAAGATGCCAATACAATTTCAAGGTTTACGAGGAATGTGGTTTATCTGAGGATGCTTTGTGATGGAGGTAAGTGTCATGTCCTCGACTAAAGTTTTGACAACCATATAGTGCATGTATATATGTGTTTCTTCTCAAAGGCTCTCATCTTTCTTTGGCATTTGTTGACCTTCTGAATTTGTGCAGATGATGAAGCCCTACACACCCTTCGTACCTCGGGAACAATAACAATTGCTTATATGCTTCTTAACAGGTTATTTTATCATCTTAATTAAGGAGTTTATCAATGCATTTCTTTTATCTTACTTTGGAATGATACTTATTATTGTAGGGAGTTATCGCGGTTGTTGATAACACCCGTTGGCGTGTTCTTTGTGTTAGTGTAAAAAGTTCCCCTCAAGTACACATGCAAGGGAACTTGCTTGGTCGAGGAGGCATCACACACATTGGCGTTTCGCGATGGGAGATGGTTCAAGGCACGGTCATCGATCCCACATGATGCAGTTGGTGACTATGAGCTTCCCGAGTTTCTAACCAAGTATAACATTGTTGTTGGTAGACCTGAGTCACGCGTGTAGGACATGATATCAGAGCATGTTTACACATTCATATTCGCCACCATAGGTACGACAGGAGGAGCTTCTATACCTATCAGCTTCGCAAATGAGCTTCATATTGAACCAACAGACGTTCCTAGAGTTGTTTGGGACAGGTTCTTCATGATGTGGATCCATTGATCCGACGGACATAACCTCTATTTGCACCAAAAATGTTTTGTATTTGTATTTATTTTTGTTTATGAACTTCATATTATGTGTACACTTTAAAGATAAAGTTTGTTTCCTTTCAATATGTGTCTATTGCACCTAAACATATATTGCCTTAAGTGCATTGTGCACGTTCACGATACGACAACGACTAACGCACATAAATGCCAACACACGTCCACGACTAATGCCCGGCATCGCCGGGCACACGTTTCTAGTTATGGTTAAGAGAATATTCACTTAAGTTGAAAATGATAAGGGTTACTATAGTTTAATGGGGCATCAGTTCATTGGACCAAGGTATACTTTCTGCAATCATAGCATTAAACATTGCAACCAATATTCCTCTGAGTCTGAGCAAGGTCAACTCGATTGATCAGGCCAGTGACATAGAGGCGGGGTAACCACGTGTGTACACACCCATCCACGCTGCGTCAAGCATTGGAGGACCACTTAACTGTGCAAGACGTTGTACCCTAAGGTACCAACGCCCGATGTTCCAATAACCATTTACATAGCACTGTGCAATAACCGTGAGTCTTGACCATCGCACCTAGACTCTGGCTCCAGAGGTCTATATCTAAGAATTATACCATAGATAATCATTTACAATTCATTATCATTATGACACATGCCTTAACAAGCTCAACATCAAGCAAGTTCCATAATACCCACTTTATGCAGCAAGAAAGAATCCAACTATGATTCACAAAAAATGCTCTCCATGCTAACAATTTCGAGGGACCTTTCATTATAGGCTGAGCATCGTGGGCAATTGATTAGCTCTAAGATTTGATTAGATGGTTTGTAGCTCAACAACTCTATGACAGGATGACATTTTCGCTGCTCAACAACTCTATGGCTTTAATCCTGCTTATAAATCTCCTTCTACTTCCACAGATCAACGCCTTGGAAATGAAGGGACAAATGTATCGCTTGCTTCTACTACTACAGAGTCTATTTTACTAGTTTTGTTGCTTGTGTTCGTTCTAGTAGATTAAACCCTGGAACATTTCTCTTTACTGAACATTTCGTTAAGGTCATGTCAGTTTTCCAAATATGAAAATTGAAGCAGCAATTGTAATTATGATGTTTATGGTTGGAGATTTGAAGAGGAAAGAGAAGATTCAACATGGTATTAGAAAAGAATGGAGAGATTTTTGTACTGCTTAATTTTAGGAAAATACAATTGGAAGCATTTTATGGTTTTGAGAATACATATCTTTGAAATATAATAATATCTCTACACTAAATTTATCGCAATGGCCAAGACTGCCACGAATATTTTTTTTTTATTGGCTCACTTAGTATTCAAAACAGTGTCGGGAACACTTGGTACGTCCCTAGTGCTTGAAAGTCCCTAGTACTTGTAAGTTGCATCATTGAATTCTCTAATTAAGTACCTCTCCATTTAACACCCAGCCCCCTCCCCCTCCCACACCTGGCCCGTTGTCGATGATGGGCATCAAAACCAAGTTCATTGGCCCATCAATCATCAACGTAAGTTATAATATTTCAATAATACACAATTGCTATTGATGGTCACATTTTTCACATAACATCATATTATGGTTAGGATGATATTCAGTTAAGTCTTGAAAATGATAATGGTTACTATAGTTTAATGGGGTATCAAAATAGATATACTTTCCATAAGATTGAATGACCATTCAAAAGGAGGAGTACTCCACAAAAAATACTCATGACATATTCAACAAAATTTGGACTTATTCAGATTTAATAGATAGCACTTCAAGAACGATGGTTCTAAGTACGCCCGATTTGGGTTGGCCTCCCACGGAAACCCTTCCGGCTTTCCATGGAAACCCTTCCGGCTTTCCATGGAAACCCTTCCGGTTTTAATGGAAACCCTTCGGTTTTCAATAAAACCGGGAAGGGGTTTCCATAAAACCCTTCCGGTTTTCAATAAAACCGGAAGGGTTTCCATAAAACCTTCGGTTTTTCAGAATTTGAAAACCGGAAGGGTTTCCACTAAAACTCCTTTGGGTTTCCATGGGGCAAGCTTGTAGGTTTCCATATTGGAAAGCGGGAAGGGTTTTCCATTAAAACCCGAAGGGTTTCCACAAAATTATTATTTTTAAATATTTACACGTGAGCCTTTATGGCTCACGCTTAAGCACACGGACGCCTTTGACATTAAGGGGCGTCCATCGATGACGCATACGTCACTCAAAATTCAAATTTTGGTGGAAACCCTTCCGATTTCCTTGCATGATGGAAATTGGGAAGGGTTTTGGCAGGAGGAGGGAAAATAGGAAGGGTTTCTCAGGAGGAGGAAAACAGGTTAGGTTTCCACATGAGGAGGAAAAATAGGTTAGGTTTCCACATGCGGTTAGAAACTTCGATAGTGTATGCGTCGTGTGAAGTTGCACTCTATTATGTTGCATCATGGCACTATGCTCTACATAATCTCTATTGCATAACCTTTGTCTTTGTTAAATATTCTTCCGTCGCATTACATCACTTCAGACCAAAAGAAAAAAAGAACAAACTTAAGTAAATGATAAATGTAACATGAAAGAACAAACTTAAGTATTTGATAAATGTAAGCAAACTCAAGTACTTGATAAATGTGACAAGTGTTTTGATACATATGAGTTCCAAGGGTTTTCACTATGGGATGTATTGATGCGGCAGACATTCTACTATAACATTAGCACATCCATTTGATTGCTATGGAAGTAGCTCGATTCCAAATCGGGGTTGTAGACAATGATTTTATACAAAGCTATATTGTGATCCCCATGTGGCGAGAATTTGGCAATCCCAAAGACTATTTGAACTTTGATTGATCATAAGGAAAACTTTGAATAAAAAAAAAAGCTCCAAACGTAACCTTTGATTTTTTGAATCTTTGATAATGATTAAAGAGCGGTTTCTATTTGCATTGAATACATTGTGTCTTAGCATTTAGTTCTTAGGCAACACAAGTTAATATCAATGTAGCAAAAAGTGTTGGCCAAGGGAAGACTTTGTCAAATGAAAAGTTGGATTGTGTTACGCCTAATGGACCTTCAAAACCTATTGCAACAAGTGCAAAAGCAGACATTGTAATGGAGTTGCCAAAATGCAAGGGAGAGGGCCTCTTCAAAGACTATTCTATATTCAATAAACAAGAACCGCCTTAATGCTTTTGGACATAGACAACTTTGGGATAACCATAAAGGATCCATCTTCTCTACTATTTTTTTTCAAGTGTATCGCCCGATTGCCTCAGCTCTTGGCGAGAGGAAGTTAAGTGCATATAAATTCCTCGGACAAATGCCTCAATTTTCTTCTTGGTGGCCATAAATCTCACCTAACTATTTGAAGAGACCCTAATCCTTCTGTGAGCAGAACATACCCAATAAGATACAAGAAAACTCAAAGCAACGACACTATGCCAAAATCAAGAGAAAACCATACAAAGTAGCTATCCCATGCACATGTATGTGTGCTAAGGATAAATGGAAAAGAGAGATTATCACGGTTTTTGTGAGGGCCCACCCATCAAAGCAGTTGCATCCCAAATTATGGTATTTGGGCCATGCTATAGTAGTGCACATCAAATCTTAGCCATTGATTTTTTATCCTAACAGCCTAGACTATATGTTACAAAGGAGGGGAGAGCACTAAAGGGTCCATGCGCCAGAGGAGGCAAACATACCTCACAATTTATCTTATATTGTTTCATCTCCATATTAGTAAAGTAGCATCCTTTCATAAGTAATTCGTTGAATGTCATAATACCCAAAAAGACAATTCACTTTTCAAACACGGGCCCGCCCTAAAAAAATCACTACATAACATGCAAGAGATTGTTTATTTCTATCCTATCCTTCTTGACCATGACTTTGCCAAAACCTGGCAAAAAATGAGTAAATTTTCTATTCAAATAACCACAATTTCTAACTCATGGACAACACGCACAACTTCTGGGGCTTACATGATATCCAAGTCATGGTGGCTAAATTATGTGAACCGATCGGCATCAAGCTCTAGGCCCTCTTCACCAAAAGTTGTTGTATCGGGTTTTTATTAGCCTCCTCTTACGCTTTTCCTAGATGAGATTTTTTCTTAACACCAAACTATGTCGTTTCAAGGTAGTCCCTATGTTGGTAGTAGAAGCCCTCTTTCCTTTGCTAGAAGCCTTCTCTCCTCTTGGATCTTCCCGAATAATCTCAAGATGTTAATAAGAAATATAGAAACTTCGACTTCTGAGGGATACATAGGGACGAGAAAATGAAGGAATATCTGCCAGAAATTAGTGTAAGCTTAAACAATAGGTAACATAAAAAAGCCTCAACAGGATAAAGAACAAATCATGCAAACACATAGGATGGGCATATTTTAAAAGACCATGCAAAAAAGACATTGAATTTGGCTAAGGGTTCTAGACAGATAGTTATGCTTGGTAATGGTCACATTTGCTGTCCAAAGATTATGTTGTTCACGAGTTTTGAATCCTTTTTTTTTTGGTTTCTACTATTACATCAGCCAAGGAGTTTGTAAGTGTAAATTTTGGTATCATATGGAAGCACTTTTCTACTATATTCTATATCCACAAGGTGTAAAAATAAATTGATATCTTACCTTGTTCTGGAAAAGATTATGAAGCTTTTAGATTCATGTCTCTCTGCTGCTGCTCTTTCCATGTAGATATAGCCATATCACCGCATCTTGCAAATGCCTTCTTTTCTTCATTACCCATTCCATCCATGCCTTAGATGCCCGGTCATCATGCATATTCTTGTTAAGCCTATATCGCCATGATTTGAAAGATAAGGTAACAGTGTGAAATGCAATATCATAATTCATCAATAATATTAACCTTCATAGGGTTACTAGAATTCTCAATGTCATATTCCTCTGGCTTTTCTCATAAGTAATTCATAGGCCAATCTTGATAAAGCTTACTCTCTATTGTCTCTCCTTCCTCCATAGTCCTTCCATCCATCATAAACCTGAAAGACTGCTCCTTTTTAATTAGTTGTTTGATTTTAGTGTTCGAAGCAATAATAATAGTACCAAACCGAGGGAAGTACTTAATATGAGAAATATAAATAATATGCTACTATTCAAAATTGGCTAGCAACTACTACCAATTCCCTTCTCCATGTTGAAAGCGTGAATTACCACGAAACTCACATTCTCCAAGTCCTTATCATCCAAGGGGCATGTTTCATCACAAAAATTGACAAGGATTCCTTATTTTAAGTTTGTGTTCTTGTTTTTATACAACTTTATCACATTTTGGTTGGTAGGATATTATGCTAAAAACTTCAAAACAGGATGACAATCATTTTCAAAAGACTTGAAGTAAAGCAAAGGTTTTAAATTGTAGATACAATAGAACTATTATTTTTATCGAAGATGACATTGAATTCAAAGCACTAGCTTGAAGGTGATAATAATAAAAGTACCATCGGATGGAAAAGCTTTTGCCATTAATAATAACTATGCACTTCTTATTCCTTAGAAATAAAATCCTTTTTCAACACCGCAAAGGAAAAATAGACAAGCTTTTTTACAAGTTATGGTATATATAGAAAGAAAATTGAGCTCACCAAGAGTGTCATCACCGGAAAATTTTGAAAAAGAATAGTTTGTTTTAGCCTCATGGGAAAATAGAGTTGGATCACGGATGAACATCATTTGTAATGCTCAACACAGAAAAACCTTAAAGAAAGAAAAAAGAAAAAAAGAAACTTTAAACTTAAGAAAGAAAAGCAAAGAAAGTTTTGTTACGCCATTTTCGCTTGCATTTAATGAAAAGAACGCAGTCATTTTGAACAACAAAATAGAAACGAGACGAAACGAAAGAACATTGTCGCCGCACAAAAAAAAAAAAGTCGGGGAATAGAAAGAATGGAATCGCCGCATAAATCGAGCCATCATCTTTTCTCAAGCTCCTATGAAGGGAGCAGGCCAAAGTCGCAAGTTAATTCTATCATTAATGAATGGCGATATCTTCCCCAAAAAATTCTATTTTTATTGGAAACCCTTCCGAGGTCTTAATATGGAAACCCTTCCGGGTTCAATGGAAATCCGAAGGGTTTCCACATATATTCCTCGAAGGGTTTCCATTATTTATTTAATAACCCCACCTGGGGAGATAGTGTGACTTCAAGAACGTCATTATAAGAATATATATATTATTTGATTCTTCTTGATTCTTATAATTTTTATAAGTTTTAATTATATAAGTTTATCTTTAAACTAAAACCATAATGGTTATCAAAGAATAAACTTGATTTCCAAATTAATTTTTTCATTTGAATCTATTTAGAATTAGACATTTTAAGAATATAAAAATTTCAATTTTTAGTTGATTTAACAGATTCAAAATTTAGCAATCATGATAATTAAATGAAATCTGATGGTTTGATAAGCGATTGACTTAAAACTATTATTTCACAATTTACAAACTTTTATACTTTTAAAAATACTTTAAGAAAAGTTTTAGGTTGAAATTAATTAAATGATATAAAGTTATTGGTTTAATAATAACTATTGAATAATATATTATTGATGAAATAAAATATATTGACAATTAATCAATAATAGACTATTCATTTTTTGTTAAACATAAACGTCATCATTTAATTAAATTCAATCTAAAACTTTATTTAAATATTTTGAAAAGAATAGAATTTTAATTATACAAAAGTTATCTTAGATGAAAATTTAATTCGAAATAGATGAAACCGGTAATTAGTTTAAAAAGCAACTTTAAACTTTAGTAATTCTCAAGCGTCCAGGTTCTTCTTGACTTCTCAAGCGGTATGTCAAGCGGTAGCGGTGAACCGTTTAAAAAAAAGAGACGAGTTTTTAGCTTCTCTCAAGCGGTATGTCATGCGGTAGTCAAGGAGGCGAAGAAAAAATGAGTGCAGAGCGGCTTCACAATTTTTTCTGGACGCTCGCCATAAGTACAAGAAATTCTCTGTGCCTCATAACGTCTTTTTCGATTGTATGAGAGCCTTAAAGGATACACCGTACGCTATTGAAGATGACTTTAATGATATATTCAACAAAATTTGGACTTATTCAGATTTAATAGATAGCACTTCAAGAACGCCATTATAAGAATATATGTATTATTTGATTCTTCTTGATTCTTATAATTTTTATAAGTTTTAATTATATAAGTTTATCTTTAAACTAAAACCATAATGGTTATCAAAGAATAAACTTGATTTCCAAATTAATTTTTTCATTTGAATCTATTTAGAATTAGACATTTTAAGAATATAAAAATTTCAATTTTTAGTGATTTAACAGATTCAAAATTTAGCAATCATGATAATTAAATGAAATCTGATGGTTTGATAAGCGATTGACTTAAAACTATTATTTCACAATTTACAAACTTTTATACTTTTAAAAATACTTTAAGAAAAGTTTTAGGTTGAAATTAATTAAATGATATAAAGTTATTGGTTTAATAATAACTATTGAATAATATATTATTGATGAAATAAAATATATTGACAATTAATCAATAATAGACTATTCATTTTTTATTAAACATAAACGTCATCATTTAATTAAATTCAATCTAAAACTTTATTTAAATATTTTGAAAAGAATAGCATTTTAATTATACAAAAGTTATCTTAGATGAAAATTTAATTCTAAATAGATGAAACCGATAATTAGTTTTAAAAACAACTTTAAACTTTAGTAAGTATGGTATTTTTTATCTAAAGATTAAACAGAATAAATTATTAAAATCAATAAGAGCTAAAAACGCATGAAATATTATCATGGCACTTGCCATGGCTGAATCTCCTCAGCCTTTGAAACGATGTTGGAAAGAGCATTGCACTACATGGTTTGCCCGTTGGGTTGTGCAACTAGAGCACTGCCTGATGCTTGCCAGTTCTGATCCTGAGCTTTTGCAACAATATCTCAATGGTCATTTTTCTCAAAAGATATGGGACGCAGTTACTTTGGCCCAAGTGAAAACTGGTCATTATCATGCACACATAAATCCCACCTTGGCACCAGGGCCCCAAGCTTATTTGCTTGCTTCATTGTCCAGGAATAAGCTTGTAGCTATTGCATCAATTCGCACGGGGTCCCACAGGCTACGGATTGAGACAAGTAGATGGGAGCGGCTGCAATTGCCGCGAGAAGCGAGACTATGTGCCTGTTGCCAGTTACAGGTTATTGAAGATGAAAGCCATACTCTTCTGAGTTGACCTGCTTTTGAGATAGTCCGGAATCATTTTTTGACTTTAGCATTCCATTCCACGCTTCCACAACTTCTCAGAGCACCATCTGTGCATTATACATACTTGAGGTTCTAGATAAACATCTGCAATTACAGAGCCCTCAGTAGTCATTATCTCTGTTTGTCTAGTATCATCATTACTGCAAAGGTTTTTTCCTTGAAAACCTTTCGAGGCATGGGTTTTTTAATCCTAGTAGTAATGATTGTACTAGCCTATTGTATGGGTCCCATGACCTATTGGTCTCCGTGGACGTTAAAAAAAACTATTCTATTCTATTCTACATTCAAGTATATTTATTAGATTTGAATAAGTCTGAATTTTGTGAAATGTGTCATACTCTCCATGAAATATGTCGTACTCTCCACGTTTCATCTCTCTCTCTCCCCCCCTCCCCTCTCCCTCCCTTTCACTGCAAGGTGTTCGGATCTGAGATGTTCTTCCGTGATCTGAGCCTACATATCAGACAACTGAGTGCATATAATCGATTTGCTTCCTTGTGCTAGAAGACCGGCTGTGATGGCAGGCACTAGTATCTCAAAAACAAATAGGAAAAAGAAGAATAATAAAGCTCCATCCTCATCTAAGAGGAAGAATCAAGCTCCCACGAGGAGGGAGCTTACTATATTTTGGAAAGATGCAGCTGCAGGAAAGTAAAATGGATGGAAGCTTATGAAACATTGAAAACCAAAATTAAATTGTCGAGGCAAGAGAATCAGTCCTTAATGGACAATCTTATAGCGATGGCTGCAGAAATAAATAGTGTTAAAGTTTAGTTTAACATATTGTCTCTGGATATGGAACTGCATAAGATATTATGGTATTCTAGGAGTATATAGAAGCACAGGATATCAATGGTTGGATTAACAGAATTTGAAAATGAAAATACAAAATGTGTGGAAAATTTTGTTTGTAGAACAATTGAAACTAGAAGAGATAGGTGTAGCAGAAGCTTTCTGAATTGGAAAGAAAGAGCTTGGCACAAGACAAATTGTGGTAAGATTGTCTAGCAGAGATGATAGATTTACCATACTGAAAAGTAAGTTCAAATGAGAAGGACAATTCATCTGGATAAATGAAGACTTGGCGAAAGAAGGAAGGTTCTTTTATCGTCCGCGGAGGCCAATCGGCCTAAACAAATGCTCCGAAAAAAACTGAAACTTGATAATGTTAAAGAAACAAAGACAAACAACCAAAAGTAATGTAGAGGAAGAGAAGAGCCGTTATTGAACTATAGGGATATTTAAAGAGCTGCAGAATTGCAATTTGGAACATCAATCGTCTTATATGTGATGAGGTACTTTACATGGAAGATTTGATTAATGAGTAGACATGATATGCTTTATTGAAACAAAAGAACATGATTTATAAATTGAAGGCTTTCAAAATGTGTATTTTGTTAGATGTCCGAGATTTAGGTAAGGGAGTTATGGCAATGGTGGCATAGCTTGCTATGTGAAAAATGAACACACATAAAGTCGAAGGAGTAAAAAACGATATCAATAACCAGCTTCTATGGCTGAAAATTGATGGAGGAATGCAATTAGTGTACGTGGCAGTCTATTATTATGCTCCATGCCATGAACAGGGGTACAGGAATACTGTGATGCTTTGAGTGATGACTTGTTCTATTATTTAGAATACGATATCATGGTATACCAGAAAAAGGCTGACGTTCTTGTGACTGGAGGCTTTCATGGTCGCACAACCAGTGCACAGATCACCGTATATGTAAAGGAGAACGATCCCCTATGGCTAGATGTAGAGGATGATAATATGCTTGAACAGATTGGGTAGAAAAGGTCCTCTTCAGATAGTACATAGGCAATAATAGGAAGGCATTTGTTACATCTGTTTAGTAAGACAAACATGCTAACAAATTATGGTATTGGAAGATTTCCGCGTTCTGGTAGCTTCACATGCAGACATAGGAGTGTCGTCGATTACTTCATCTGTGGTGAATCCAAAAGTAAGTATTTTTCCAATTTTGTAGTTCTAGAGGAAAGAATTGAGTCTGATTATATGCCACTATGGCTCTATGCTACTACAGTATAAAAGAAAGGAGAAATCCTAGATTTGCAGTTAAGATGTGTTTCAATGCTAAGAAAACAAACCCTTACAAAAAGCGAATTAAAAGTATACTTTTGGAAATGTGTTGGCCAGATGATGTGAATGCATCAAGTTATATTGTCATAAATATCTTTTTGGACTTTGCCTCCCATTGGTTCATGTCATAATGGGTAAATAAAAGGCTCAGATGTAATTTTTAATATGAAAATGAATGCAAAAGTTTCAAGAAATAGTTAAAGCAGATAAAGCGATTAGATTGGACACTGAAGCATGAAGTAAAGGAAGAGCTCAGAAAGCTGATTTAAAGAAAGAAGGAGCAATATCTGAAATACAGACTGGAGGAGCTAATACAAGACTATCTGAAACCGAAGAAATTTTGGAGAGAAACGAAGTCGAATAAACCAACTGATATTCCTATCCCTCCACTAGAGCTTTCGAGACACGTTTGTTTATTATATTATATAGTAGAGGAGGTGAATGCAAGGGAAAT
Source organism: Isoetes taiwanensis (assembly GCA_021234155.1). Classification (NCBI taxonomy): domain Eukaryota; kingdom Viridiplantae; phylum Streptophyta; class Lycopodiopsida; order Isoetales; family Isoetaceae; genus Isoetes; species Isoetes taiwanensis. The sequence goes on from JAJEKV010000008.1 coordinate 36,368, forward strand.
TCAAAATTAACATTCTCTGAGGAAGATGTAATTGTAGGATTAGAGGGACTATCTAATGATAAAGCTAAAGATGCATAGGATTTGGTGGCTACTTTTGAAATGGGCAAGCAACCAATTCTTTTTGTGTTTAAGAAGGCGTTTGACAAAGTGCCCCGTAATAAGTTATGGAACAAATGGAAATATTGCAGGTGCCTTGGAAACTGAGGGAAGCAGTAAAGATGCTGTATGAAGAGGTACTTGTGCAATTGTCCTTTCCTTTTTCTCTTGATGTCCAAGATAGAATCCCGAGCAATATTGTAGTCAAACAAGGTTGTCCATTATTCCCTACCTTATTTGGCTTGTTCATAGATAGCCTAGAGAAGTGGCTTAATATACATGGTGGAAGTGCCACTCATATCCAGGGATATGTAATACATCTTGTAATGTATGCTGATGATGTTCTGATTTTGTACATTTGCAGGATCATTTGCAAAAGCACCTTGATGTATTGTCACTATTTTGTACTCAAACAGACATGCAAGTGAATTTGGATAAGACAAAAGTCATGGCAAGTGAGTATTCTTAAAGAAGGGGGGCACTTCAAATATAATGAACAAGATATACAGGTATGTGAATCTTATAAATACTTGGAATTGACCATAAAAAAGCATAGATAGAATGCTTGCATTGCCTGCCCAAAGGGATGAAGGACTTATTTATTTGAACAAGATATACAGGTATGTGAATCTTATAATTACTTGGAATTGACCATAAAAAAACATAGATGGAATGCTTGCATTGCCTGCCCAAAGGGTTGAAGGACTTAAAGCGTTATATTTCCTGCGAAGTCTAAGTAGAAAGATACATTTATGGATCTGCGAGTTGAAAATTGAAGATATGACTGAATATGAATAGGATGAGTTCAGCCTCAGTAGTACTGATGTTGTTTGTCTTTTGCGTTTTAGATCCCCAACTAATAGGATTGCCTCCAAGAAAGGAAACGAATCTAGTAATGCATTTTCTTTTCTCAAGATCTGTAGATGCCATATCAGAATCTGAGAACAATATAAGAGTAGGATGATCAACTTTGGTATATAGGACTCCTTCACTTTGAGTACCTTTGAGATAATGGAGAACTCGTTTAGCTGCTTTCCAATGCGGTACTTTAGGATGATGCATAAACCTAGTAAGGACTGCAACAGCATATACCAAATCTGGCCTAGTGTTGGTAAGATAAAGTAAAGCCCCAACTAGCTGTCTGTAAAGAGTGGCATCAACATCCGGATGGTTGGAGTCTAGAGTTAGAGTGCAACCTACCTCAAACGGAGTGGATGATGCTTTGCAATTTGCCATATGAAACTTCTCAAGAAGTTCGGGTGTACTTCCGAAAGTGAGATGAATGCTTTGAGCACCTTGCCAAATTTCCATTCCCAAACAATAATACATTAGGCCCAAATCATTACTTCAAAATTTTCTCAGAAGTGCTTTCTTAGTATGAGAAACAATAGAATCTGCATCCCCCTCGCATAATCGTGTCATCAACATAGAGAAGGAGCACACTAACTTTGAGAATCGAACATGAAATAAAGGCTCTGGGTCTGCTCTAGATCTCTCGGTAACCAAGACGCAAAGAGAAATGCATTGATTTTTCTGATTCCAAAGAAATACGAGCTTGTCCGAGGCCATACAGGCTCTTTTTCAATTTGCACACGTAAGTTGGATGCTCCTTATCTTTAAAGCCCTCGGTGGTTGAAACATGTAAAGTTCCTCTTCTAGATCTCCATTCAAAAAGGCGATTTGAAATCCATTTGATAGAGAGGCCAGCCTTTTTTTTGCCAAAGCTATTACATGCTTTTAAGTGTGTCTAACTTGACAACCGGGAGCAAACACATCATGATAATCAAACCCTTCTTTTTTGACTGAACCCGTTTGCAACCAACCTTGCTTTTGTGCTTAGAAAGAGTACCATCAAAGATGGTACTTTGTTTTGAATACCCATTTTGCTCCAATTATATTTTTCCCCTCGTTGGTTAAATAGGGACCAGCTCCCCATGTACCTTGGTTATGTAACATGGATAATTAGCCTTCCATTGCTTTTAACCCGATTGTGGTTCTTTCATCGCTTGAACATGATTAATGACTTGGTGATAAGACCTTGGTCATAAGAGCATAGTTACGTGTAACTTTAGAGGAGCCATCTTCCGAGTAGTCAATAGGTCAGAACTTCGGCAATTCTCGCATCTTCTAAGCAAGGGAAGATCGGGAACTATTGCCTCCCTGCCGTGGTTCAGGAATGGGCAGCTCAAATGAATGTGAATCGGACTCATACCCTTCACTATCTTCATCCGCAATGGGCTCGTGATATTCAAGGGGCTCATAGTCCATAAGCATCGCACCATCTCCTTTATTTGTTGTAACAGCAGTTGGAATATCGAGAACTTGAAGAGCTTGCAACACTAGGAGTAGCAGCAGCATGTGAAGGGCTTGCAACAATGGAAGGTACAACGTAAGTAGATGAAATGCCACCATTATGAACCATATGAGAAGACCCCGCAGTTGGGCGGCTTGAGTGTCATGGTTAATATTAAAAGTGTTGATGATGACTTTGGCATAATCGGTGTTGTTAGGATGATAAAACTCCTTAGATTAGACCGCATCCTCAAGAAAGTGCATGCTTCTAGAGGCAAATACACGCTTGGTAACGAGGTCAAAGCATCGCCATCCTTTCATGTTGCTTGGATATCCAATAAAAATCACTTTTATGGCCCCCGCGACTTAACCTGTTTTTTTTTTTGCATGAATTAGCGAGGAACACTAGCAAATCCTAGGCAGCCAAAAACCCTTAGATTCGACACATCCGGCTTCGTTCCATACGATGCCTCAAAAGGTGTCTTAAAGTTGATGGCTTGGGTGGGAGCCCTGTTACACAAATAAGCCATTAGAACGCCTCGACCCAAAGTTCGGAGGTAACTCTTTATATTTGAGCATCTTTGCGAACCAAATTCATAAGGGTTCTATTCTTTCGTTCCGCTACTCCATTTTGAGAGTGAGCGTAAGGCACAATCAACTCTCTATGGATCCCTTTGGACTGAAGATAGGTCTGAAATTCATTAGAGATATACTTCTTCGTATTATCAGACCGAAGAGCTTTAATAGTAGTAGAGACTAAAGGTTTTGAAGATAGCAAGAGCTTGAGACTTGAATTTGATTGGAAAAACCCATGTATATCTACTAAAATCATCCACTATGACAAGGAAATACCTGTTATCAGCCAGTGATTCGAGAGGGAGATGACATATGTCTGTATGCAGCAGTTCCAACGGTTGTTGGGCTCGAAACTCAGCTTGTGATGGATAAGATGCTTGTACTTGCTTTCCAAGACTACATGCAGCACATTTCAAGTCCTTGGTAGTAAGTGTAGGCATGCCTTGAACCATATTCAATTTTGCAGCTGAAACTAGAGCTGGAAGATGAATATGTCCAAATCTTGCATGCCATAATGATTCCTGTGTTCTTCGAACAACAGCAACAGCAAGTGATGATTCACATGATACTCCTTTTTGTTGTGAAGTAGAATCCAAAATATACAAGCCTTCCTCATTTAATGACCATTGGCTATAGGGCCCAAAAGTTGAAGATCAACAAAATCCAAAGGATTTTTATGAAGAATGTGAACATACCCACCCGAGAATAGCACTGAATAGCCCATCTTTCGATCAAACTCACTTACACTAAGTAAGTTCACAAGTAATCCAGGCACTAGAATGACGTCTTTAATTTTGAGAGAAAGACAATGTTTGGTAGGAATAGATACATCACCTTTTTTAGATTTAGTAATATTTCCATCTTTGTCATTTTACCATTTGTTTTGTCATCAACAAGCCAATGAAGAGTCTGGAAAATCATTCGATTGGCATGCCAAATGCTTGAAGTAAATGCCCCGGAATCAACAAGCCAAGTTCGTGGTGGCTGTAAATTCTCTGCCTGCGACATTGAGGAACGTAATGTAGACGCCTCCTCCAAATCAACATGGGAAACATGTGCATTTTTTGCATTTCGAAATAGTTGAATCCAAGGTTGAAAAAGACCTTTTGGTTTGGCCTCCTTGTGTTTTAGAAATTACCATATCTTTTAGAAACTTTCACGCGAATCACGCTTTAACATGACCCTTTTTTGACCAAAAAAATCCCTAATGCAAAAACTCAAGGGTTTGCTTAGATCCTTGTGTTTTAGAAATTCGGCGATTTTTTAGCTTCCTCAGCTGACCTCATGGGAAGGGGAAGAAGAAGTAGATCCGGGATGCAACAACTAAAGGAGTAATGGGAGGTGAAGAAAGCCTAGTTCTAGAATAGAAACTAGCTTCCATTTGATCATATCTTTTATGACCTTGTTCAAAGATCTACAAGTTTCGGTTGAAGTTGATTGAAAGAGATAGTGATCTTATCTTGGAGCTTGTAATAATTAGAGATACTTTGATACTCCGCAGGCGGACCTTTGAGAGCATCTTGGATGAGAGACAAATCTCATCTGATTACCACTGCGACAAGCAATTTTTCCTTCAATGCTTTCAATTGTTGCAGATAATCTCGCATATTAGTGCAAGTTTCCAACCTGAGATTATCCATTTGGCTTTGACCTTCACCTGCCTGAATGCAATTCTTATGCAAAAAAATCAAATGCTGGGGTAAAAGTTGTATACCCTCGAATATCTCTCTGAAAATCTGGACAAATACATGCTTTGAGATGATTCAAAGCCATGAAATCCTTTTCCAAATCATCAGGTGAAGTAGGGTTCCATTTGGGTTGAAAAACAGCTCTCAAACCTCTCAAATTAAGATTGGTCTCAAAGGCATCTCGCCATGTGAAATAATTGTCAATATCTGGGTCAAAGCATGGAGCTGGGGGGCATTTTTGCGCCAGCCAAGCACCCCCTAAGCACCTAATGCGGGAAATTTTACTTATTTTTATCTTTTTTTCTAGAACTCCGATGAAGCTGAAATTTTGTATTCCAAGGCGTAATATGAATGCGTTTTAGGGAAGAATATCAAAAAAATAAAAGAAAAATATTTTTTAAAAATACAAAGAAAATACCCTAAGCACCATGTGTCGCTAACACAAAAAGTGTCCCCCACCAAAAGTGAATAAAATATTTCCAAGGATTGGCATCTGTAGCCATTTGTGGTGAAAAGAATGCAGATCCAAACAGTTCAAATTGAACAGAGCCAAGAAGGAGGCACGGATTGAGGGAGAAAGGATTATCAAAGAAGTGTCATCGGATGTTATTCACGGAGTTTTGACCAAACGTCAAAAAAAAGGAGAGAATCCGGCAAGCTAAAAATATTTTAGGTGACGTGGATGACATCCAGCCCTAAATTTGCCCTAAAAGTTGACGAAAATTTATTTCAGCCGCCAACGATTTCAACCAACGATTCAAATTCGGATTTGAATCGATTCGAATTCCTCCTGATCATACCCGAAAAATTCTGATCCCACCTGCTAGGATTCGGCACTCAATTCCTCCTTGCATTAAGCTCTGCTACCATGAAGATATGACTGAATATGAATAGGATGAAGACTCTGCAAGGATAGAATGAGATAGACGATCTAGCTAGTCTAGTGAGTGAACTCTGAATGAAAAACAATGAAGCGTGACTATGGCTTTATAGGAGAGCCATGTCAGCAACACCTAGGTGGCATGCCTAGTCATCTATGAATAGTGACACGTGACATGTGTCTTGCTAACAAAAATAAAACTCTGTTTTGTCTTTGTACAAACAATACTGTTATACGATTGTGAGGTATGAGGGCCAAGCCTACCCAAAGGCCTTTGGGAGGATATTGAGCAAGTATTGCAAAAATTTTTAAGGCAGGAACTAGGTGTACAAGTTCAGACTCATTTCCATGCAATGAGACATGGCTTGCATATAGGGCAATGCAGTCCAGCAGTGAACATGGGTGATACACAGATATTAAGCATTGGCTGGAAAGGTGGAATATATCTTTAAAAGAAGCATTGTTATATGATGGTGATATTAGAAAATGGAGTACACATAAGGTAATAGAAAGGATATGTATGAACCCCTAGCCAAATATGAACATGTATAAGAGGTATATGAATCCAGACCTAGTACAAGCTGCACATTTGTAAGCCAATATCTCTACGATAAGATGGATGCGCCTTAGCTCACACAGCGATGCCAAAAGACATTAACGCGCAGGCACTATTGGATAACCTGCCACCAATGTACAGACATTTTAGGATGGAGCAACTTATCCTAAAGCCAAACATATATGTACGACCCAAATTGGACTATGGAACCTGCAGGTGTCACTCATTTGGCAATGGGAGGGGTTGTGGTGCTAAGAGGAGGCGATATATTGAGCAAACGAAGTGCTTATCTTTGTGAATATTTCTGTGATAACTCCAAGGCATCCTTTCTGTAATGCCATCCTCCACCATAAATGCAAAGTTTTTGTGTCCTCCTTCCATATAGACACATCTCAATGGGAGAGTAGAAATTTTGCGTGAAATTCTGGCCATGACACTAGGCAATCGACCTCATACCATGTTTGAATAGAGCACTTGCAAGGATCCATTGCTTCTGTGTAAGGGGATGAATTGATGCAAACAGTGGAGGTGCTAAGAGGCACTAAGAGGTTTGGCGGTAGTGGTGCCCACTATCACGGAATCTCCAGTAGGGGGTGGATGGAAGGACACAGCCAAAACAGTTGTTTGACTGCATCCCATGCTACCATTAATCAACATAGAAAAGGAGAAGCATTTGGAAAAGCTCCAAAGGATGAAATAATGCCCAAGGCAGAATTGGTTTGACTGCCTTCTTACTTAGAGAAACACAATGACTAAGAGATTGTGTAAGAAGGCATAAACCAGGAGAGTCATCTTCACCACTTTGCAGTAAGAAGTCCAGCATACCCAGATCACCTGACCATTTTGGAAAAATGCAGTTAGGCCAAGCCATCTTAATCACAATACCTTTTTCGGTACCAGCTGATACAAAGTCTCGGACTATTGCAATGAGCTCATGTTGTGGGGCTAGCAGTAAGGACGTCATAAAGACCTCGGTACTACTAAGAATTGACATGGCAAATGTAATGGGATCCACAAGAGACAATTTTACGGTGGACCCCATAGCAAGCAATTTCCATGGATAATCATGAACATATGCCGGAGTCAAATTGATTGCAAACAACCTATGTGCCATCCTCCATCGCGAGACAATGGAGAAGCCCCTCTGTTGTTGCAACATTGAATAACTATGACAAAACCTCTGCACCAATTATATAGAGCAATATTAATAAAGGGCATCTCTGGTGAATACCACGACCATATGAGAAAACCTCTGACGGCTTACCATGGAATAAAACAGATGCCCGAGCAGAAACATTCGGGGGGATTCAACTAATGAAAACTATATAAAACGTGTGTATGGAAGGGGATTTTTTTTTTCGCACATTTGCACAAACGCAAGTGGACACTTTGAAGCAATTCTAGAGTGTCCACGTTGCTGCCATGTGAGACTTTTGTTCACGTGGATGCAACTATAAGCGTTCGATTTCATCTATGGCTGTGAAAATTGAAGAAAATTCCAAGTGGGATGTCAGTTACCAGAATGCCGCTCCAATTCAGAGATGTGCCGCTATTAGAAGTATTCAAACTCATAGGTATTTTTCTTTTTCTTTGGGGTTGCCCTTTGCAGTGGAGATGTGCAAATCCAGGAGTCGTTCAAATTCGTCCAGTTTTCCTTTGCACATGGTTGGAGCTTCTGCAATCTTCTGATTTTGACCGGCAGGCAGCTCTGAAAGGCCATGGTCTTGAAAATTTCATGCTTTGATGATTCTTTTTGCACTTATTTGAGGCATCGTGGAAAAGTGTTGATCAAAGCAAATCTTTAGTTCAAGGCCAAATTGATTAGTTCTATTTTGAATTCCATGTCTTCATATCTCTCTTCTTTCTAGAATAATCACGAGCATATCATATGTGGCTTGCTGAACTTCATGCTAAATGTGGCTTGCTGAATTTAATCCATACGAGCAGTTTGAGACTATACAAGGCAGTGTCCTTCTGCAGATCCATAATATCTTTCATGGTGTAACAAATTTATTGTAGACGTAGTAGCAATGTACACCATAGCATTGGCATTATTAAGTTGGAGTCCCTTTATGTTGTCAAGACTTCAAAAACGAGGGTTCTTTTTTTGCAAACAATTACAAAATTTAGTGCTACTTTGCTTAGGTGTGCCATTTTATAGCATCAATCTTGTTCTTTCAATTGTTGTAAGCTTGGACGGCTCAACGGCGAGACCTTTAGGGTTGAAAAAAGGTTGTTTATTAGGACATGCCCGATCAATAACCTCATCTTAGATGTTCTCTTTTATTGTTGTCCTGCAGTGACGAGATTGGAGTAAACCCACAATAGATGACTGGAGTGCATGCTGGAACAAGTTCTTTGCCTTGCCCACAATAAATTCAATATTTAGTTATGTAATTGTCCTCGCAGATGCAATATATTGCTGCATTAAATCTGAAGTAGAATGGGGCTTTGGATAGACCACTGATGCTTGCAAGATGCTGGAAGAAAGAGCCTCAGAATATTAGGGGCAAGTAAGACAAGCTGAATATAGACATTTTGCAACCAAAATGCCCAAAAGAATGGCTCTATCTCTTCTAACTGACAAGATGAAGTTCAAGGCTGTTCATGTTCAGATTCATTTCTATGTTGTTCAGGATAGTGTTCTGCACATTCTGATACAGATGTCCAGGGAACTACAAAAGGTAAGAATTTAGATAAAAATGCATTCTAAAGGTGTATAGGTACAAAGCACTGGGTCGTCTGGCCAGCTTGGATGAGCAGTCTCTGATAGAGGGCATTATTAGTAACTTGCAGAAACGCAGACAAGATAGGAACTTGGAGTATGCCAAGGGGGTTCACAACCACATCTGCGAAAATGGATTGCAAGCACATTCAACAGTGGGTAATTATCTTGTGCTTATGTTTGTTGAATATGGTAGTGGTGCTGATACCCAGCAAGTCTTTAACAAATTATCTCCCTGTAATTAATGAACATGCCTGGACATCTCTCATATCAGGGCATATTGTTTGTGGATAACCACAGCATGCGTTCGATGTATACCAGAAAATGCAAGGACATAATGTTGTTAGTTGGACTGCACTTATTATAAAACTATGCAGAACATGGATCTCGTCAGAAAGCATCGAGCTGTTTTGATAAGATGCACCTGGAGGATGTGCCTCCAGATCCTGTTGTGTCTATTTGCAGCATGAAAGCTTGTGGCAATATAGCTGCCATAGACAAGGCAAGCCTTAAAAGCATGCAACAGTTTGCACCTTTAAAGCATATAGTTGTATTGGATGGAGTCTTAGACAAGGGTAGAGAATTACATTCAAAGATCAGTCAAAAGGAATTTGAACAAAATCATTTTGTTGGTAAGAGTTTGGTTGGAATGTATGCCACGTGTAGTTCCTTCGTGGCAACAAAGGACCAGTTCAGGGGCAACAAAGGACCAGTTCAGGGGATGCAGGCTTATGTGGTTGATGTTCCTCTAATTATATTGCTTATATTAGTTGTAGAAGATTGCAGAGTAGTGAAGATTGCAGAGTTATATTAGTTTTCCTATCATCAATCAAGAGCATTGTAGTTTTAAGTATATACCTAGATTATGGGATTGTTCCATTGCTTTTGCCCAAATACAGTTGAGCAGATGTTTTTTATTCAGGGTATGTATGGAATCATAGTCTTAATACATGTAAGGTACTATTCTATGATTACCGATCACTGAAGCATATCTTCTAGCATTGCAACATGCAAATATATTTATTATGTTGTTTGACATGTTTATATATGTTCAAACTTGCAGGTCCATATCTGTTCTATTTCAATGGAGCTTCTGTTGTAGATAAACACAAATCAAATCGGTTTGTTTGGCCGATAGCAAACACAGTTTAAGGTGTCCTCTGATCCCATGGACCATATGAATTGCTAAGTTTTATCTCTGTTCTGCATTGGGTTAACGTTTCCAATCACCATTACCATTGTGTTTGAATGCTGGGAACTCATTGATAGAGCCTCATTTACATTTGGCAAGCCGGTTGGATCATAACACAAGTGGCAATCACAAAATGCAAAATAGCAGCAGGGAAACTCGTGTAGACATTCATAAGAAGACTAATAAAAAAGCCTTATGTGGCCTTGTGGACTGGATCCCTTCCTGATTACACTACAATAAGTATAGAATCTGGGCACGGTCGGTCAGAACATGGTTCATGGCATGTGTATTGTAAAGCGATGTTGGTCAACGTCTTGTAGGAGGATCAATGGTGAGAGATATGGTAATCCAGTTCACTATTTTCGACCATGCAAGATATTCTTCTAGTTGCAGAAGCATGACTAATATAATGAACAGAAGTACCAAAAGGCTTATAGCTGGGGACAGTGACACACAAACTTGTGATTGCCACAGGCATGTAACAATACACTGCTTAATGGGAGCAATGGATTAGATGAAACGGAACTCTATTGAGATATTTTCTATTAACTGGAAGTACACATCAAGTCAGACTTCACTGCCAATTCTTGGATCCGCCTCTTAAGTGACGTAAAGTATGGTGGTGTAGTGTATTTCAATGAAATCCATAATGATTGTCATGCTTTGCATGCCCTGAGATAATGAAACTGAATATGTTAAGGAGTTACGATTCTTGTAGCCGAGTAAACATATAACTCACACTTGCAATAGCCTAGCAATGCGATAACGAGCCTCTATAGAAGGAAAACTATCAAAATGCCTTTATAAGTTTCAATAAATGCCTTAACATGAGTGCTTTGCTAAAATGGCAATAACGTTTTCGAACAAACCCTTATTTGTTGGTGTCGTGTAAGAGCTAAGAATATTCCCTTGATTCTCAGGTATATGCAGCTCCTTAGGGTACAAAATGTTTTTTGAACTATGGGTTTTTTTTTCACCTTTTTTGCTTCCAGTATTCTTAGCTTTTTACCTATTGTAACTATTTTGACATCCTATTGGTCGATCGCAAACAATTCTTAGCAAAGGTCATTACCTTGTTAGAAAAAACTACGACGAACCAAAATCTCAACTATCAATGTTTTTGAGGCTCCACCTTAAGGTCCCTTCATCAAAGTACTCTTCAGATCCTAGTGTAATGTCGTAGTAGTTTATTGTATGGGCTATTGGACGACGTTAGAAATTCCTATTCTATACTATTATTCAATTTGATTGCAGGCTTGCTTAAAGGGAGGTATAACATTTCTGCAATTTTAGCTTATCCACATGGCATGGTGGCCTAAATATTGTTAGAGATAAATGTTTGTCCTGTCTAGAAAACAAAACTGTCTTAGAATCATTGGATTTGATCTATGGTGAGGAAAATTCATGGAAATTCCACACTATTCATGGGTAGCATTGGGAAGTTATGAGCGCTTGAGGAAGATTACTAATCGAGTTGATTTTCTAGAGAAAACGCAAATCGAATTGGTCTGTTCTTGTGGCAGTCTGGGCGGCAGATTAATTTTCAAAGTCCAAGTTTTAGTTGTAGAGACAGGCTTGTATTGTTCAGGGCAATCCATTATTTGCCATTGCAAACTAATGTTATCTATGAGTGGTCGTACAGAAATGTGGAATCTTTGGGTGGGCAAAATGTGCACATCATAGAGGTGGTCTTAAATGTTTTTAGCTGATTCGTTTAGCCAAGCAAGATATCCTGGAGATGTAAAGATTTTTCTTAGAATAAGTAAATTGGATGCTGGATATAGATTCTGTCAAGATTGAACATATATCTGGAACATGATCTCAAACTTAATTAGTAAGCAAAACCTTCAGAATATTGTCATCTTGCATAAAAGTGCCTTTTACTTTGCCAAAACACGATGAAGCATGGTGGTTCTTGAGGAATTGGCAAGGTACTTCTTCTATCCCCTTAGGTAGTTTTAATAGATCAATTTAAGCCATTTGCGAAAATTTGGAAACACAAGCTCTTGAGATACCTAAGATTTGCAGTTTGTTGAATAAAAAACACATAAGATTTCTAGTCTAAGATTAACTCTATTTGCTTTTCCAGCATTGTTTCATGATAAAATTTGGTTGGTCATTGGTTTCCGCATTATCTTTCTGCATCCTCTAGGAGGATGAGTCCCACCGCAAAGTTGAGATACATGGTGAGAACAAAGACGAATAAGATTCATTTCCATGCTCTAGAATGATACACATAGAGGTGTGTATTCCCCTCCTCTATACGCTGATAAAGAGCTTTCCAAGCATGAATTAGTGAATGGGATATATCATAGTTCATTCACTTCAAAAAAGAAAGAAAGGTAAATCCTGATATGCAACTTAGGCTGCTTTGTAGATTTATAGGCATGACGAATCAAAATAGAAAAATAATATTATGTATAATGTAGCCATTGGCAGACTACTCTTAGAAACATCGCAGGCTTAGACATATGCTCCTTTGTAGATTTATAGACATGGTGGATCAAAATAAAAGATAACGCAACCATTTGGAAGACGAAAACTATATTTTTTATTTTGTAACTAGAAATTAGCAGTGCTTTTGATGAGATTGATATATAGGGAACTTCAAACTACAAATTATGGAGGGAAAAAAATATTATCAAAACATGTAATTTCTATAAAAAGTAACCAAACGTGCTTTTGACTAGTTTTGTTTTTTTCCATATGCATATAAGAAATATGGAGGGGTCATATAAAACATTTCTTTGAAAATTATGCATAAGTATAATTTTGCTTGATCCTATGTATGCACATGCCCTATGCATCTTACATTAGCTGCACCCCCCAAGAGAAACATGCAGCTTCATGATGTCTGACATGAATTGCTGCCCAAAATCCAACTTTAGCATATAAAAACGCATGAACTCCCAATTAACACTATTGTAAGCCTTCACAAAATCAAGTTTAAGATAGACAACACAAAGATTTTGTCGACATGCCCAATAGATTCCATCATAAATGTTACAATCCCCTGAAGAGGTCAAGTCTGGCTACCATGAACCCCTTGGGTTCTCCAGTCCTTGAACCCCTTTGACTCCCCATGCCAAACTTGCATTGATCCCTCGGATCGTTACTCCAGTATAATGTTGTTCCCAATCATTCCCAGAACGATTCTATATAGTATCCTTTCCTTATGATCTCTTATATGGCGTATTAATTCTAGTGGTATGTCGTCACACATATGCATGCATCTGTGTGTTAACTCTAGTGAACAACCACTTAAATGGTTGTCATTAGATACTTGGCACTTCAATTATGCATTGATGCCATGTGTCCCGTAAATAGGTTTAATGGTCCTATATGGCCTAGGTCCCAACAAATATTCATAACATACCTATATGACCTAGGGCCCAACATATGTACATAAAAGTAAGCAGCAACTACATTAACTAGAATACATCTTTTTGAACGAAAGCTTGATTGAGTTGTAGAGATAGGCTCAGCCAAGATGTCCTTCACCCGCTCTGCAAAAGCCTTGGCAAAGATCCTATACATAGATGACAATAAGGTGATTGGTTCCCAGTCTGAAATAGTCTGAAGATCCTTGACATTGAAGATGAATGAGATGGCACCTGTGTTCAGAATTCTATCCAAAGTAGTAGACGACCGAAAGTTACAAAAAGCATCATATACATCTGCCTCCAACCACTCCCAATATTCCTAAAAGAACTCAACTGGTAAACTGGACATTTGCCTTTTTTTGGTTCAAAGACTACCGAACCTAAATCGTTAGCCAATATAGCTGCCTCTATTGATATGCGCTGCTCCTAAGAAATCATGAGGGAAATCCTATCGCATTTCTGAAGGGAAGAAGTCCTTCACCCGCTCTGCAAAAGCCTTGGCCAAGATCTTATATACAGGTGACAATAAGGTGATTGGTTGCTAGTCTTAAATAGGCTAAGGATCCTTGACATTGAGGATGAGTAAGATGGCACCTGTGTTCAAAATTCTATCCAACGTAATAGACAGCCGAAAGTCACAAAAACCATCATATATATCGGGCTTCAACCACTTCCAACATGCCTGAAATAACTCAATTGGCAAATCGTCCAACCTTAATCACCTGCCCTTTTTGAGTTTAAAGACTGTCGAACCTAAATCATGAATAATTATAGCCGCCTCTATTGATATGCACTGCTCCTTAAAAGTGATGGGGGAAATTGTTACGAACCAAAATTTTAGTATAAAAATTTTCGATTTGTATTCACATCAAACCATTAGAGTACACAGAACAAGTACGGCCTCCCATGAGGCTATATATATGAAAGCCACGTATACAGATAACAAGATGACAACACAAGATAACTATACACACACTTACTCCCGCCAGCTATCAAATAGCCTGCATATGCTTCCACGTGTTAGTAACATGCATACGAGTTCTAGTAGAGTCAACATGAAGCAATGACTGACGGACTGCAAGAAGACACATATGGAATCCGCCACATGCACCATAGCATCTGCCAAGCAGATGCACCCCACTGTATCTAGACAGTACATCGTCTAGAACCCCCATGCTAGTGGATCTAGTGTAAGGGCGAAACTATAAGTAAGACAAGAACCTAGGCTGCTAGACTGTTGGTTCCACCCATCACCGTCCCATACCATTGACGAGATTCATCTCACCAACCGCAATGGTTCTTACCAGACAAGTCACGCTTATCTATCCAGATGCTATACATAAAACTCCCACGGATAAGCATCCCTAGTACTTATCCTAATATCCCGAAGATACTGTAGTAGTGGAACTTAGCCCCACAATGGATATCTTGTTTCCACTGGACTATCGATGAATATATAGTACTGTCCTATACCAATACGAGACACTTATCTCACCGGCACTCACAAGAATCCACAAGCCGAGCATTAGCTTATTCCCCAGAAGGAATAACTTAATATGAAGCCAGAGCCGTGTAGCAAGTTGGTCTTTATGCCGCGGCAGCAACCGCTGACCATAGCTAATGCTGGCACTTACAAAGTGCAGCCAAAACCATAGCTTAACAATTATCTCGAGCCACCACTACAAGGCTCCTCCTGATTCCTGCTTGGATCTGCTGCCTTTACCCTCAGACGGGTTTACTTGCCAACATGGCAAAGGCACGTGGCGGCCTTCCAGCACCAGGTAGTTCTACCGAAAACTACTTTGGCAGTTCGATCGTCCAGCCACCAATTTGTTGCAGCGGTCTCGCTGCCTGAAGCAGCTCGTTGGTGGCATTCCCACTATTGAGGGTGCTCACCCTTCTTACTACAATGGTATTCCAACCATTAAATCATTAACCATTAAAAATACATTGCTATTACAAGACCCATGTAAGCAAGCAATGTTGCAACCATATTTATTTATTCAACACGCGGTTGCGCCCCCTAGTCTAGGATCTATCAAGGTGCACCATACCCTTAGACTAGGGAAACATGCCACCAATGATTTCAATGTCACCGCATCAAATTACTATTGTTAGCCCATAACAAACATGCATTCAAAATATACCACAATGGTCTGTAAAATATTTGGGCCTAACATAAAGTCTAGACAAAACTGCGCAAAAAATGTCTGGAATTGGTTGTGTAGATGTTGCTTGGGTTCTGCTGGCTCCATGAACACTAAGCCATGCTACGCCTCTTAGCTGCACGAAAGAAAAAGCATATACAAAAACACGTTTCTTATATAAAGTCTAAACTATGTCTTGTGTTTTGTTGGATATTTTATGAAGGATTGAATAATCATGGTGGCAATGGGTAGCATTTTAAGTTACCATTTTGAGAGCCCTTATGCTCTCTTTGTTACTTGTTACATATGTTTCCAAATAAAGAGGGTCCATGAGCTAAATCAGTATGACGTTAATCAGGATTCCTATTGGCTTTAAAATTCCTATTGGTTTTAAAAATCATGGCAGTTATGGATGGGAGAAAAAGAGACCTTTTAAGTTTATTAAGCAATATTTTTTTAAGTGTTCGACAATCTTCAAGATGATATTATTGGTTAGACTCATCTTTCTTAGACTCATGTTGTAATCACATTCACATGATTTTCGTAACTCATTTTATGTACTTGTTGGGGTTATGTGGAATGTGTCTATTACATTGCCAGTGATGAAGTACTTGAAAATTAAACAACTGAGCAAGAATTACATTGTCTAGCAGTCTCAACAACTGGTTGCAATTTTATTGAACAAGAAGACAATTGATACAATTGGATTTTCCTTTTGGAAAGTACATATGAAACGATTAAACCCTAAGGTCAAAGTGGCAGAGGATGACTGAGCAGAATTGATGAAAAGGGACAAGCACAATGAAACAGTGAAGGACGATATCAATAAACAAAAAGCAAATTTGTCTAGTACTATAAAAGAGGGAGCCAAAATTCTCAACAAGGGGACAAGATAATGAATAGGTATATTCTTACACACAATAAGTGAATAGGTGCTACCTTACAACACAATGGATAAATAAGCGAGTGCATTTTAAGAACATAAGTGTTGAGGGGAGCATTGGAGCAAATTGTGGAGCTTTCTTTCAGGGCAAACACGTGAAATTCTTAGAAGCCTGGGGACAATTCAAGGCTAATGTTGATGAGAAATGACAAACATGGGAAGCAATGAAGGATAATGTATGCACACCATCAGACATATGTAAAATCAGAGTGGTACTTGAGAATTAATATTGAAAAAGGGAGCGAAATTTTGAACACAAACAAGGGGACAAGAGAATTGAATAGTTCTATCTTACACGCATGGACATATAAGCGGGCACACAGGTGTTGGAGGGAAGGCAGTGGAGAGAAAACAGTGAATTTTCTTTCAGAAGATGCATGTGAAAACTATAGAAGTGCGAGGTCGAAAATTGAAGGCTAAGGTGGATGAGAGGGGGACAAGCAGAGGCAGGTGGGCAGACAATGAAGGGTGATGTTTGCAAAATCTGAGAGACCTATAAAGAAGGGGAGCAAATGCTCGTGATTCAATCCATACCAAAATGATGGAGTCCTACATAAACCCAAAAATCCAAGCCACCAAGTGAAAAAGACCCCCTTCATTCAAAGCCATCATCACAAAGACAAAAATAATACCTCCATGTCCCAAACACACTAGAAAACAACTCCAAATCCTCGTGCAAATATAGCATTAACTCAGCAAATGAAAGCCGGCTTTGTTTTAAGCCCCTTTATCTCTCTAAATCTGGCTCCTTAGTTCATATTTCTCTCTCTAAATCCCATAGTGACAAAACGTAACTCCCTTATTAATTGCTTAAGCCGTCTCACTTCAATAATGGTTGCGGGTTACTGCGTAACTTCCGGACACGTGGCGTCCGACGTGGATGGGTAACCGGGGTTAGGGTAACCGCGGTCGGGGCGTTTAACCGCGGTTAGGGGAGAGGGTTTAGGAAGGGGCGCCTTCTGGGCTTCTGGGTTTCTTCTATCAGGACCGCCGGACTTGACCCGTCTCTGCAAGCTCTTCATTTTGCCGCGTTGATCCGTTTCCGGCATTTCTCAGCTTTTTCCAATCCTGGGTCCTTTGGATTTTGCTTTTCCGGTTTCTGTCTTCTTCTCGCCTTGACTTTCCTTCGTCAGATCATGCTATTTGAAGCCCCTTCTCTGCAGCCGCTCCGAAATTCATCTCAACCTTTTTTTTGGAGCCTCTGACCGCTCTCTTTTGCTTCTTTCTCAGCTTTTTATGCAAGAAAACGGGTTCAATTGCTTTGCAGGACTACTCCGCATTTTTTTTCCCAAGAATCCTGTTCTTTGAACGAATCAAAGCATACAGATTGGGAACAGAGTACAATTGAATCAAGGGGGCCAAAATGGTCTTGCAAATTCAAGCAAATAAGCTTCAAGAACAGGGATTTAGGGATTGAAGAGGAAGAACTAAGCAGTTCTGCTGCTTCCCAGATTAATGAAGGCTGCGAAACTCCAAAATCAAAGGCATTTAGGGTGCCGGAAGTTCTTGAATGCCCCCCTGCTCCAAGGAAGCGCAGAGCTATGGCGAGAAAGAGGCCCGTTTTGCACACCGCTTTCTTTATCCCACCGGATTTTGACATTATATTTTCTCCTCATAAGGTCAGAGCTTAGATCTCTGTATCTTCTGGATCTCAGAGCACAGAGTTGAATCAAATATGTAAATGTTTTAGTCTATACTCTTGAATAGCTTCTTGTAGACTGAATTTCTCGTCTAATCTCAGGTCTGATTGCCGGAAAAATGTAAGAATATGATTGATGATCAGAATCAGAATGTATTATGTGATTAATATTTGATGAATACAGCAATGTTGGTATTGATTTTGTTCTTTTTATTTGAAGTTTGAGCAGTTTCAGACATAGCCATGCAGTTTTTTATTCGGACATGCATTGATCTTGTAGCATTGAAGGATATGTGACGCCATTATTAAGTGGCCCAACGGATAAAATTCCTCTTATTTCTTATCCGTATCTTTGAGAAGCATTTTGTTGTGGTTTGCCTGCCTCTGATGGCTAAAGATTCTGCATATCATTCTTCTTCTCAAGCTTGGCGCTTGCCACATATGTACTTTGACAATCTTTTTAAAATATATCCGAACATTTGTTGCTTTAGGAATATGCATAATAACACTCGTGCACATATACACTCGTGCACATGTTTGCATCCATAAAATAACAAAAGATCGATTTTCAATAAACTAGTTCAATCGAGGTAATTTCTATGGTTCTTCTAGAACAAGTAGAAAAAATATTGTTACAGTCCAAAAAAAAATATCATACATTAGCATGTTTATCAAAGGGCAGAAAACAAAGCCGGTACCATTTTACTGGGTTCATTTCAAGAATGGTGGTACCATTTTACTGGGTTCATTTCAAGAATGGTTGAATCAAATAGACTTCCATCTTCCCATTGTAGCAGGGTTCATTTCAAGAATGGTTGAATCAACTAGACTTCCATCTTCCCATTGGAGACCCAGTATATGTGCATTGTAAATATTGAAATTACAAGCTTCAAACCAATCTCCAAGGACTGCTATTCTGCTCAACATATCATTATTAGCCACCTATATCACTATACCATGTTCATTTCGAAGTCCACAACACCATTCGGGGATGTTGTCAGTAGATAGCTCATGTCTCGTGATAATTGGCTATTATGCTCCTTCAGGCATGCACCAAGATGTCAATAATCTCATCAAATGAGATTAATGTTGCAATGGTTATAAGCAAAGGGTATGCCATTGTCTTTCTTACCTCCCTGTTTTTAAGGCCTTCTGGATAAAGCTTACTCAGAAATTCAACGAGCTCGTCTTTGTGCTCGGGCCTAATCGGATCGATGGACATTTTGGGTGGAATCAATCCGTTTGAGTTCCAAACATCCTTCAAATCGGTTGGGCTTATTTCACTATATTGCCTTGTGCTTGATGTATGGGAGCATGTTCATTGGGACCACATTCGGCAATGGACCGATGGGGCCCAGGCGACGGGAGTTGGGATGGATCCTGCCGCCCAACCGAATGTGGGACCAATGAACATGCCCCCACAATATGGAAATGGCACTACCTGGCAATTTTTTGTAGGTTGAGCTACTTATACCATCTGGTTCGAGCTATGGCGTTGGCGATGGTGGATCCCGGCGAAAGAAGAAGCCACTATTTAGATAGCTCACGATCCCCGGTTTTGCCCTTGCTTAGAGTCAGTTCACATGCATGATGGCAACCCTCACCATCATGTAAAAAAGAAAGCCCTTTTACACGCACCATCATCTGCCATCGCCAAAAAGCACATGGCAAAAACAGGGGCCCTCCCAAGGATGGTTGCATGTGAACCCAAAGGGCAATAACCCCTGTTTTTGAATCGCGACATGTTTTGGCTCCCTCAGGTATCTCGTTGGCTTTTGCATGTCCTACATTCTTGCATGGTCTCGAGACCCGCTGAGAGCCTAAGTGCTTGCTCGCTTGCAAGCTCAGAAAATAAGGAACTACTCAATAATGCAGCCCGCCCCCTTTTTTTTTATGGGGCTTCAAAGGGCGAGGCATATTTTTCTCAAGCAAATCCTTTATGTCCAAGTGCATGATAGATTTTCTCTTTTTACTCAGATTTTCTTGGTTTCTATCTAATTATTTTACTCTATTCCGTCCTTCCAAATGGGAATCGGTTTCATCCCCTACAATTTTAAAAATTATTATTGCTCCCGATCCTTTCACTATTAGATGAGGAGAAAATTGGTCGAATCTCACAAAAATCACGAAAAAAATCTGTGGGTTCTTGTGCTAATTTAGCGGTCACCAACACGAGGGAGCTATAATTGCTAGGAGCTTGACCCCACAATATGGAACTTGAACATAAATTCGTGTTAATCTTTGTATTACTGAGAGTAGAGTGTAAAGTTTTAGTTGCTACGGAACATGGCATGTGGCAGCACGTAATAAAGCCTCCGACAAAAAATGGCGACCTCATTTCCATGTTGTGAGCCCACGTGCATTCAACCCCCTGCGATCCCAGAAATCCGTTAAGGTTGAACATTCTGCAAGATCCAACTTTATGGGAATATTCTACCTTGCGTGTAAAGCGTTCAAAGGTATAAAGTTAGAGGGCGTGGTTCAAAGTTCTGAGATAAAAGAGCGAAAACATACCTTAGAGCAATTTCTGTGCATCAACCGAACTTTGAGGACGATCTGGAATCTTCGTAGTCATTTTCCGTCGAGATTTGTGAGATCAAAGTAAATTTGGAGCAAATGTTGTGGGATTAGAACAAATTTGGAGTGAATTTTGAGGGAAAGGAAGAATTTGATGCCAGAGTAGAAGGATCGAAGAACGACAGACATTCAGTTTTTTTGAGTCTGGCGTGACATGCAATCATAACTGATTTTATGGGGTGCTCTTTTTGGCACCCCATTCACGTTCACCCCACTGATTTGGTACATGGTTTCATGCTTTTTACCGCAATGTACAACAATTTAGCAAGGATTTTATGTCAGGTTATTGAAAAGGCCAATCTAGAGAATTTTTTCTCAAAGTCAAGCATGCCGGCACCTCTTGTGCTTGTGGGATTATGGTGGTGTAGAGACCTAAAGGCTATGTAGAAGTAGAGATGCTCCTAGCTGGAATTCCTTAAATTCCAATAAATGTGGCATGTGCATAAAAGCCCTCCTGGCTGGGGATGGTATGTTGTGGTTCAGCACCATACAATGGACATGGTGGTCAAATAGAGGTGGAACCTTGCCTAGCATGGCTACAAGGATTCCTATAGTGTGCTAGGCTTATAGCCGGTCACGTCGACATGTGGATTTTGGGGGGTAAGTCAGGTACGGATGTGGGGGAGCCAGTGGTGCCACGATCCTCTAGCCATCTATGGAACCATCGTTCCCCGGGAGGGGGATTAACCCCTTTCCTGCCTCATTGGACTAAGGAGATGGAACCTGGAATAGTCCCCCAGGGTGATTCCATGGGAGTATGTCTCTGGAAGGCTATAACCCCAACATAGCATGTTCCAGCTTATCTGCAAAGTGTGCACAGGAGGGACAGATGGAATGGACTACTCTAGCCATTGTTCTATGCCAGCCAATGCCATTGTCGTGATTCTGTCTGTTGTTATCCAGAGGCCCTGACTATCAGTTGACCCCCTTGGAGTTTGAGCCTGGGGTAGAACCTTCATCCTTGATGCATTTTGTATGTGTATTGTTATTATGTGATGTTGTCTTGATGATGGATGGACCACCCTTTGTGGTGGTATATTATTTATTTGTATTGTGCCAGGTGCTAACATGTATGTATGCTTTCGCTATATAGGATTCCCATAGAAGGCATGGAACGAATGACATCTCCGTGTCCTTCACCCAGACACTTGCACATCACAAGTAGTTCGAGTCAGACGGAGGGCCTTTCAGTGGTGTTGGAGTTGCCATGGGAGGGAAATTTCCCATATTTATATGACGGGAGTATCGTATAGGTTCAGAGAGCATCACAATGGTATCAGAGCCATGATCTTGGTAGACCGGATCATAGAATTGGCCATGTCCTAACCCATTAGGTCAAAGAGTTAGTAGGGAGTACTAACATAGAAAAATCTCCTAACTTCCATATAGTATGCCCAGGGGTAACTGGGGAGAGAAATGTTAAGGAGAAAGGAGAGAGTGTGTTACGCTTTGGCTGAGGGGAGATCACTTACTCACGGGAGGCCATAACTTTTGTAGAAGCTTCGGATGAAGGTGATTGTTGCGCCATTGTGTCGGAAACACTTGAATTAGCTAAAATCCCCTAAAAGCCACATCAGGAGAAGCTCCAGATGAAAGATTTGCAAAAAGTGGAGTGAACAGGGGAAAACGACTTTAGAATTCGATTTTAAGGGGCAAAAACCCCCTATACGCTACTTTATATGTGTCTGTTTAAAAATGCCATATAAAAAAATTTATACTGAAAAAAATTAGTGTTTTGTTTGGGGTGGCATAAGGAGGGAAAAAGGGCTAAAATCACCTATGCGCCACCTTATACATGCAATATTAAAATAAATAAATAAAGGGCTAAAATCACCTATGCGCCACCTTATACATGCAATATTAAAATAAATAAATAAATTACGCCACTTGACTTTAGAGATTTGAACCCGTGGCCTCCCAGCTCCAACCATAGATGCTTAGTATATGTTATACTCATCCAATACTGTATTTTTCCTAGAGCAACCAACTCTGTTAAAAAATCGATTGTGGGGACCTGAATCCTTGACCTCCTACCACAAAGCCAAACCCTTTACCAACACAATAAGCTTCCTTTCAATGGATAGGTAGTTCTCATTCCACTTATTCAATAGTAATTCCGTCTTCTATTTGAAATTGAAGACTCCTGTTTAATAATCGCTCTTCCCTAAACCAATGCTGTGGTGGCAACAAATCCGCCGGAGTTGTGCAACCATGGCAAGGTGTGATGGCCCTAAGGGTTATTATTGTCATTCGAACATGGGTTCTGCGACCATATTATCGAATTTTGACAATGAGCGATGGAAGGGAACTTTCTAAGCGAGATAAAAACTTCTAAGTTGGATCCTAATCCACTATTCTCTCTGATAAATGTTGGGTAACAACAATAATCTAAAAATACCGAAATTTCCAGTGTAGATGTTTAAATATTTTTCCCCTAGCACATGCTTTGGTAGCAAATTTCTTTCCGCCCTGCCATGATTTAGTCTATATTACATTCATGTGCTATATACTATACCTTATTCGACTCCATATATTTGGATTAAATAGAATCTAAAGAGATGGCTGTAAACATCGACTCATCTCGCTTCTTAGAAAAAAGAATCTTGTTGGTCGAGCTAGCTAGGGAGGCCATGGGTTTGGGTTTCTTTTAATCATCACCCTTCAATACTTCTTCTCAATGGTCGTGCTCCTTTTATAGACCATTGCCTCAGAATCATGGGACATATTCTACGAGACATACTGATTGCTTGTGTTGAAACCTCCACAGCCAATCTCAACACTTTACTCGAACTTATCTAGAGAATAAACTTTAGTATTATTGTGTGCCAAACTTCATTGCACCACATACCTGTCAAAATGACAGTGGCCAACTTTCTTTTGGAGTTGTTCTACCATAACAGTCTGTTGGCAGGTTGTATCTAGACATGGTTGGGGCAAAGTGTTTCCAACCATTACTTTAGTGCCTAAGCGTCATTAAGTTCCATCAATAAACTTACATATTTCAAGGGATTATATGAGTATCCCAAAGGACAGTGATACTCAAGGAACTCTTGAGAGAGGCCTTTTCTATTAAAAAGGTTTTTGGTGAATTTCTTATCCACCATGTTGTCCCGCGAATTGAAAGTCTTCTTCCCTAAGCCATGTACCAAACCTTTAAAAAGTTTTCCAGCCCTTGCTGCCTTTCAAGCCGCGAATCTATCCTTGCGTGCTAGGGATGACCACCCCCTCAAGTCATGCCACTTATCCAAAAAATATGAAGGTAATAACCTTCCCATCCATGTCGTTAAATATAATGAACATGCGTCCTTCATTTCTTTCCTTCTTTAATATGTATTCTACGTGCATGGTCCATTTTCAAGCACTCTCGCCCCTTCAAAGCGTGTTGCTTATTAATTCCAACATACAGTATATACAATTCACCCCTTGGTTGCGAGCCTTATTTCGTAGGGTCACCAGCCCATTGACTCCTTCAGATATTCTTTAACCCTCTTGTTGGCTTCTATGGCGGTTATGCTTAACGTTGTCATACACCTTAGAAATGTTAGTCATTAGGTTCTTTTGTCATGATATCATGCCACTGTTGTGGCATTATAAATGACTTGGCATCTATATATAAACCACAACAATCATGTTCTAGTTTAGAGAGTGTGCCTTCTTGAGAGTCATCAGGACGCCTGCCTTGCGTTTTGTAATTCTACCTAAATACTCACGTCCCCGATATAGCACGTGCCCCTAGACTACCATGATTAGTCGGATCCGGTGATCCCATGGCCCGTGATCGTATGTTGGAGCCGTTTAGAGTGTGCCTTCTTGAGATTCATAAGTTACCTATAGTCATCAAGACGCCTGCCTTGCGTTTTGTAATTCTACCTAAATACTCACGTCTGATATAGCACGTGCACCCTAGACTACCACAGTCGTCGGATCCGGCGATCCTATGGCTCAGATCGTATGTTGGAGCCTCTGGACGCCTCTCCTTTTGCTTATAGTCATATATGATTAGGGCATCTATGATTTTGAAGTATGAAATATGAGTATCCCTAAGGTTTTGATGGAATATCGAGCCTCTATATAGCGTCGCTTAATGTTTTAAAACTTGAAATACGGGGGCTCGAACCTCTACCAAAATAACTCAATGTCCTAATAAGACTACTTTGACCACCCTATGATACATATACGTACAACAATTTTATCCAGTTATTAAGATCTATATTTAACTTATCTATAAGACACATTAAAGCTTATAATGCATGCTTTTAATTTACCTAAGGCTAGGATGCATCCACCCATTGAGCCGGGTGTGGGAGTAATTTGGAGATGACTTGGTCGCTGCATTGCTCCCATAGTTTTGCTCCACTTCATTTGGTGTAGATAGCTACTACGGGCCTCGACGCTTGAAGGCCTCCCGAGCCTAAGGTATCTATCTATTTTAATTTTATTCGCTCTTCTCGGCCATTGCCGGAGTGAACTCTATTCTACGGGAATTAGGTCAATTCGATGCAAGTACGCTCAATCATAAGATTGAGCCCTCCTACTTTCTTCAAAAGAAAATGGTCCTCCTAACCCTTTAATGGCGCTTGTATACAACGCCATATTTATTCTCTCCCCTTAAGAGGTTATAATACGCTTTATTATTTAGCATTAATTTACTAGCCTTTTAGCTGACATATATAACCATCTAAGATGGATATACATATTATGTTATCATTTATTTCAATATAGCTATGGGTTACCTACTTGGTTAGAACGATTCTAAACCACAAGGTTTTTGTCATCATGACAATTCCTTTGTCTCAAAAAGACTATTTGATTACTATAATTCTTATTTTAGATGTACCTTACATGTATTATTCTTTTTATATTCTAGAGATTCCCCTTTCTTAGTTATTTAGCTCTTGAATATTCCTACCAATCAATTGATGTCATCGTAACAAGTTGGCGGACTTGTTAGATTACTTCTTTTCTTTCGGTTGGATTATTCTTTTGAGGTACTAGATTTATACATGGTCAACAATTATCCTAGTAGTGATTCCTTCTTAGCGAGATCAATCTCACCAAGTGGTTTTCAATAATTGGATGTCTCCAACAATCGTATAATTATAGTTACTCCTATGCATTTCCTCCCAATTTTGACGCTTTTAGCTCAATATTGGGGCGATCCTTTCAAATGAGAATATCCGAAATGCCTTCCCTAATCCCAATATGGATGTTACCGCCCATACATTTAACCTACTAGGCCGCATGGCCTTAGATCCTTGAGCTTGCTAGAAGCTCCTCCACTTTCGCTGCCCCGAAGCAAAGCAAGGTAACGTTCTTCCGAGTCGCCGATGTTCAAATCTCCCTGAAGGTGGCTCCTCTTGATGTAGAGGTTGACTTTGTTCGCTGGAAGCCTCTCTCATTGCTGGTGGCTTTGATGGTGTAGTTGATCGCTTTTGAAATCCTCATGCCGCTTTCAAAAGCCCGGCGGTGGCGCCTCGCTGAAGAAGATCTTTCATCTTGAACTCTTTTGTCTTGGCGCCTAAAGGGACGACCTTTCTGTGATCCGAGCATTGTTTCTTCACTCCATCGACGCCTCATACGCCGAAGTCCTCTTGTCGCTATCGTGGTTGCCCAAGAGTGTTGAGGATGTGGATTGCTTCGCCCCTCAAATTGATCGACATCTTTCTTTTGATCCGCTATGCTATGGGAGGGAAGGGATAGCAGGGGAACTAATCTATGCAAAACGTATAGCTTACATAATTACAATTACTACTAGCGCTATTAGGTCCCCCTTGTGCCTCCCCTTCGAAGTTGCACGCCTACCCTTGGCAATGTCATCGGTGTTCCTCCCTGCAATGGTGTTGGTCGCATCTATATCCTCCTATTTGTATCGCTGGCTCGTGACTCGGTAGTTTGTTGATATACCGCCCTCCGTGTTTATTCGCTATGGCACAACACGCTTTGCATCACATTCTAACTAAAGGTGCTTCGGTCGCTGATGCTTTGACATTTACCGCCTGCTTCGATCCTCGCTTTGGTGATAACAGTTCCCTTCTTGATGATACTTGAAGCTATTTGAAGGCGCCTCTTTGAGGTCGTGTTGCCATTCCTTTGGCTATACCCTCGAGTTGTTCTCTTCAGCTTGTTCTTTGATCGCCCATCCTTGGGTTCCTACAAGTTGCATGTAAGTCCGCTGCGTGCAAGTCATCAGCTACGTTTAGTTGCTTCTCCATCGAAGCCCAAACTTCCTTGTTTGATCCCTCGATCACATGGCTTGACGCTGTCACGCCCACGCTGCTATCTTCAGCTTCTTATCTTGAGGTACCTTCCTGGCTTTGATTGTGCTCGTCCGGCTTTGATCCCTCCCTTGCCTCTAGGGGAGCTCGTGGAAGAAGTCGGTTGCTAGCACTTCTCCATTTCTTCGCCTCGACACCTTTGTCCCTCTATGCATGCCTGGCCTCTCCTCGTAAGTAAAGCATCATGGCTCTCCTCCTCACGGGCTATGTTGTCGGGGTGATGGATCCTTATATCCGCCAGCCTTGACCTTGAGTTGAAGAAGTAATTTACCTTGATATAATTTTGTCGCTGAATAGCCCTCGGCTATTATCTTGAACTCTCCTTTTGTCAAGGTGCTTGCTTCTGCTATCCTTGTCGTTAAGGTGTCGCACGCTTCTACCTTTTTGATATCCCACATGTCGGAGATATGATTGGCTTCTTCTCTTCTAATTCATCGTAGGAGTACGACGGGCCATCACCTAGTTGTTGAAGGCATATCTCCCTCGCCGCGGTGCCTTTCGTAAGTGCATCTCCATTTAATACACGTGTCATAGCGCATCACTCTATATTACCACAAGGTGGAATTATGGTCGCCGAGATGTTGCCTTCTTAGTTGGTTCATTGATGTTCGGTCGTTCCTCCTTCTATTGTTGAGGCCACTCTCGTGGTCATAAGTTCGCTGGCAAGTTGCCGCTGCCACAAGAGGTAGTGTTAGCCTCGAATGTCCCCGTGCAAACATGATCTTGACATGACCGGTGTTGTCTCCTTATTCCCGACATTGCGGGACGAGCCGCCTTCTACTTGAGGGCACTTCCCAAGTGTTGGGAGTCGGTTTGCTTGGGCTCGGGTCAGCTCCCTCGTGACTTGCTCTTCCATTTTGATCTTAGGCTATCATTGTGCTTCCCTTGCTTCCTTATTTGGTAGTCGGGGAAGGAGCTTTCCGATCTAAGCGCTTAAACCGTGAAAACATGACTTTAAACTCATGTTTCTCCACTATATCCGTGAGCACCGGTGATATACAACGTATATATATAACGCATTTACATTGGGATTTTAATTCATCCACTTTTTTCAAAACAACTACCAAGATCTACTTAAATGTTTATACTCCTTTAGGGTTTCCCCTCCTCCTATCGCTTTGATCCTTGGTTTGTCGCGATCTTCTTCGCTTTCGGGTTGACTCCGTGATTCCTTTGAGATGCAAGTACTATTGTTGAGCTTCATGTCCGATCCGGGAGCTCATCACCCCAAGTTGCGACGGTGTTCGGCTGAGGATCCCCTTGAGAAAGATGCTCCTCGTTAATGTGTATGTCCGTCGTGAGGAATGCGGTGACCGCCAACGCCCCTACATGTGTGTCGCTGTCGCTGTTGCCGTATGTGCGTGCGCCATTGATCGCTTGAGTAGGGTCACCTGGGTTGTAGTCGGCATTCTTGAATGTCTTCGGCCTTCGTGATCGTGGCCTGTGAGGGCGTATTGGCATTCTCTCCGTTGTGCTGAATTTCCGAAAGCGACTCCCCCGCGTTTGGGCTTTGCTTCATTCGAGGTACCTTTCCTATGCCCGAAGTATGGTCATCCCCTGCTTGTTCCCTACCATGGCCCTTCTAGTTGCCTTTGCATGATTTGTATCTGCTGGTAGGTCGCCTCCGGCCCCTTGGGTCCTATCCATTCGAGTCTCTTCACTTTGGTCGACAAGCCATGACATTCGCTTGAGAGTCAATAAGCAAGGTCGGGCCTAAATGTTGTCGCCTTTGGACCCCTCATAATGAGATGGAGGCATTAAACTGTCTCGATCTCATAATAGAAAAATCCCTATGTTTGAACCTTCATTAGTAAATATCATAGGGTTATCTAATTCTTTATCCTCTTAAGGATCTTAAAGTCATACTCCACAAGAGGTGCATACCTCAAGGCAAGGAATCCTCGAGCCTCTACTTCGGGATCTAGCATTGCTCCCCGTGAGTAGGGTATCTCTTAGAATATATGAACTGCTGGCCTATATCATCTCACCCTTTCACTCTATACACTTGGTATGTATTGTCCTCTTGTCGGTTATCCCTAAAGGTACAATTAACAAAGTCACCATCGTTCTCTTCTTCCATCATTAGACGGATATTTCATACGTCCTGCTATTACCACGCGCAATTGATACTCTCAGCTTATAACGCTGATTTAATTCATCGGTATCTAGAACCCTTGAATCGTTAACCTCCCATTATCTGTTCTTTAAACTCTATCCCAACCATCCTCGGGATGTTTTTGAATGTAACATCATCGTATATGCTAGACTTACTCTGGCTAATTTCCTGACTCAAACTCTTTTCATGTCCCTTAGTACATTGTACCTACCGAAGATCGTCAACTCCAAACAATTGGGATAACTTTTATGCTTATCTGTGGTAGATCATAGCTAACACCACTATCTTTATATATAAGCATATCATTATGCTTATTCTTTAAACCTTGTCAGGTAACATTCCACTCGCCTTTCAATGAATATCCTACTATCTTTTTATATGGCATACATCTGCATGTCACAGTCGACATCCTTGATATCTAAATCTTTCTAACATCCACGACCACTCCCTTGTTATTATGTGATATAGTAGCACGTATGAGCCATTCCTAAGTCTAGAGTCATATATGATTGTTTGACATAGCCACATAGCTATCTACATGTGTTTTTCTATGTATACTGTTGTCGCAGCCTATAATTATAATCCACTCCCATATAACAATCTAGTGAATGTTATTCACCAGAAATTCAACTTCTTGTGACAAAGGTATTTTCACAAGTAGTTGATCTTGTACTATATATCTGTTGTGGTTCCAACACCACAATTCTCGTGTTTACTTAATTAATTCTCATAGGGAAACTCTAGCTGAAAGGCCATCAAACCCTAGTGGTGAATTCCAAAATAAAATCTAAGGGTTCTTGCCATCTTTTCTTTCCTGTGACGTCCCCTACTCGTATACGATGCCCGCACCGTGATACAAACAGAGTTCATCCCCGCACCAGCTCCATTAATCGATACAGGGCCCTCCACATATCACTATGACCGCCTAGAGTCCACATGGGAAGAGTGAAGGGGTTATTTTACCCCGCCTTCCTCGTGGCCTACCTAGTCTGGAAGCGTAAACATACACGCCAAGAATATAACATCATATATCCACCTCAAGGGTGGCACATCAACATCCGTGATAGGCAAAGATCAAAGACAATACAAAGGGAAGTTCCTACCCAAGGCTGCCTGCACTCCGTGGGATGACTGACTAGCTTGGGTCCCCGTGAGTTCGCGCATTTTAATCATGACAATGGATTGGGCTGGCATAGAACATGGCTTAGGGTTGTCCACCCATCCCATCCTCGCGGTGTACACTTTGCAGTAGGTTGAAAAGTGTTGGGACTCCGATCAGATTCACACGGGTGCATAGCCAAAGGGGCTATTCTAGTTACATCTCCCCGGGATGGGGCGTGTAGGGATCACTCCTCCAGATCTACATGTCAATCTAAGGTGACTAGAGGGCCAACGCCTATTCACTTGCACCCACTGGAAGGTGAACACCACCCCACGGGCAAGTCGAGCCCATGCCTTACCCACACCTCGGCAAGCCATTAGACCTAGTCACTGATCCCCCGATAGACTTTACACCGTGCAGGGATCGGCCAAGGGTCGAACACTAACCTCATTCTAAGCTGGCCCGCCCCTCCACCCACAACCAGTGGCTCCCCGTGACACGTGCCTAATTCTAGTAATGCACTAAGAGGGACTAGCTAGGAGCATCATCTACTAAGCTTTTAAGTCTCTACCCCTTCCCAATACAATGAGTTCACGTATCACATCCGGCCCAAAGATATCAACATAAGTAATAAGAACTAATCTAATTCATAGAGTTAGGTTCTTTAGTTAGAGTCAATCTCGTGATCCTTGGCTACTAAGGGTGATCTTATAGGCTAAACCTACTGGGTTCGGCAAGGAATAAGGTTTAGGCTATTCAATCAATTCAAATACCTGATCCTCGGTTCACTCCTCTCGATCCGGCGCCCCATGTCTATGTTCTCACCAATCGGGTCGGAAGGATGATCCACAAGCTGGGGCGACGGGCAGATCGTGGGGTTGGAATTGACTCCTAGGGGCTGACCGGAGCTCGAAGGTCCAGGGGCTTAAAAAGGGAAAGTTAGGGTTTGGTGCCCATGTAGGCTATCAGCTAGGTTTAGGGTTTCCATGACCCTGGTCTACCTTTTAATGGGTTAGCTATTCTAAAAGACATTGCTAAGGTAAGACCATTGCAAGTTGCCCCTGGGCTTTGCTTGGTACACGCCGGGCGCATTAATGCCGATTGGGACGGTAGGTAATGCTGAGGACGGTGCAGTACGTATATGTCTTGAGACCGAGCATCGCGATCGAACGCCACATTTCCTTCCTTTCTTCGTGCTTAGTGCTTTCATACAATAGATTGAAATCATTAATAACACTTCACAGCTTGACCACCATTGTTAGAAACTTCCACTTCTAAATTGATATTCCTTTCCTATGATGGACAATTATACTTTTAGCTCATACCTTGGTATGTATAATCATAAGCCACTTCTCCCCCCCATATCCAAAGATCCTTCTATGTCGAATGGCAATATATATATCAAATGGCAACTAAATTCTCGTAATTAGCAAGTATACCTTCCTAGGTCGCTTAAATTTCAGTGATTCAATGCGATCACAGATATCATGACAGCCATTTTCCCCGAAAAGTATGGATCCAAATTACTTAATACATTCCCACCCATTATTCCAAACCTTCAAAGACTTTATATGATTACTTATGTATGGGATATTTAATATTCGCTTAGTCATCAGACCCTGGAGAAGCTCTGCCTACTTTAGCTTTCTATGCATAATGAGTAGTACAGCTTGCCGCATATGTTGATATTTGGGGTTCTTGGTATCACCTTGCAGCAGTAGTCCTTGACTGCCGGATGCCACAAGGCTGCCACAAATGCTCATGGATCAACAAAAGAAGGTGGGAAGAAACTCCAAGAACAAGAACAAGAGAAAGAATGAACAAAACAAATCATATTGATGCTCCAAAAGGAGGTGCTCCAAAACGAGCAAAAACCTAAACAATGAGAGGAAATGCTCTCTAAATAGTAGAGCAAAACCCTAACCCTAACTCGACATCTCACCTTCCACATATCTAGGCTAACCGGGGCCATAGATTGTGGGGTCCAATATGACAAATACATGTGGCCTATGCCACCTACCACATATGTGGGCTAAATCTGGGCCCTAGATCAAGTGGTCCAATGTGATAAATACATGTGGCCTATGCCACTCATACATATGTTTAGCCCAAAGGGCTATGCGATACTCACTCCTCACCATATCTATATGCAAATTGTTTGTGCTTGCCAATATACCTTCCTAGGAGTAGGCGATGATTGTTACTGATTTGCTACATGGAGCTACATTCGTTACCATGTCACTTAATGAGTTACGCTTCCTTCGGCCATGTTTAGTCGAAATTAGCTAACACCCATGTATCATTGTTTTACATAGTGTACTTTATTTTCTATAGTTCATAACTTTCCTGCCTGATAATCTTTCGTTCCGTATTCTTCTCATCGTGAGCGGTATGTCACATTTTGCGTACCATACATTCTCTCAGAGTTATGAATTGCACATTATATGTGCTTTCAAATTTTATCACTTTGAAAATGACGAAAATTGTGCGACCTTGCTTCCAGCATATAATGTGTTGCCCAAGAGCAACGGTAGTCTTGATGCTGAGGACAACATCCTTTTCAATGTGGGGAGAATGCGACGTTCCACATATTTATATGCTGTATGTACAAATACATGACACGTCACCACGTAATGGTACATTGGCCATTATTGAATAAGCCAAAAGGATTAAAGTTAGCTATGTTAATTTGCCATTTAATTAAATAAGCTAAATATCCAAGATAGTAATTAATAACTAATTATATTAACTAATTAGTGATTAATTAGCTAAGCAAATTCCACTTGGGCCAAATCGATTGGCCCAATAGAACTTACTAATTTTGGCCTAATCAATTTGCCCCAATTCGATTTGGGGCAATTGGAGAAGGAGGAGGAGCCAATTCAACCAGCAGAGCATGGAGAACCTGAGAGATGGGAGATCTAGCTCAAATACCGGTTAATAGGCTTAGTTAGCTTGAGATTAGATGGATGATTAATCTCTTATTGATGTTCTATTTGAAGTTATGAATGGATTTATGAATTATGGTAGTTCCTATGTGATACCTCTTGTGCTTGTGGGATTACGGGGGGTAGAGACCTAAAAGCTATGTAGAAGTAGAGATGCTCCTAGCTAGAATTCCTTAGATCCCAATAAATGCAGTCTGTGCACAAGAACCCTCTTGGTTGGGGATGGTATGTTGTGGTTTAACACCATACGACGGACATGGTGGTGAAATAGAGGTGGAACCTTGTCTAGCATGGCTACAAGGATTCCTTTAGTGTGCTAGGCTTATAGTCGATCACTGTGTGTGGGTCGGCTATGGGTCTGACACCCCTTGGGTCGCAGGAGGGACGTCCGGGACTCGATGGGGCTACCGGGCCGGCCAGGGGATTTGGGGGGCAAGTCGCACGGATGGGGGCACCAGTGGTGCCACGATCCTCTAGCCACCTTTGGAACATTTTGCATTATGCTTATATGGTTCTAGTTTTCTCATAAGATCAATTTCATTAGCATTATCATTCATTATGCCTTTGAGTTCCTCATCTTTCTGGTTTGCTCATAATTTTATAGTTAATTTGCACGAGGTTCATTTTAAGTGACCTTTTTTCAGGTAATGGGTGCCTCTTAGTGTTTTTTCCTTATAGGACTTATTATGACGTAAGTTTATTATTTTCAGCTTATTTAGTTTATTGTCTAGTTCAATTTGTGTGGGATCTTTTTGTTCCTACTCCTCGTTTTTCTAGTGCTTTCATATTATACCTTCTATATCTAACATTCTTTTTTCCTTTCTCCTTTTTCCTTTTATCCCAATGTTGAAACAACACTCGAACTCGACCTTGGTCTCCACCTCAATCATGACCGCCTTTTATTTTGAATCAAAACTTGTCTTCCAATTTTAACTTTATCAACCTCATTTTGCTAATTGGGTCGCCTAATTCTGAATTTGGCTGTTGTCATTTTTTTGCTTTAATCCTATCACGTCAAGCCAGTCTTGGGGACCATACTTAAACTGCTACTTTCTTCTTTTTTGATGAATTCATATGATTCCAATTTTTTTCTGTTCTTTTCTTTTTTCTTTTGGCTCATACATTTTTGGGAACTTTTAAGTGGTTATGTTCTTTGTTGTACTGTTTCAAGACTCGTGATTCATCTTTTCTTGCATGGTCGAGCTTATATTATGTTATCTTGTTCTCTCTTTTGGAGATATTGCTCTGAGATTTTTTTTTTTTTTTTGAAGGATGAAAACCAAGAAGTTTATTAATCAGATAAAAAGTACAAAATTTACATGTCTTATCTAAATAGCGTAGCACAAAAAGATGTCACAGAGCATGAGCCTAGAGCACAAACAATGTACTTACTCCGCATTAGAGACTAATGATAAGAATCAATTCGAAGATACTAAATCCAAACGCTGCTCTATCATTTCGATTCAAGGAAGGAACACTTGTAGGTCACCAATATCTTTTTCTCAGCCACCGCCATAAGACCGCCAGCAGCATGAATAAATGCCCCTCAAAGATGTAGTCTCGCGATGCTCCCATATCGACCATAGGAGCCAAAGCGGAACCAAGATGGAATGCCCTTTGTTTAGCTGGAGGCCATGCATTGAGATAGGATGCCAAACGGATGCATCGGGCAAATTCAATGTACCGCAAACGTACCTTGTAATCGACCACGTTTGGACTTCTAGACAATCAAAGAGACAAAGGCTCAAGAGTCTCTCCTACGCCCTCAAAGGCGTAGAGTGGGGTATACCGCAGATATGCGAGGATCATAGCGATGTCGGACGGCAACACGCAGGCATCTGTGGATAACCTGCCATCATAGTACAAAGACTTTAGAATGGAGCCACCTATCCCAAAGCCATTGCCATGCACAACACAAAGTAGGCTATGGAACTCAGAGGGTGCCACCCATCCGCAACCGAGGGGTCGTGGGTGCTAAAAGAAGGCAATATACTGATCTGACAAAGTGCTTGCCTTTGTGTGAATATTTTCATGATGCCTCATGGCACCCTTTCAACAATACCAACTTGCACCATAAAAGGTAAATTTTCACATCGCCTCCCAATAATGTAGACACATTACAATGAGAGAGCGTGAACTTTGCCCCAAATTCAGACTAAGACAAGAGGGGCTTACCCGCTTCATACCGTGCTTGAATAGAGATAACACCTGCAAGAACCCATCGCCTATGTGTGAGGGGATGAACCGATGCTGCCAATGGAGGCATTGAGGGATCTAGAGGCAGTAGTGCCCACCATCATGGAGTCTCCAATAGGGTGTGGATAGAGGGGCATGGCCAAAAAAGATGTTTGACTGCCTCCCATGCTGTCAACAAGCCACACATTTCTGATTGAAAGGGAAGATGCTTCTCAGCGAAAAAAGTCTGAAAGTGGTTACGCAGGTGTTGCTTGAGTTCGCTTGGCTCTCGTTAGCACCGGGAACCATCCGCAAAAGCAATGAGGACATGGTTGACGCCATGCGACGCCTCTTAGTCAAGACGGATAAAGAAGCCTCAGAGAACGCCTCTCATCACTTAAACCATCGGTAGACCGCCTTCGTCTTTGCCTGCTGAATTTACTCCTCCTCCAATGCTTGGATCTGTGCCAAAATATCACGATCATGAACATATGGAAGAAGTCCCTATCGAGAATGGAGCAGGTCTTGCAATCTTGCTAGCATCGGTTGCCACCAACTTATCCTTCTCTAGGTCTGGCAATATCAAAACTGGGGCCGTTGCTAATGCTTCCTTCAAGGTCTCAAATGCTGCTTGAGCATTCTTTTGCCAATGACCCGCTCAATCTTTGATCTTCTCTGCTTTGGTGGGGTCCGTTAGCGGTGCTGCTATCTTTACACAGTTCCCGACAAATCTTCTATAATACCCTGCTAGGCCGAGGAAGCTCTCACTTCATGGATGTTCTTCGTGCTGGCCAATCAATTCCTGCTTCAATCTTCGAAGGATCGATGGAAATCCCTTCGGCTGAAATTACATGCTCCAAGTACTCCACTCTTTCGGTGGCGGTGACACTTGGATAACTTTGCATAAAATTGATGCCTCCTCAATGTTTCAAATACCTTCCTCAAGTGTTGGGCATGTTCCTCCAAGGATTTGCTGTAGACCAAAATGTCGTCAAAGAAAACTATGATGAACGTGTCTAGAAACTCAATGACAAATGGATATCTTCTTTCTTGATCCTGATCTAATGATAGCCTAACCTCAACTCTATCTTGGAGAAAACCTTTGCACCTTGCAGTTGATCCATCAAATCGTCTTATCGGGCAGCGCACCCTTGTTCTTGATGGTGTGCTTGTTCAATTGATGATGGTCAATACACATTCTTAAACTTCCGCCTTTATCGGGCAGCGCACCTTTGTTCTTGATGGTGTGCTTGTTCAATTGATGATGGTCAATACACATTCTTAAACTTCCATCTTTCTTCTTGACAAATAGGATCGGAGCCCCGAATAGTGCGATACTAGGTCTTATAAACCCTAGGTCTAGTAACTCCTGCAATTGCTTCTTCAATTATGTCAACTCCTAAGGTGACATTCTATAAGGTGCCTTACTTGTGGGCTTAGTCCTTTGTTCAATTGCTATTTCACACTCGACTCCCTATATGGAGGAGGTTGCTTGATCTCATTTGGGAACAAATCATGGAATTCCTTCACGAGCTTGGCTATCGGCTTCGGCAGCTTGTCCCATGCTTTAGCCTCCTTGTCTTCCTCTATTTCTGGCTCCTCCACTTCGAGCTTAAAGACATAGGCCACTTGCTCCTTCTTTATGCATCTAAGTAACTTCTTATTAGACATGCATTGAATGATTGGGATGACTTCTTTACCTATTATCCCAATGACTTTGCCATTTGGCATCGTTAAGGTCACTTTCCGCTTTCCCGCAATCAATCACAGCCCCACCCGGCAAATTTAATCAAGGTATTCCATGCTTATGATCAAGTCATATTTGCCAATATTCATGACCTTTGCTCCCATTCCAATGTTGATACCTGGCAAGTCTATGTCGGTTAATCCTCTTTCCCCTCATTGTGTCGGATTGCCCCACTTGCCAATGCAAATGCCCCGTGGCTTTGGACTTCAAAGGCTTTAGCTTAAACAACTCTACCATCCTTGGCTAAGCAAAAATTATGGGTGCTCCCGCGCTATCAACAATATGAAGGACTTGGCTTTGACTTTCCCTATTGTTGAGATGACCTGATATTGACTCTCCTCACATTCTCGTGAGTCAATGGCAAGACCGCATTCACCCTAGATATAGTCGCAAGCGTCTTCCTCGTCATTCTTCTGGGTGTCTCCCATCCTCCTAACTATGCTAGTGCTGCATTCATCACAAAAGGACAGTTGTATGTCCGATGTCCCGGTTGGAAGCACCTGAAACACAGCTGCTTTTCTATACATTCATGTCTCTTCTCCTTCGGGATGGATTGCAAGAACTGCTTCACTGCTTTGGAGTAGTTTGAACTGCCCACTTGCTCTTTGTCTTTGAAGCTGACCTGCTTCTTGTCTTGCTTTCGACTTCTTGTCTTGCTTTCCAAAATTTGCATTACCTTGCTTCCCATAGTTTTGCGATTATACTTAGGCCTAGCATTTTGTCGGCTTGTTTAATGGGCTATAGCTTCCAGTAACTTTCTCCTTATCCTGATAATATTGTTGTTTTTGTTCACTGCTATGGGGACCTATTTCCTGTAAGCTCACGGCCTTGGACTCTGCCTTTGACACTGTTCTGGGGTTGATAGCTCTCACAAGCTTCCTGATGTCCTCATTCAAGCCCTCAATATACCCCTCTGCTGCATGTCTTTCGCTTAACTTTGGCACATAGAGTCTCAG
The DNA here is from genome assembly GCA_021234155.1 of Isoetes taiwanensis. Classification (NCBI taxonomy): domain Eukaryota; kingdom Viridiplantae; phylum Streptophyta; class Lycopodiopsida; order Isoetales; family Isoetaceae; genus Isoetes; species Isoetes taiwanensis. Next base: position 74,381 of record JAJEKV010000008.1, read on the forward strand.
CCTCATAAATTCTTCAGTGTACTTCTGCACTGTCTTATTGCCCTACTCCAACCTGTAGAATTGTTGCATCATGTGGCACTTGTGTTCTTTCGGCACATTGTGACGCTTAAATGCCTTGGAGAACTTCCTGAATTTGCAGCTATTCTGCTCAATCCATGGGCCTTGGCATAGCCCTTCCACCAAATTCGCCATTCCCTTTGAGGTTGATTTGTTGCCACTGCGGCCCTTGTCCCCCATCTTTCATGCCATAAAGCCGTTCCCATATTCTCTCATCTCGCTCTAACCGACCTGCGGCCCATTCCTAACCTCATTATCTCCCGAGAACTGCTTTCTAACTTCCCGGCTTTTCACAAATTGCTCAAGGTGGAGTCGACTTTCTTCTAATAATCGCCCCATACTCGCGCTTTATCCTGCTTCGGACCCTCCCAAATGTCTTCCCCCATCATTGTCCCGCTTCCTCTGATTCGAAGTCTAAGTCGAACGTGTTGGAGGAACTGTGTTGGGGATCTCCTTCTCCGATTTCTCTTCCTTGCCTTATCTGTTCCGTCACCAGTGTTTGGGTAGTTGGACGCTCGGTCTAGTGCAATTGCTGCCGTCTGCCAAAAAGCTCTTTATATCCTGGATATCCGATCTCATCCGGGATGTCTCTTCTTCTCCTCAAGTGCCTCAAACTCTTGGAATAGGTTCCTTGGCTGGAATTGTCGTGCGGGGGTTTGCTCTTCCTGAGGGTGTCGATTTTCTCTATGTCCTGGGTGCTCTAGCTGCATACATATTAGATTACACTCTTATGATTAGCGTTTGTTTGTTGTTGCATTGGTTGTTTGATGATATAGTTGTGGGGACAAAATATATCAAAAAAACATTCATAATGCCAACAAAATATATTCATAAGATAAAATATTATTACATTGATAGAGAGAAAATTTTAATCTATTCTTGGAATCTTCGATATACAAGGTGGTCTTCCAAGAACTTCTTCACTTCTATTGTACCAACCGTATGTCCCAAGTTCCTCAGAATGTTGGTATCCCACCTTGCAATGTCGTAACTAACTCTTCCACCCTTCGGTCCGAAGTATAGGCCGCAGTGACGCCTAATCTGCCCTGTCATCAATAAGGGAACACAAAGTCGAAGATGCTCAATGCTATTGTCCTCTTCACAAATATGACATGGTCGATGTTTTGAGGCATCCGCGCATGTCTGCCAAATCCTGAGACGGCAATGAGCATGAACACTCCTTCTTCTCCCTGTGGGCTGAACTGCCGGTGTACCACTGCTATCCTTTCATCGGTGAGAAGTGGAAGGTAGTATCTAAGGGCCTTGTCATGTCCTTCTTCTCCCTGCTTTCTTCTTCGTCCCGATGTCGACCTTATACCTTCCGTGAGTACTGGCCCACCGGTAATCGCTATCGCCCTCGTGATCCACTTAACATACATGAAGGAGGTCAAGTTGACTCCGTCATTTAATTGGTTAAGCCATTGATGAAGAGCCAAGGTGAGTGCCGCCGCCTTGTCTCAATGCCCATCCATTCTTGGATGGCGATGAATTCCCTCCAAATTCCGCTGTTGAGTCATCATCCTCACGGATATTGTTGTAGGCATCGATATCTGATGATGACTCCGCTGTGTAGGTGTGGGCTTCCCCCATGCTGATGGGGAAGTCTTGAGTTTCCCCGGTCGATGAAGTCATCGAGGCTCTGCTGTTGGCACGTGGAGGTGTAGGAGCTCATCTATCCTATATTCTCTGCCTCGTGACTCGGGAGATTCTTGATGTCGGTAGGAGGAGGTACTTTTGGCCTCGATGATGACCGGGTTAAGCCGGTAATGCCTAACCCGAAAGCCGGGAGCTGTCCTTATCATCCCTCAGCCTTCTTCAAGCCCCGGGTTCTTTTGCTCCCTTTGCTACCGATTCTTGATAGGGTCGGCGCCGATGAGGTCTTCAACATTGTGTCCATGTCCACCTTCTTCCTCCTCCTACTATTCTCAGCCTTCATAATCGAGGAGTTGCTCTTCCACTTGTAGAGGCAAGGGTTTTATCTTCATTGGATGGATAGAAGGTTCCTTTATTTGAGTTTTGGCTCAATGAGACAAGAAGATGGCTATAGCAGCAAGATAAGAGAAATAACTCTTCCTGTCTATGGATATGATCATGTAGTCCGGCATGACCGCTCTATTTTTCTAAGTAATTGTGTCGATGTTTGGAACATCGGCCGCTGCCTCAAGAGTCACCATGGGTGCAAAGTACCCTATGCATGGGGGGAGCTCTACCAATGAAGGGCTCTATCCTAGCTTGGAACTCTAGCTTGATGTCTTGGTAGAATGGTGTGGCATTTATTGTGAAATCTACATCAATTTCTTTCTGGAAGACCGCAAAGACAGAGTTGATGTCGACCTACCGCCACATGAGCAGTATACCAGACATCGCCGAATGAAGAAGGCAATGATACTAATGTGGACGGGTTCAACAAATAGATATGCAAGCGCCTTTGTGAGCAAGAAAATTGCCTTGGGATGAGGAGTAAGATTGTAGGATGTAAATGAGGGTTGTAAGTATATTTTTTAGCAAAACCTTAATTTGTAAAATTTTTATGGTTTGGATATGTCTATCACTTCAAGGTTTATCTAGATATTTATTAGGTAGTCTAAGATTATATGCATCTAGAGAACCTTCTAATGATCCTATTGCAACAAATTTCATCTAATTTGGAGGTAGTTTGAGTGAGTTATGGCTATTTAATTTGGACCACTCACACAATGCGCGAGAGACCCTGGTTAAATCTTAACTAAGGGGTGAGCTGCATTTGTCGGGCCTTGCAAATGCGCTCTCTGGATCGAAGACCATAGCTCCTTTTGAAGTGCTTGAATCTCTCGAGCAGCTTTGGCAAAGTACGAGTCCATCTTCCATTTCATGGGCTTTTTGCTCGATACGGGGCCTTCTAACGGTTGTCTTTGGTTGACCTTCCTCCTTCCACGCACTTAACCTTGTGCTCCTCATAGTACTTAGAGTATGCCTCATACATCTTCATGTACTCCTCGTATCCCTTAGCTTCTTTGCACTCTCGCCAGTGCTTGAGTACATACGACTCCCCCCGCCGGCTTGGGCTTCTTCGGATCTGAGGCGGGCTTCGGGCCATGCCTCTGTAGAGAGGTGGACTCCATCTTCTCGATGTCGGGATTGGAGGGTCCAGTTCCTTCGCCTAGTGAGGTATCCTCCGTGGCATCATCGCCTCGAAGTTAGTGTTCGAGAGGACGATGCCATCTGTCGCCCCTCTCCATTATTTTTTAACCCCTTTGTTGGGTGTCTTCCATTTTCCTCCTGGGGTTTCGCTTTGTCCGGGTTCGAACTCCTCAGAAGACAGCCTCTCATGAGGACCCTTGATCTAATGAGAACTGGGACTATGTCACGGGGATTTGCAAGAAAAGAACAAGAAGAAGAAAAACGTAACGTAAGAGAACAATGAGAGGAAAATGATAAGCTTCCTTGATATCAATGATGAACATACATGAGCTCTCGCAATCTAGAGAAGACCTAAGAGAGACAAGACTCAAAACTCATCTAAAAACTCATGTGCTAGCTCTACTCATATATATATAGTACAATGGCCTTTGGCCCAATATAGACACTCGACCGATTCTGTCAAAAGTTTAATTTTGAAGGAGGCCCGATTTGGTGGAATGTTGGCGGTGCCTCTTGAAGTGCCTAAAATCACTGCCGACACGCCGGCGGTGACGGGCCGCCACTTGTCCGAAAGGGCGCTCTGTTGATCTGACGCAGTTTTGACCGCGGGTCCGGCCGCTTGGTCTTCTCACAGCCTTTGATGGCTGACCCGCGGGTCGATCGCGGATCCTTGTTCTGACCTGGTCCGTCAGATGTCGTGAATAGTCCCGCATCAGAGGCACAAGACTAACACTCCCCACCAAACGACACCTCCGTGGTGAAGAAAAGGAGGAAGTGTTTCAAGGCGGAAGCCATCGGGCTCGAAAGTGATCCTCACTCGGAGGAGGATCGCACCATTATGGTAAAATGCCTAATGAGATCCCGGGCGATTTGAAGAGCAGGGAGGAGGTTGAGCCCAAGGGCGTGGATCAGCATCAATGAGAAAATGAGAGCGCACTATGTCTTCAAGGGCGATACGGCCGAAGAAACAAACCGACATTCCATGAGCAGGTAAATGTCCGAGGCCGGCAACCGACGCCGGCATTTGGATTGCAGTAAAAATGGGACGCCGCCGATTTAAGGAGCCGAAAGCAAGATGCATTTGAGAGCAGCACAAAAATTGGCTTGAAGGTGGACCAAGGATCCGGTGAGGTGGCATCATTCCGCAAGAAGGTGTCAAGACCATGAAGCGCGATCGCCAGTGGCGCTGCCAACCACGCCATTAGCAATATAGATCCAATTCATGGTGTTATCAAGAGTGGCACCCTCCTCCCAATGGGAGCGGCGAACAAAACGGGATCCCACCCCAGATCCGTCCGAGATCCGAGGTGGAGTCCATCCAAAGATGGCCATCCATGACCTTTGTCCAAAAGGGGAGACGCCAATCGGAAGTCGAACCCTGGGGCGGGAGGAACACCCGTGGAAGCATAGGGAGAGGGAACCATGCCCGCGCGGCTGGGTTGCCGAGTCCCGACCCCACCACCCACAAATCAAGAGCTTTACACCAACGATCCCGCATGCAGGCGAGAGTTGAGAGTTGACAGAGGGCTATCCCGTACCGTGGGGACCGCCTTGCTATCCGTAAGAGCACGAATTGATTGTAACCGGGCGAGGTGTTGCATATAAATTTGTGCATAGGGAAGATCCTCGATGTCCTAGATACTTCCTTATTTGTTGCAAAGACTTCCGCTTGCCGAGAGGTAATGATGAGCAAGCTCGTGCATGTACTCTTGATGAAGAGCGGTGTCCGAAAGCATGATCAGCGAGATAGGGTTGTTATCCCGAAGCAACCATTGAAGAGTGGGGTCACCCCGAAAGTTCTCGTCGCGGGCTCCATCCCGGAATCTCTCCCGTATCACCCGCATAGAAATCATGAAAAATGTAAGCCATAGGCTGAACAGCTCAAGGTGATGAAGTCCCGATCATCGCAGTTGAATGAGATCAAAGACCAAAAGGGCACAAAGATAAACCTTTGTCTTCAATTGAGAGTTCTCGCCAGATCCGAAGAAAATCCGCAGCAAAGCAGTGAACATCCACAGACCATCAGCCCCATGCCACTTTTAGAAGAAAGAGGTGGCGGGCGGGCAACCACATAATCCGTGATAGCGTGATGGAACCGGGAAATCAACAAAGTACCGGGCTAACGATGGCAATATAGCCGCCAAGTTTGGTTCAGGCCTCATCGCCAGATCGAATAGCCGGCCGTGAATCGTTGTTCAAGGTCACGATCCCGTGGTCCTTTTCTAACGTATATGGATCGGTCACGACCCGCTTTAGAGAAGTGTGGACCCGTGGAGGTGGATTGCCCAGAGCATTGAGTCGAAGCACGGCAATCTCCGCCATCAAGAATTTTCTCAAGCTTTCAACCTCCGTGAGCTGATCTTGAGAGATGTGAGTCGTGAAGTCTCCGGTGGAGAGCCGAGCCAAAGAGGCAATTTGAGCCGCCACGGTAAGGTTTTGAACTTGAGTGTCAGAATTGTCACAAAGCTCGAAAGTACAAGGCCAAGCTTAGCTATATCTTTCTTTGTCACCGTGAGAGTATCTTTGACTTGTTTTGCTCCAATAAGTCCCTGAATTTCGATTGAGTTGAGCCCGCTGATCCGTAAGTAGGCTGGTCTCGATCCTCGCACTTTGAGATCTATACCTGCCTCGTAAGAGAGCCCGCGGTCTTGTCTTGAAGTTGGGCCTCCAAAGTTTGAACTTGTGCAAAGGGCAGCTTGAAGGTCACCGTGGAACCGCGATCCGAGGTCAAGCCAGGCCGCGGAACCCCATTCATAAGAGCTTCTTGGGATTCTTGTAACTTTAGAACAAGAGCCTTGAGCATCCCCGCCGATAATCGATACAACAAAACCGACGAGGGTGCCGTGGTGGTGGAGCCCCGCCGCTGTTCGGGTTTGGCGATGTTTGTGAGACATGGTGTGAACCGGAATGCTTGGATTCTCAGAAATGAGGAGGAGACAAAGGACATGGGAGTGCGGAATTTTGACATGACCGTAGGAAGAAGGGCGGAAGTGCCGAATTGGTGAGTCCGAGGAAGGGACCGGCGAAAGGGAATCATGAGAAGGAGGAGGTGGGAGGAAAGTAATGACGATAATGGCTTGAAGGTGGCCTCCCACGTAAACTTCAAAATAGAAGTGGCAGCCCGAAGACGGCCCACTTCTTGGAGAAGACTCGAGAACAACAATTGGGGCCAATCAATGTGGTGGGTTGAGCGCGTAGCAAAGGACCACTATATTATAGAAAGGTTTATTGATATGGGTGTTCTTGATAGAATACCCAAGGAACTTGGCGCCACGTAAACTTAACAAAGGTCTCATGGGGCTTGTCAATATTGGTCGCGATGCACATTTGCATGATAAGCGAGGAGCACCAAACTCGCGACATCGAGATCCCGTATGGCGCACCAAGATAAACAAGGGGTTTGCAAAGGAATATGGAATACCTCGTAAATCAGGTGTTGAGTTAGCTTAAATGGTGGTGCCATCGACCACCGCGGGTGTAGCCATGCGGGCCGCTGACGATGTTAGCGGCGAACCGCCTAACCGGGTCGATTTGGAGCCGGTTCCATTTGAGAGAATTCGTGAAGTTTCGGGCGCTCACGGCGACCGCACGATTCGGGCCAACAAGGGCTTCACCTGAAAGTGGGCGCCAAGAAAGATACGACTTGTTGCAAAAGAGCCGGTCCCCCGAAGAGCAAGAGCTTGAAGTGTAGAAAATTTTGGTGCAGCCATGGCAAAGATTAGCTGAAAAAACAAAAGAGATTCAAAGGCGGAGGACGGAAGGCAAAGAACCGGAGGACGAAGGCGCCAGAGATGAAAAGGTTTAGGGCGCCGAAATGGAGGCTGGCGGGGTCATGATGAGGGCTTAAACCAGAACCGCTGATGGTGCCAGGTTCGAAAGATGCCAAGGAGGGGATTGAGAGGCAAAAATTTGGCTAAGTCCCCAAACAACCAAGGGAGAAGTAATGAACGGTGGAGATGAGACGGAGAAAAAATGATCGGATGTGACAAAAATAAAGGACACATATTAATGGGTGACGGGTATGAAAAGAAGCAATGGCATTTAATGCCGGGTAACTCAAAGCGGGATATCATTAAACTAATGTGTCGAGGGTACCATGGCTAGATATGCGGCGGGAGAACAGATTCTCTCGCTTAGAAACAAATTTTGCATTGCAAAACACGCTATGCATTTTTTTGATTGGTCCACGCCGACAAGGAGTTCCTTGGTTGGCTATATAAGACCTAACCGGAGTGAAGCGAAGATATTCGATGGCGCCAAAGATGGCCGCCGCCGGTTTGAACGAGAACCGCACGATGCCCACTAACCGGCCAAGAGTGGATTACTTGCAAAATGAATTGTCCGACTTCGGGCGCCGCCACAATCGTGGGGCCGAGAATGGATGGCCGGTGTTCCGATGGCTGAACATCCCGATCCTCATACCAACGGATGGAGGTGGTTCTCGCACCTTCGGACTGACCCCGAAAGCGTAACCTCTACCACATCTCACAAGATCACCTCCCCAACCCTGAGTAGAGGGTTTTTCTTCTTAGGACTTAGTAGATAGGGCTCGAGCCCGCTTTTGTATATAGGGCAAAGCCCATAGCGAAATAGTCGGGTCAGCGCCCACATTTTGTAAAAAATTCCACCTATAATATAATATGCCACCGCTTTTTAGTCACTTTCTGTTGTGGTTGTGTCTTGAACCGGCAGACCGCTTGTTGATTGTCGCTTTCATGTGATGAAATGTTTTGAGGCGAAGCCATTAACCGCTGTAGGTAATGGAGTGCCATCTAACTCAGCCAGCTTTGAAAACGCCGGGTCGAACCACTTGAACAATTTGATAAGGGCCAAGCCAACGAAACTTAAGTTTACCCGAAAATTTTTGTACCGAGAATCATAAAGAAGAACCAAATCTCCTTCGCTTGAATGTTTTTGTCTTCAAACGCTTGTCATGTAAAGATTTTTGCAACCGCTTGTCCATGAAGAACACCTAATATAAGCATCCCTTCTAAGTTCATCCAACTGCTCCAATTGATAGACCCTTTCTTTGAGTGCAAAGAAGCGGATTATGGGCGAGCTGAAAAACGAGAGTGGGTAGGATGTATTCAAACCAATGAGAGCTTCCCCGACCATAAACCAATTTGAAAGGAGTGTGACCTCAGAGCTATTTTGAAACAAGTATTGTAGGCCCAAAGAACAAGAGGGAAGCTTTGTTTGCCGGCCTCAGGCGCAGAAGCCGCCACAAATTTTCTTGAGAGAATTGTGACCGAGTTTTGTTGGTGCTTTCTCGCCAAACCATTACCTTTGAGGATAGTAAGGTGTGCTCTTGTGATGATGTATCGTGAGATAATCCGCCAGCTTTGATGGTATGATTGATAAAATGGACACCACGACACCGACCAGCCTCCCCGGGGGCAGCCAAATCGCTGGATAATTTGTTGATAGAGGACCTTGGTCGCGGCTTTGCCGCAGTTGTTGTCCGGAAGTGCGCAAGCTTCCCGCCCATTTAGTAGCCGTAGTCGCGAGAACTGTAATGTAGCGGCACGGGTGTGCCGCCAGAGGATCGATGGGTCCCACAAAAATCCATTCCCCATTTGCTGAAGGGAAGTGGCGCGCTTACCGGGCGCCAAGGGAAGAGCCGCCACGGGCCGCGGGGTCGCCCCACACGCCGGCAAGCATCACACGCGGCGGGCGCATGAGAGCCTTTTGAAGAGCTGGGCCAAAAAATACCCAGCCTAGAAGGATTTTATGCGTCGGTGGTGTCACCATGAAAATGACCACCACCGGCCCTTGATGAGCTTCTGACAATATCCGAACTTCATGAGGTAGAACACAAAGGTCAAGGATGGTATCCTTACCCTTTTGTAAAGATGTCCCGCAACCATGGTGTAGTCACCGACGCCGCGAGAAATTGATGACGACGGGATTGTCGCTTGGCATGAGAGAGCCGCCATGTCCCCGGGTGGAAGAGCTCGGAGGAGGTACCGCTGAAAGTCATGGAACCAATGTGGTGTTGCCGCGACTAAAAAGAGTTGAGCGCCGTGAAAGGCGCCCGAGACTCCAAAGCTGGAGGGATCATCCGTGGTGGATGCGAAAGATAATCCGACAACATGAGATTTGCCGCCTTTGTGAACAATTTCAAAAGGGGCAAATTTTTGAGAAGAAGGACCCAACGAAAGCAATGCGCCCGTAATGCGGATTTGTTGATCAAATAAAGGAGTGCTTGGTGGTCAACAAAGAATTTGATCCGACCGCCCAAAAGGTAGTGACGGAAGCCGCTGGACACGTAAAATGAGACCCAAAGCTTCACGCCTCGCGGCGTAATAGTTGCGCCAGCCAGAATTGAGTTTTCTACCGGGCGATCGGTTTGGTTTGTCGCAGCGATCATATTCTTGAGAAAGAACAGCCCAATAGCAAACGCCGGTGACATCGACATGAACATGAAAGGGCTTGTCCCATTGAGGAGGAACAAGAACCGGGGCCCGAAAGCAAAAGCTTCAACCGTTGAAAGCAAAGATCCGCCGGGAATTCCAAGCCTGTGGATTCATCACCCGTGAGTTTATGAATGGGATCTCGCAATGGCCGCTAGTCCGTGAATGAAGGTGGAGTAATAATTGACCTTTACCCAGAAAGAGCGCGTTCTCCTTGATATTGGCTGGTGCTTGAGCTTTGAGCACAATAACCGATTTTGGCGATCCGGGTGATACCGCTTTTCGACAACGCATCCTAAACGTAACACCCGAGGTGACACAAAAGGTGCATTTCTCCGATTGAGACTAATGCCTGACTCATCACATTTCTGAAAAGACGAAGTTCCAATTTATCCAAATGGTCAGCCATGGAACCGTAGAGGCGAGAAGTCATCTTGAAAAATTTGCAAAGAAGGGATTTTCCTTCATAAAATCATGAAAAAACGAGAGCATGATACGCTGAAACGTGGATGGAGAGTTTGATAATCCAAAAGGAACCACCTTGTAGGCAAAAAGTGACTTACCTGGGTGGTGAAAGTAGTCTTGAGTTGATCGATTCTTTGATTGAGATCCGATTGTAGCCGTAAAACCATCCATGAAGGAGTACATTTCATGTCCAAAGAACCCTTCCGTAACCCGGTCCGTGAAGGAAGTGGAAAATGATCACGCCCGCGGGCCCGATTGAGTTTTCTGGAGTCCACGCAAACGCCGATCTTACCATTGTGTTTGAGTGCAATGACGATGGGGCTCACCCATTCGTAATGTTTGACCTCATAGATCAAACCCCGCAAAGAAGGAGTTTGTCAATTTCCACCTTGACGCGCATCACGGTAATTGGGGTTGAGCCGGCATCGCCGCTAAGCTATACCGACGCATCGAATTTGGTAGGAATGGTGAGTTCCCCCAAGGTTTTGTTGATCCTCCAAGATCTCTCAGAGCTCCGTGCCAAAATGTGTTTGAACTTTTGAAGAGCGTGACGGCCCCGCTAATGATAGGGTGTCCAAGATTTGCAAAGATTCCTCGACAGCCGATTGTTGCCTACGCCCACAATCTCGACTTCGTGAGTCCGAATATGGGGATAACTTCCGTCCCGACAATATGAGCGTGAGGTTGAAGCATAACAGATGCGCGGCACTCGCGGTGAAAAGAGAGGTTGCCGAAAGTGTCATCAAGCAGGTTGCTTCATGACAACAAGGGACATCTACGTGAGCCGCAGGAGATTCCACATCCGAAAAGTGATCAACCCGCTGGATTCGATTGCAAGGAGCCGTAAGGGTCAAGCAAAGCAGCCACGTACCGTCCCCGATCAAGAGTCATTTCTCCCCAAGGATCAAAGATATTCGGGGTAGGATGACGAGGCGCACTCGCAGTGGAGCCCGAACGCGATAGATATTTTGGGCGCCCTCGAATCGGTGTCGGAGAGAGGGTTCAGCATTGTCGACGGAAATGATTTTGCCCGCTTCCAAGTCCATGGTGGCATTGAGGTGACCATCCGTGGATGACTAACCGATCCGCGGGCCCAAGAATGGATACTCTTGGCCCGGCGGAGAAAAGGTCCGTCCACCAACATTTCATAATCACCGATCTTCCCAGCCTTCCAAAACACCAAATTCCAAGGGGAATCTGAGATCACCAATGTTGATGTGAAGAAGAGGCGGATGCCTTGAGGTCGCGCGGATATGGCCATTGGCCAATTTGATGTCATATGGGGCACGATAGAGTTGTTTGATGCCCATTTGTTTGGCGGAGTTTATCCGCGGATGAGATTGACCGCCGCTTACCTCCATCAATTTGAACATGATTGACTTGTTGATTGCCCACCGCGGCATGTACCGTGGGAGTAGAGGTAGCAACAGCCCCAACCAAAAACAAATGAGTGGTAACCGGTCCTTGAGAGCGTGACAGAAGTTTCAAAATTGTGGCCAAACTTAAAGGAATTTTGATTTTTGCTAGTTCCTCTTGGAGTTCCGTGAGGCACATGAGAAAAAGGATCTCACTGGATCCACAAAAGCCCGGAGTGCGTGGTAATGAAGCAAAGAACTTTTTTGAGTAGGTCAACCCTCGCAGCCTATATTTGGATAGGTCCGAGAGCCGGGAGGTTGAGACGGGAAGGTGTTTCTTGTCTTTGTTGAGCCCGAGTAGTGGCATGAACATTGGCTAACGCGGCGCCTTCGCCAGCCTTTGCATGAGGTTCAATGCTTTGTCGAACTTTAGGCATGACATGCGGCATGAGTTTCTCCAAATCGGGCAAAGTGAACCTTTTTTTCGCCATCATGAGGAATGGTATCGACCGCAAAAGCAAAGCAAGCGCCCATTAGAAATAATGGTTAAGGGACGGACGCCGGTCCGGGCGCGGAAAACCAAACCAACCCAATTTGATGGCTCGAACCGGAGGATTAAGAGCCCCAAAAATTTCTTCCCCGCGGCTTGTTGATCCATCCGAGGTTGATTGGCGTGAGCTGGTTGATAGCGCGATTGCCGAGGTGCGCCGGGTGGCTTCCGGCGAACAGACGCCGGTCCTTGTTTGCCATTAGCAATCCGTAGTTGGTAAGCCGCGAGGCGGACCGATGTGGTCCGGATTTGTGCCGTGAAGCCGCGACTTGAACTTGTGGAAGTTGAGGACACGCCGCGGTGGTATGACCCCATTCTGACAAAGATAACACCGAAGCCAAGGATCAAAAGGGAGGACGGTATTGGGTCCCCGCTGTTGCCCCCGCGGTCGATAGAGTTGATTGGGTTGCACCCGCAAAGGGTGGTCACCGATATTGTGATTGGTGCCGAGGTGTGGTTTGCACTTGATAAACCATCTTGTTGCGAAAGGTGTAGGATGAGTGCGAGTGCACTCTTCCGCGGGCATGATTGCACATGTTGCATCTTTACAATGAGGCGGCCATTGGTGGAGTTGCACTCATTCGCCAAGTGGCCTTGATATTTGCGATATGGCACCGTGATCCGGATCAAGCTACCGCTGGATTGGCGGTTGAGGTTGAACAACAACCGGGGAACCATGACGGTGGAATGAAAGGGAGCTCCCCGGAGCCACGCCACCTGAGGAAACATTGACCGAAAGTGATTGACAAGATCGATAGCCCCGCCCCAAAGTCTTCTGGCGCAGTATTCACCATGAGTCTGATAGTCGGAGGAAGTCCTGGAGAAACCGTACCAAGATCCGCTCGCGGTGGGGGTACTCCTTGAGTTTGCCGAGCGTAATGTGAAGTCGACCGCGAAAAATCCCGGCGGACTGCGGGCTCTTGTTGAAGGTCATTGAGTTGCTTGAGATGAAGTTGATCATCATCCGCGGGTCCCATAGTGAGAAAGAAAAGCGCCATTTCGACCAATCTTGTTTCCAAAGGGCTTTGTTGGACATGAGCCATTGATGAGGGGAGCCACAAATGCGGGGTGGAAAAGATGTGGAATTTCAGCTGAGGTTGGCGATGACCATTTAGGACAGCCGAGCCCTCAAATTCTTCCATGTGGGCCTGAGCACTTTGGTCTAAGGGTTTGCCTTTCGTGGTTGCCAAAGGTAGGATAAGTCAACTTAAGGGTCCGGAAAGGTAGAGGTAAAAGTGCCGGGCTGGACAGAACATGATAGTGAGGATATTGAGGTGGAGTTGGAGGGGCATGGTGCCCGAAAGACCCCCGGATGAAGGGGTTGCCGAGGTGGAGGTACCGGAGGTGCCCGATCATTGGTTTTGAGGTCGGTAAGGTTGTAAAACAGGAAGAGTGGTGGGAAAATGTAGGGAGGGAAATTCTCGGGAGGAGCAAAAGAGACCTGGGGATATCCCCGTCCCACCAGGGAGATGATGGTTGTGAAGGGGAGAGGCGCATGGGCCGTAAGACCGATGGATGAAGGCATGTTCGGGGTATGAAAGTAAGGTTGGACAGTGTGCTGAGCCGGATAGGGCTCCCCGGAGCAGTGATGAGGAGACCAGGTCCGAGCAATGTTTGCACGCTTGAGGCGAGAATTTGGACGACATGACACGAGGGGTGGGTGGCCGATCGAGCCCTAGACCGAATGTGGCCTCCTCAATGTCATAAGCGTATCCATACATGTCAAATTAACAGTTTCTTTTCGATGATGGCGCCTGCCGGTGACTGGCCCGGGAAAGAAGTTCTTCCTCGGGCGCGGAAGTTTCTGGAATGCATGGCTTACGTAATAAAGGGGAAATTTAATCGCATTCAGAATGGGCGAAGTTGTTTGGTCTGGTTCGGAACTCCTGCGACGACATGAGGACCCCCGATCTATCAGAACGGGGACTATGTCACGGATTTGCAAGAAAAGAACAAGAAGAAGAAAACAATGTGAAAGAGAACAATGAGAGGAAAAAATGATAAGCTTCCTTGATATCAATGATGAACATACATGAGCTCTCTCGAACCGAGAGAAGACTAAGAGAGACAAGACTCAAAACTCATCTAAAAACTCATGCTAGCTCTACTCATATATATAGTACAATGGCCTTGGCCCAATATGTACACTCGACCGATCTCTGCAATGACTCCCTTTGAAGGAGGTCTCGATTTGGTGGAATGTTGGCTGCTCTTGAAGTGCCTAAAATCACGACTGACGCGGGCGGATTCGGCTCATTACTTGTCTCGAAGCGGCGCTTGTTGATGGACGAGGTTTTGATCAAGGCGGGGTCGGCCGCTTGGTCTTCACGAGCCTTTGATGGCCTGACCCGCGGGTCGACCTGCGGGATCCTTGTTCTGACCTGGTCCGTCAGATGGATGAATCGCCCCGCACTGTGAGGCACAGACTAACAGCTTTTCTGGAGCCCCTCCTTTCCTTCCCTCTACTCTCGGTTCTTCTTTGCAAGTCTTCTTCCCTTGGCTTCCCTCTTCTTCTTGCTGACCTGCAATTTTATGTCATTCCATTATTTAAAATATTAGCGTTTGCTGGATTAAGATATTAGGTTCCTTTAGACAAAAACTATCCCTACCACTCGGGCGGGAGGGCCGAGTTAAACTTTAACTTGAGGCCCTGACGCACTCTGTGAGGGGCCACCCTTTTTTGGCTCTATTTTACGTTTTCTAGGGAGTTTCTTAAGGTTATAACATGTTTTCCTAGCTTAAAATGGTGTTTTAAACTGCCTTATACTATCAGATTACTTTAATTATGCATATTTCTAGGTGAATGATGGTCAAACACTCACACAAAGGCGCGAGAGCCCGAAGCTAAATTTTAGCTTGTCCCGGCAAGACTGCGGAGGGGGTCGCCCCTAATGGGTAAATTTTCATATTTTTTTTCATTTTTTTTTTTAAGTTATACTTTTGCTAACTAACATTACCTTAGCTTATTACTCTAAGATGAGAGAAAAAAAATCCCACTTTTCGAGGCTCATGCTTGGGTTGGCATCCCCAAGGCTGAAGATCTAAACTGTTAGTACTAATAGGGAATTGGTCAGTGCTCGATCTTGGTCTACCAAGATCATAGCTCTAATACTACATGACATCCCTTACTTCATCTACGATGCTCCCATATCATATCGGTCCGAGTTCATTCCTCCTCAAACTGCTTCCCCCAGAGGTCAGCCCACTGACACCAATCCCTTTGGCAAGAATCGATGGGAAAAGAATGGACACGTCATTCATCCAGCCTCAAGACCGCCTTTACCGGGAAGCATAAGTAACATGAGCACATGACATCAAATACACTAACTCCACCCTCGGCGGGTGGCTCACCATAACATACATCATCCGGAAGAACATCAATAACATCATAGAAGAAATCCTATCCAAGGCTCGACCAAGGGGAATGGACTAACAGCTTTGGGTCTCCGTGGTTATTGCACTTCAATTCATGCCAACCCAATTGGGTCATGCACGTGAACATGGCTATTAGGTAGTCGCCTCCATCGGCTCCCTCCCGCATACTTTGCAAAATAGGTCGAAGGAGTATTGGGACTTGACCATAGGCGTCAGTGCATAGCCAAGGGGGCTACCCCTCGGTTGCATATCCCTAGTCCCGATTACGCCAGAGGAGATTGTTCCTCCAGTAGATATGCATGCCCATTGTATGGCGGCTAGGGGGCTAACGCCCGCCAATGACTTTAAACTCCCATGGAAGGTGACACATCACCCCCAGTAGGCGCCAAGCCCATGCCTTGCCCACACGCAGCAGGCAAACCATCATGCCTAGTCGCTAAGATCCCCCGATAGGTTTTACAAAACCTGCAGGGATCAAACGCCTGACACATGTCCTCCTTATTATCCGCCGGCCTAGTCCCGGCACCCATAGCCTGGGGGTCTTTTATGCACGTGCCGCGCATTAATTGGGAATTAATGAGGCTTATCTAGATACATCAACTATTAAAGCTTTTAGGGCTTCTACCGCCTTCCCAATACATAAAGTGCGATAAAATGGACATCATAATCCATGGACCTAAAATGTAGAATAACATCTAATCATCTACCTAAACATGCATGGTTATGTTCCTTGTTGTAGGTTGTGATCCTCGTGAGTCTATAAGGCCTCTAAGGCTAATCTAATATGCTAAATCAGCCATTGCCTAATTAAAAAGCTCGCATTGCACAAATGTAATTCGCGATTTACTCGAACCTTGACTTGCTCCAGCCCGCACGCGCCCACGCTCGTTGAAGGCTAAGGCGCTTCAATCTTGGAGATCTCATCGTGGCAAGTCAGCTTTGACGACGCCCCGCAATGGGGTCAGTACTTTTGGCTTGGCCGGAATGGCTCAGGGAAGGTGAAATGCGAAAAGGGAAAAGGTTTAGGGTTTCCTCTTTTGTTCCTTTTACATGATCTTTTAGGGTTAGGGCTGGCTTTGCCATGTGGCAAAGGGGTTAAATGCTCATTTAAAGATATGTGCAACCTAGGAAGTTGCCTCCTAGGGTGCAACCCTTTACGGCTTCCAAGTACATGTCATCAAGGCGACATGTACGAGTGATGTAGTAGTATAATATATGTATTTGTATTGTATATTATGCTGGAACATCACAGCAAACCAACCGCAATTTTTTTTTTTGGCAAATTTCATGGCCCCTGTTTTTTCGTCAAGAAATTTTCTTCACTTGTTCGTTGAAATTTCTTCAAGCGATCGCCATGCATCGGCAGTTGTCGCTTTGTAGCTCGAGGGCTGCCCACTCACCGGGCAAAACGCCAAAATTTCAACGAGAAATTTTCAGGGGAAGAAAATTATGTCTTCCATGTCGCTTACTTGTTTTATCTTCAAAAACAAACATGAATAAAAAGGGCAGGAGGCTGAATTATATAGGTTTAGATAAGATAGTCACATTTTAGGCCAACATTGGAAAAAGGCCCTAAGATTAATTGAATTGGAGTCCAAAATCTTACATTATGCTCTCCTAAATTCTTACGACTTTTTTGTGTATTAAAAATAACATAACTTATGATTCCAGACTCCAATTTAGGAATCTTAGCTTTGATAAAAAGATCTCATCCTCATCTAGGATGTATTTGAAGGATATATTCTTATTTGGTTCATCATTAACCAGAAAATTACACTCGTTACTTCTAAACCAATTGCATTTTGTGGCATTTTTGCAATTTTGGCAAAACTTGAGCATTTTGGGTAAATATTCTTTAACATGTTCATCTTTTTTGGCTATGGCGTATCATTCATGCGCGCAGTCAATCTAATCCAACATTTTCAAAACAACACTGACAGGATCAGGCGATAAAGAGAAATTTCAAGACCGACATACCTAAATTAAGAAGCTAGCTATGGTAATACATGCACTATTCTATCTTTTTTTTCTTCTCATGTTCCACCACATCAAGATTGTATTATCATGTGATAACTCATCGAAACCAATCACCGTGGGTCTTAGAAACTTTAGGCAATGGAGAAGCAGGGAACCGACGGTCGAAAGGCACCCTAACGCAGCTTCACGTGAGTGGATGACAAGCAGAGTGTTTACTCACACTAAATAACGAAGGTCCATTTTTCAATCTGGACCCTCCAAATGGCACATCCAACGGTATCAAATGACATATTCTATCAACGCAAAAATTAGTGTTATTTCCATAAAAATACACCTAAAAACCTGTTGCATTTTGTGGCATTTCCATACAAAAACTATACCTAAACCAGTTACATTTTGTGGCATTTTGGCAAAACTTGGGCATTTTGGGTAAATTAATTTGACATTATCATGTTTTGCATATGGCGTGTCATGCACACTGTCAATCTCATCCTACAATTCAAAGCAGCATCGGACAGATTCAAATTAAGAAGCTATGGTGTGTAATATATAGGCACTATTCTATCCTTATTTCTTCCTGTTCCACGACAACTACATTGCATTATCCTCCCTCACTCACATCCTTGTGACAAAAATAATGCTCGGCATTGGTGTAAAGGAAGCCGGAACAAATTTTATATAGTAGAGAGCTCGGTTTACAAAGGGGATATTCACATTGTGGAAATGCCATGATACAGAAGGGATGAGGAAGTTTTGTGGGTTCATCTAAACTGAAATGGAAGAAAGGTTCAGAATGTAGATGTTGCTTTCTCCGAAATCAGAACCTGCAAAAGGGGTGGAACAGACAATTCCAGAGAAGTCTCCAAATCAAGAAAGTAAGAACCCATTAATGCAGGCAGCCTAGAGTTCAAGGTTGAAGAAGCTGCAAGTTGCCCAAACAGAGAGCATGTTAACGATATTATCGAGGGGAAAACCAAGGCTGAAGATAGAATGGGAAATACTTTTGTTGAAGAAGCAGCCATGGGAATTCTTAAACGCATCGGGGGGACCTTACAGGCTACTTGGACAAGTCCGCTTGAGAGGCTTGAAAATGCAATCCTTACCTTTGGGACCAGGCAGGTTTTCCAACCTAATTGATATGCACATGGTAATTTTACTACTAACCTGAAACAGAGTACTAACTTTTTAATTGTATTTCTTTGACGTTTCTCAAATTTCTCCTCAACAGGTTATAAAGAAAGTGGAAAGCATTGATGAAAAGCATATGAAGCCTTCCAGTTCCAACGACAAAGCGGGCCTTAAAATACAAGAAACAAAATTATGTAACTATGATTGGTATCCTTGGAGGAGCTGGAAAACTGATATAGCCCAAGAACTTATTCAAAATATGAAAAAAAAGGAATAAAAGACAACTACCTATTCATATATATACCACATTGATCAGTGGGTAATGATGTTTAAATGCTTCTTCGTCCTTAAGTTTTTCATTTACATATATTATTAATCAAATAACAGGTATATGCTACTGTATTTCGGAACAAGCCTTGGAAGATATAGAGAAGGGATCGAATGGGCGTTTGATGCATTTTATTGGGAAACGGAGATCCATGCCTGTGCTAGGCGGCATCGAGCAGAAAAAGCTGGTAGGCTGTGTGTGATATGAAGAAGTTTGAGGGAAAAGGAGATGAAATTGCGTCTGTTTTGACTAATGCTTACCCATGACACCCAACAACCGGTGAGTATATCCTAAGGAAATGGATAACACACCGCCAACGGTTACTTGTACGAGTCTGATAAATGCTTATGGAAAAGCAGGAAGACTTGAGGATGCAAAATGTTGATCACACTTGGTGCATGACAATGAAACCAAACGTACGGACATAAATGCCTTTGGAGGCTACTGGAAGGAGGTCCCAGATATCAAAGACTTATATGGTGAAATGATAACAGCCAGGATATGTCCAGACTTGTACACCCTACAACATCTCCCGATGGTGAACATATGCAGAGTGCCACAAATTGATGACATGCAGAAGACATCCGTAACGAGACGTCGAGAAGCGAAATCAAGCCCTCGACGCAATTTCTTGGTTGATTGCTCCATGCAAACATAGACTGAAGCCTACACATCCTGACGCGACTCATGCCTTATATTGAGCCAAAACATGCTCTTCCAGAAAATCATGCACAAGTTATCCATTCAATAATTCCTAGGTGTACTGACCGTCCAACGCCCACAAAGACAAGATAATGCAACCACCTCTTCTGACAGGCTAAAGGGGTGCTCTCAAAGCTCTTAGATGCAGTATATGCATCACTGAAAGAAGTGAACAGTGGATTTTAAAAATCTCTGAATCGCATTTTTAGGTTTAATCACTTTAATCCCTGATGATCAGATATCATGCCTTTATGAGAGTGAGTGGAGAAGTTTTCTTTAGATATTGAGTGAGCAGATTTGTATTGATACACACCTTACTGACACGCACAAAAAGAAGCCGGTCGGGTATTATTATGCGAACCCAAGACAGAGGAAATGAAAAGTCTCAGGTTGTAGGCCCAACATATGGACGATATCCCTTAACAGCTACAGGTAAAGAAGGTAGTCAGGTCCTTCAGAGGTCTCTAGTTATATCAAGACTTGAAGGACCGGCATCGCTCTAACATTGTGACTTATGGATCAATGATCAGTATTTATGTAATACAAGGACTATATGAAGATGCCAGAAAAATTTGGAATGAGATGTGCCTCTGCTGGTTGCAAAACCAAACATAATTACATTTTCAGAATGCATCTATGGATAGCCATTTGAATGTGCATGAGGTACTTCTGTTGCAGTACTTTGAGTTAAACCACCTTTTCTACCTTGTATTTATAGTAACTGTTAATGGTGGCAGGAAGCTTTGTCATGTTTCCAAGACATGGTGAAATTAGGGATCCAACCTGATAATTTACGTACACTTCCTTGATGGTCACATGGACAGGCAGGTTTATGCAGAAAGTTAGAGGAATCTGTTGCCTGTTTTAGCACTGGGATCATTCCTGACAGGTTTACTATGGTATTCCTACTGAGGCATTTGAGAAAGCTAACGTTGTATGAAGGATTTAAATACTATGACAAAATTACAACTTAGAAAGCCTAACAGTCATGTGTGCAAAAGATTAATTTTGACAAGGAGCCATTGGCCATTACAGCACCAAGCCAACTGCTTGAACTTATCATTCACATAGCTTGCAGAATGATGGTGGAAGGCTGCTAGATTAAGCTGCTATGAACCTGATTCTATGTGAGGGGCTGTTGGGATCTGAACTCCCTGACATTAATTCATCAACATGACAAGCTCAGCCATTTTCATTCCATCAATGCTGTATCTCAAGTAATTACAGCATGTTCTCTTAACTATCTTGGCTAATTACATGGTATAAATTTCTAAACGAACCACTCAAAATACTTATAATTCTAATGATGAGCCGAGCATTTTCACCTGTAGGCTGTGATGTTAATACATTGTTTGAGGGTGTTACATTTATTGAAAATTTTATTAGGTAGGGTATCTATAGGTGGGTGGTTCATGTAATTAAACCACTAGATCAGTAATAATATTATATGGGTTCTTCCTATTATGTTTCAATGGAATTTCATCACCAGAAATAAGGAAAATCAAGTATAAACAATAGCTTATACATTTGATCAAAATATATAGCTGTTAACAATTTCCAAAAGGATGTCAATGATCATGATGCATAATCTGCAATTTTACAGCGCGATAATTCTGGAATTCATCGGGCAATCGTTCGGTCCACACCAAAACACAAACTGCATCAACTCACCCAAACGCCCCCGCTACTCATTTATCAAAACCCGAACCAAACAACGTCCCAAACCAACGCCTGGCCAGTAGCTACTGTATAAAAGTTCTACATGTTAACCTGCCAAAATTCCTGCTGGGAACTAGAAAGGTAGGATGAAATCCAAACAAAAATTTATCCTGGGATGCTGTGAAATAACCGCATTACCAGACACTCCAACCTGACTGTCAATTACAATAAAATACGAAAGAGCTTGGTTTTACCATGGTAGCCTACGGATGCAAACGTTTCAAAACAAAGAGCAGATCACATATAGTTATATCTGATAGCACAGCTAGTTGGGCATTTATGGAATATACCTACCAACTCTGAGTAGCCTTGAGTACACATCTCTGAAACTTCAGATCAATGAGAGAATTTTAGGTTGAGCTCCTTAGTTGATATTCCATGTTAAACCTGCCACTATCTATGATGATAAGTGTCTTGATTGGCAAATCCTTTGTACTTTTAGTATATTTTTTTTAACGAATGAACAACAAACCCACCCATCTCCCATCTCGCACCAGAACCCACTGCAAAAGACTACTGCTCTCTGTAACCACACCCCACATGCCCTGCCCATGGCCATACAGAACCAGAGCCCCTTGCTGCCAAACCCAACCCAATCCCCGGAACTGGAAGCCGTCCTTGCTGGTTCCCGGGCTCACATTTCCTGCCACAAACCCTGACAGGTTCTAAGGGCAGCGGTGGATTTTCCTCAGTCCACCGTATAAGGTGTTATATATTGAGTTGTGTGTTATAAGGAGCAACATTCAATCTCATCATGGACTGAATAAGATAAATACAACACAACACATAGATAGCTTTGCACATAGGCACGACAACTTGTAGGAACACACAATATAGTATAGTTTGCCTTAATCTGTTTGTATTTGGGAGGGTATTTGCAATGGTGGGGACTATGATTTCGGTATGGTATTGTATAGAAAAGGGTATATTTAGGCCACCTGAGGAGCTTAATTGGCTTAAGGGGGATGTTCTAATTTAGGTGGGCTGGGGTGGACAATTTTAGGTTTGTTCTGGAAGGTCCCAAATGGGAAACCATGTGAAGGTGGCCTGGCAGTGACAGGAGGGTGCAGCCAGGGCGTGGGCATGCCGGATCTGGGGAAGGAAGCGCGGGAGTCTTTGTCGTCCGGAATTTGGCATGGAGCAAGGAGGTAAGTAGCGAAATCTTCTTCTGTTGTTTTCAGGTAACTACTCTGAGCCCCTTGTTCTCTGCAGAACCAGCAATCCGCTCTAACCAGCAATTCTGTACCTCTAATCTGCCTCCTTCATCAGACTGGCTAAAAGCCTCAACTGCCTGTGGGTATACCTGTGAATGATAATGATCTGAAATATTCTGTTCTCTTGCTCCAACGTTGTTGTTGCATCCCAGTGCCCTTCTTGAGCCTACATGCTGTTTCTGGTTTGCATGTGGATTGTATTTACCATAGGCAACAGTAAATCTAGTATATGTTGTAAGAACAATAATAGGTACAACATCAGCATCAGAGGCTCCTAGAGTAGCAATAACATCAGGGTAAGGCTTGTATCACCAACAAGATGAAAATGAGAGAGAATGCAGCCTTGATTACTTGAGGGCGGTGAGGATGATGGAGTTTGTCGCTTAGCCTCAGGCTACTCTGGAACCATATGGGAGGTTGCCAGCCCAGCCCGCCAAAGCCCCAAATCTCCACACGTACGGACGGCTGCCGTTCCATAAGCCGTTAAACATTTCACCGGTGCGACGACGGCCCTGCACATTGTAATCTCCAGTCCCGAAACCCGCCGTATATAAGCGTTACCCCGGCGCCACGTGCGCCTCGCCCTAGTCCCTGAAGCCGCTGTGTCAGACTCTGTGATGTGAAGCCATGGTTTCAAAATGAATGTAAATATATTGTGAACAAACAACTTTTGAATCTTGTGAGCATGAACGTACAAGTTTTTAGTTTAAAATTGGTGGCCACCCCATTTGGAATGAAATATTCCATGCACCCAAGTATTGGAAATCGAACTGATAAAGCTACCATAAGTATTGAATTGAGCATCTCTATATAAAAATAATTACTCTGCAACCACAAAATACCAAAGGGCCCATGGAACCCAACACACACTGAGCTTCTGCATATCTAGTGCAATTCTAGATATATGATGCTAGTACCTCTACTAAAGACGTCCGCATATCATGATGTAGTGGTTGGTTAGTGTAAATCCAACTCGCGATATCGCGTTTCGAGCAGGTGCAAACAATGGTAATTTGAAGAGGTGGGATACTTCATCTTCTAACTCCTAGTTTGCAATTCACAACTCATCCCTACCGTCCCAACCCCAACCCTCACCCATGTCTTAATCCAAACCCGCCTGGAAGCTCAAAAGGCAAATGCATCGATGTGCATCGCCAGGACCACAAGCGTATGGATTAACTGCTATTGTAGTGTGATGCTCCTTTACAAGCTCTAAAATAAAGCCATTCCCAGACATTCCATCCGGAGAACCAAATGGTTCATTTGATCCTTCCACAAGCTTTTATGTGTTAGACCTCGTATTTAATTTAAGTGTTTTCGAGTTTCGACCTGCTCTGTCAATCTGCGGGTAAGTGATATCACTGTATATAGCCTTAATTTTATAGAAGAATCAGCCCCATCAAAACCCAAAACAAGTGTGATTAATGGAACCATTTGTAAAGCGCTATCTTGGTGACAATTGTTCTGTATTGCATAAAAAGCCTTCTAACTTATCATCACTTGTTGCTAGATATAAGTAGTAGTGAAGTTCACTCCTAGGCATGTATATGTTTGCACTACTTTCATATTTTGACCTTGGTAAGTAAAGCATGGTTGTCTATGTTACCTCGAGAATGAAATGAGGAGCACCTTCATCTTGGCCAAATTGACGTGCATTCCATTGTCCTCGGGTAAAAGCACTTCCTAAGCAGTCTAGATGTCATTCCATACTACAGAGCATGAGCTACTTTATCCATATCACCGCGATATACTAAGCCGATGAAAAAGGCAACAATAAAAATTTTATCGTTTATTTCGCTTTCTATCAAGGCACACTTTGCACCCGCTTTTGGTTCCGCTAACTCACGCGCAATAGCTGTGACATTTATGTCTCTTTTGTTAGGAAGAAGATGGATGGCATTGTTGATGCCAAATAAGTTTGGTCCCAAGGCACCCGCCATTTCAAAGGAGTTTCTAAGTAGCTATACATAAGAGATGGCTCTTATGGGAGCTTAATTTTACATTAACTTTTCATAAGATATGATGATCAAGAACTCTTTATAATCTTTAGCAAAGCACGCATTAAGCTACTGAACGTAGACGATGATAATTTTGTTATGGCTTTCCCTACTATGTAAAAGCAAGAAGGATTCATATAATTTGATGGAGGTATTTCTAGAAAGTTGGAATAACTTATCTCACGCTATACTTTAAAGATTCTTTTAATACATTTTTACAGTGAGAAAGATTTGTCCTCAAGTCACTCCATTGGGGCGAATAGAGAGCTTTGATTGCGACGCGGATATTCCCCTGATGCCCACGTCTGACAACGCATACTCCAAACAATAACACCAAATCATTCACCACAGCAAGCCCGCACCAAAGCGCGCCTTTAGTAGTTACCACGCCGTTATATAATTCTTCAACTTTAGATGTGGAACTATATTTACATGATGTACCTTAATATCACGCTAGATATGCGG
Source organism: Isoetes taiwanensis (assembly GCA_021234155.1). Classification (NCBI taxonomy): domain Eukaryota; kingdom Viridiplantae; phylum Streptophyta; class Lycopodiopsida; order Isoetales; family Isoetaceae; genus Isoetes; species Isoetes taiwanensis. Next base: position 99,246 of record JAJEKV010000008.1, read on the forward strand.
ATGTTGGTTGGACGCTGCCTTGCCCTCTGTACTGGGAAGGAGGTAGAGACCTAGTAGCCGCGCATATTTAGATGATGCCCCAGTTTGTGACCCCTTTGAATTCCTATTAGATACCCAACCCGGCGCCATGGCGCTTTGAGGATTGCGCAATTGGCCACAAATGTGATCAGCGCTGGGTAAGATAGAGGGAGTCCCCGGCCGAGTGTGGATATCGGAGACTTCAAACGAAATGTTTATAGCCCCACACTCAAGAGGCCACCAGAGTGGCTCGCATGTCCCACACCGGCCCATGGTGTCGCGCTGACCCTCTCAAGAATTGCGATGTTGGCCCGCTCTTATTTTGGGGGTTCACCGTAAGGGACGCAGGCCCAATGCATCCTCTCCACCAACTGTCATCATCCCAGCCCACACTTCCAACCCTCAAACCCCATGTTCCATGACCAAGAGGCACACGCCTCCTGTGTCACGTTCACCACATTCCAGACTAGCCCAGACCCAGCACAGAGGGGCGACGGAATCTATCAACCCCAAAATATTGTCTATAGCGCCCTGCATTGTTATATCTCGACCGGGCTTCTATTTTGAGACTCCAACCGCCTGCCCATTCTTCCCCATGAGTCCTGGTACTGGTAGGAGCTTTTATATATTTTACAATATGTTGTTTCTAATATATCTATGATTGATGGCTGTATACTTTAGGTGGGTAGTTGATGGCTATATTGTTTCTGCAGCTGGCACAGGTGCTTCGCTGCTGGTTTTAGGATTCGGTACGAAAGACACTCCATGTTTTCCTACCCGCCTGGCTATCCAGGAACGCGGCAAACCGAGGGCCCACATGTATGCACGGCGTCGGATGGAGGATTTGTCAGAGGTATATGGCTCCGGCCAGCGCAGGAGCGCCACAATATTTTGATTGACAAGAGCTAGCACTAGCCATAACCCCAATTTCACTCAGAATTAACTCCACTCTAGTAGAGTATGGAATGGGAATTCCAAGGTCGAACTCTAAAGTGGGGAGAGAAATTCTTCTTTTCCCGTGTCATAGAATTAGGCTAAGTTATAAACCGGAAAAAAGATGAGTCAAACAAGCATTCTAATAAATTTGGAATGGAACATTAAACCAAAATTTGCTAAAAACTATCAAGAATCGCGGGTAAATAGCAATACGTAACTGAACGAAGTAAGTGTAAATTCATAGACTAAACCGAGAACCATTTAGAATTTAAAAGAATTTAAAGAAAAATTAATTATATAGAATGGAATAGATAAAGGGGCCATTAAATAGGATAGCTAATTAATGGGATAATATTGACAAAAGAAATATTCCTTGGTATGTGTGAGCATCTTTCTCTTTTTAAATAAATTTTAGCCCTTGTCCCTAATTTTCCCACATAAACTCTCTCTCTCGGCCCTAAAGACGATCTCCACCTTAAGTTAATGAGTTTCCCAAACAAATGCGATATGGTGCACACAAATGCTACTTGAGAAGGTTGGAAAGCCCCGAGGAAAGAGAGCCAGCCATGTGTCAGAGATCCCCAGAAGCGTTAAAGCCCGGCTTCGGCTGAGGTGAATGGAAGCCCGGCACCGGACTCCTGTAGAGTCCTACACTGAGACGAGAAGCCGGAGTCCCAAGCAGCCTAAATGCAGCGGCTTCAGTGACAGGCAAGACTTGTTGAAAACTCTTAGGGAATGAAAATAATAATATGGCCTCAATCGCGCAATGAATCGAGAAACCAAAAGAAAAATCATAATCGAAGAATGGAATAATGAGAAAGATAAACAATGCGCGAAGACAGATCAGAACAACCGAAAAAAATAGTCAGGAAGGAAGAACAATGGAAAGAACCGAACAGGGAGAAAATAAAGCAAATTGACAAAGTCGAGAACAGGATAAGAAAAAGTCAGTAGTCGAACAGATCAGTCGTCATAAAGATCAATCCTAAGGTTTATAAAATTACCAAAAAGGTACTTTTAAGTAATACTTCTCTGCAGTACAATTGTATTCTAAGTCGTAGACTACAAGCTTGACTAAAAGGTGTGTTATGTCTCAGAGTAGTAATCTTGATACATGTTGTAAGGTACCTTGTGATGTGTAAGATCTTAGAACCCAAATATATCATCATCTTTGTCTACCGAGTATTTTCAGTGGTTTCCAAAACGTATAGACCCTAGCATGCTCTTACTGAAAGCCTAGAATATTTAAACCCCTTCCTCAAGACCGATTAAATAGAAGAGGTCCATCATGGACCCACTTCCAAGGCATGCAGATCTTGAGGAGGTCCCGGCGGCCCTCGGCAATGCAGAATCTTGATCCGGAAGGCATCCTTGACAGTACTCCGAAGATCATGCAAAAGTGCAGGCCGGAATACCAAGTCACACTCTGATGGTCAGGTCCTTGAGAGTGGCAGTGAGCTAAGTATAGCTTTTGAAGAGACAATCTATCTTGATCATGGAAAAAGGTGTCATGGTGATACTTAAGGATTTAAATTTAACACATTAGGAGTGGAAAGATAAAATTTAGAATCTTTTTGTAAAATCTTGACTCTAAATATATTGTAATCTTTTAATTAATCATTGTGTTAGAAAGGCATTGAAAATTATGTCTTCAACCAAATTATTGGTAGCATGTGGCAAGGTGTGTGACTTGCAGCAGCTAGAAGGTTGCAGTTCAAACTTTGTCTTGTGCAACACCTTTTTACATCCAGGTATGACTGACCATCTTTTATATATCACGAATTATAATGTTAGTATGTTATGAATATCGTATGGTGGTCGTCCTTACCACCCTCTCCTGTGATGAGTCCTGCGGGCTAAAAGTGGATTGGCTTATTAGGGTAATGTCGGTGGGAAGCTACGCCATTTTATCGGAGCATTAGTGATTCTCGGCCCGAGGCTCCACGCGTTCTATCCTTGATGAGTAACCATCGGTCATTAAAGTAAAACAATTGCCGTGAAGAAACTTGGAGTCTAGAATCTTCGAACCTCGAACTCCTCATGATCATCAATTTCTTGGTGGTGGTGGCGGCCGGAGGAGCGATCGAGGAAAGTATTATTTGTGTAGGGCTCAATAGATAAACGCCAAATCACGGATGGAAACAAGCGATTAGAGACTCGGTACAGGAATGCCATTGCTGATCTAAAGCGTCGGTAGGACCAAGGGATGATAGATCAAACATTTGCCGAGGGGCGTGAGGTAAAGGAACCCTGAAGAAGCGGACAAGGCCATCCATGAAATTTAGGAGCTTCATGCCGTGCAAATCGACGCATAATCTTAGATAGCATTCGTAGCAGTGAAGATGATCTTTGAAGATTTGATTGAGAAACTTGGAGTTTTCAAATCGAGAGACTCGGCACTATGATTACGTAGAGTCACGCCCTTTGGCGGCTAAAGGGACCAAGCGAGGATGTTGGCCAGGTTCAAAAGAGATAGGTCGGCGATTGGAAGCATGTACTAAGTTATTATAGGCAAATTCAGCTAGTGGAAGGAATGTCGACCAATCATCACATTGATAACTAATAAAGAATCTTAAATATTGCTCGATACGTTAATTGCCTCTCAGCACCCATTACTTTACGGATGATGATTGAATATAAAAAAGTCGATTAAGGTCAAATCGGTTTTCAATCACATCGCCAAAGCGTATTTTTGAGAGTCTCGAAAAGGTCTATTAGTAGTTATACCATACAATTGCTTGGAATGAACATATTTTTAGTAAGCAAAGTGCAAGATAGACTGATTTTGATCAAATAATTCAATTTAATAGCGTACATTAGTCAAATCGACCGATAAACCATCCGGTTACCACCAAATGGCCCGGTCAGGTTACCACCAACTAAAATCAAGGAAGAGGACATTCATAAGACCGTTTTAGAATCGGTATGGGCACTCACCGAGATTCCCGCGGTCATCGTTTGGTCTATCAGCGCCCGGCAACCTCTATGAGATTGATGTTGAAATTTTGAGGGAATTCTTGGGCCAATTCATTCATCATCTTCTAACCGACGATATTTTTGATTTATAGCAAGTGGAATGGAAAGAGCATAGATGCACTTAAAGAAAGTTTTGGAGCTAAGGCGACATCCACTTGTTTGGGCAAGCTCTCAAAGTGCCGCCGGCTACACGGAAGTTAATTACCTGAGTCATGTGGTAAGAATGCTCATACTGGAATCGTCGAAGATCGAAGGCAATAAGTAGTTGGTAGGCATGAAAAATGTAAGCAGTAAAGCTTTCAGCCTCATGAGGTACTATAGGAAGTTGATGAAGTTTTGCCAAATGGCTTCAGCTCTCCGGACTCATCAAACATTACAAAGTCAAAGATTGGGTGGATCATTGGGTGTGAAAGTTCAAGCTTCGCTGACAAGCTCAAAGGAAGCCTTGACAGCAGCCCAGTGTTAACATTGCGCGAGACCAGAGAAAGATAGTATGTAGTGATGCGATAAGATAGCCATAGAGGACTCCTCATGTAGAGGCCGAGTTATAAATCGTCCCGAAAAATAGATAGCGTAAACGAAAATGCTACCGACTCTTGATCGGAGCTTTTAAGTCATTATCCGCGGCCCTACGTATTTCTTTGTTAGAATTTTTCGGTTAGATCTTGCCGACGCTCGAGCCTCCTATTACATCCCTCACCTTCACCCCTCAGCTTAAGACAAAGACATTGGATATTTGAGATATCATACACAAAGCCGAGGAAGTTAAATAGTTGTGTTGCCTTTTCTCATGGGCCATTGGCAACTAAAGTGCATTTGTACAATCTAAACCCTCTCCAACAAGTTTAGCAGAAGATTGAAGATGCTATTCCCTCGGTAATAGATTTGAGGTGATATATATGGGCTAGTCTTTGCAAAGGAAGCAAGGATAGAGAAAGAAAGGGAAGGCCACCACAAAGAAATTTAAAAAGAAGGCAATCTTTTATACTATAAGGATAAGCTTTGTGTCCCCAGTATCGGGGAATAGGAAGTTGATCCTCCCGATACTCACAATAGCTATAGGCTGGCCCTTGAGTCATTGATCCATCCTGTTGGCCCAGAGTAGATGTTAAGCCGATGTTAGGCTGGTTAGGAATTCAAAGAAGAAAGTGTACCCATGGCATGCATACAGTGTAGCGGATAGTCGCGAGGGAGTGTGCAACCTAGGTTGCTAATACGTTATGTGAGCCTTCATTAAAGCGGATCACGCCGTCCACTATATCTGGCGATGCAGTGCCCTAAAAGCGACTAGAGATGTGTATTTGCCCATGATGAAAAGGCCATGCCGAAATGGGAGATCATATATTGTGTTTGAAGACGGAGAAAAGCGTCATTTCTTCTTTGGATCTGATCGAGAGCAAGAGGGAAAGAGTTTCTTTGTTGGGCTAGATGCAAGTGCTGCAGGAAGAGACCAAGAAGAAACTAGGAAAAGTAATAGGAGCGAGGGTGGCCCTTTTATTCAAGTAATAGTATGAGAGTACGAGGATCATGATCTGGACCATCCATCTTGGCCATTGATCTGGATCGTCTATCTTGGCCACTGGAACTACATATTTTAATTCTTAATAACTTTAATCTTCAACATGTGATAAACTATGTTCCATTATTTTTTACGGGGGTATCTTTCCTTATGGGTCCTACTATATTCAAGCCATATGATCATGCACAAATGGCTAGGACCATGATTCCCTTGCCATTTTAGCTATATATCATTATCTTGTATTAAGCTAAAACACTAGGATTACTTGGACTAAACCGTATTGACATTTTATCTTTCTTATTACACAAATGATTATGCAAAATTCAAGAGGGGCCAAGTAAAAATTGCTTTCCATTTTAAAAGCAAGGTCCAACAAACTGAGCATGTGAAATGACACTCTTTTGAACTAGTAAAATTGTCCAGCGTTGTTGGGCTCTAACTCCATAAAGGAATTTTGATTTGCAATTTGAGTATGAAAGATTGGAGTAAATTTATGTAGGAAATTTGATTTGCAATCTAAATTATATGAGCATGGAGGAAGTTCGAATGCCACAATATTTGTTGATATGATATAATGCCATAGGAGATAAATTTTGTAGTCTTATAATTGCGGCCAATAGACTTTCATTTTGTAGGTACAAGAATCTTGAATAGTAATTAGCCATATGTAGCCTGTTATTTGTGCTACCATGACAAATGAGTGCACCACCGGACTACTACAATTATGCATCCATCGATTCTAAAGGCCCAAGCATCTATTAGATGAAGCGATTTAGCAGAGATGAAATGGATAACAAATCAATGGTTGAGACATTGTAGCGTCCCTACTCATGCGGTGCACTCGCAGTATGCAAAAACCGAGGAAGTTCATCCCCATACCGACTCCGGCAATATGGGGCCACTCCACATATCCGCAACCTTGAAGAGTTCGATTAGGAAGAATGAAGAAGTCCTTTACCTGTCTCCCCTCCCGAGGCCTACCTAGGCTAGCGAGCGTAATATACATGTCGATGAGTACATACATCAACATCACATAACCATCTGAAGGATGGCTCATCACATATCTGCATAGACAAAGATGCGATTACATCACATGGGAATCCTACCCAAGGCTCGGACTCGAGGGATGGTAATGACGGAGTCTCGGAGGTCGTGCGGGCCGAGTGCTGGCAAATGGATTTGGGTGGCATAAGAAATTGGCTTGGGTTGTCACTCCATCCAGCCCTCACTGTGCACTTTGCGAGTAGGTTGAAGGAAGTGTTGGGACTGTTGTAGCCCTTGGATGCATAGCCAAAGGGCTATTCTGGGTTGCATCTCTGATTCAGATGAAGTGGGAATCCTCCTGAGGAGATCTCCATCTTTGAGACTCAAGGTGATAGAGATACCTTATTAAACAACCCTTTGGAAAGTGAACCCCTCCACGGTGTCTCGAGGCCCATGCATACCCACACTCGGTGGCAAGCCATTAGACCCTGATCCACAATGATCCCGGTAGAGCCCTTACACACCCGGAGGGATGGATTTCAAGAGTCGAACAGAACCTCTCCTTATAAGCCGGTCTAGCCTCTTCACACAGCCAGGTGTGGTTCTTGTACCTGAGGCCGAATAATTAGTAATGCACTAAAGGGACTAGCTAGGAGACATCAACTACTAAAATTTGTAGGTCTCTACCCTCCTTCCGATACAATATGAGTCCACAGAGATCATCCATACGTAGTATTATCCACCAGAACTAAAGAATAATATCATCTATATCATAGAGTTATGTTCTTTGAATTGGGGGCTTTCCTTCTCCCAAGGTTCTATGTAGGCTGCTATGGAGCGAATTCAATGAAGCTAAACACCTTTAACTTCTGTGCCGGAGAAGGCGGATTAGGCTATTGAATTGACTCATCCCCAGTCATAGCCCGCTCCTCTTGCTCCGGAATGCTTCCATGTATTTGTCTTGCTTGGAATCACGGTCGGAAGAATCCCGGCGAAAATTTGAGGCTTTCGGCGGATCTTGGTCGAAATTGACTCTTGAAAGCAGCAGACTCGGAAGGTTAGGTAGGCGAAAAAGGAAAGGGTGGGGTTTGGTTGCCTTATGTAGGCTTCTCCGGTTGAGTTAGGGTTTCCGCGAGCCCTTGGTATACCCTTTAATAGTTAATGGTCTAAATGCATACATTGATAAATCACGTGCCACACTTGCAAGATTGCCCCTAGAGCTACTTGCTTGGCTATATCATTACGTCACTTGGAATGGCGTTAATGCAGCGTGGCCGGTCTGCGTCTGATATCGTCAGACCATTATATAAATGCTGGGCAAATCTATTCTCCCCACCAAAATGATGTTGTCCGCTGACATACGTGGTTCTCCCCAGTCACTGTAACTTTTGCAATCAACCAGTGCATACAATTTATTATTATTATACTTACACAATTATTAGAATTACTCTAGGTAATGTTTAAAGACATTATTGTACTGTTCATTATCATTTAACTTATCACTTCGCCTTAATCAGCGGTAATTGCTAATACTTATGCAACATTTAAGTTTATCAATTTCGTACAAAATTTACGCTTCCGGTACTCTTCATCCCTTGCAACCGCGTTTTAACCAAATCAAGTGTTGCAAGTCACTATGAAATCACGCATTGTTTTACAATATCTGTAATTACATATTTACTAGCTTTTGCAAGATTTAGCTGATTAGTTCAATGGTAGAAATCACAACTACTCTAGAACTATCTATGTAAGTGCTCTGGTAGTGCGGCTCCACTTTGGTTCTTCGTTCTCATTGGCCCTCCTGGATTCACCCAGCTAGAATATTAATGTAAAGTTGGTTATAGGAACTGCCCATCTATCTACATGAATGCATGACTAGTCTCCATTAGGAAGAGGATGCTTCTTCCATACGTGGCGTGGAAACCAGTATACTATAATGCCTATATAGCGCTCATACTACACCTTTGGTGCACGAGGCGTGGAGGAGGATAAGGTCCTTCCGTGTTGAAGCGTGAAGGATAGGAGTTCTCATTAGGCATTGACTAGATGCTCTATCAATGCATTCTGGATGACCTCTTATCTCACCAGTGCGTCCTACTTAGTGGGCCGAGTAGACTTTAATCTACCTTCACTCATCCAATGGCGGTCTATTACACGCGATGACATTACACCATGTCCTAGAGATCACCGTGAGTGGTCCCATCATCATTATTCATGCAACCCATACAGCATACCGGTTGCATCATAGATTAATCTTAACTACACATAAAATTAAATCTAAACACCGTGACATGCACAGTGATTTTTCTTTGGCTCCTTTAATGCATGTGATTACATAATTACCTAAGATAATGTTGCTGAATTAACGTTATCACCGTCGCCGGATACATTGCTTAGATCGTACAATTGCTGTTACTCTAAGCTTTGCAATGTTGTAGCACTAGATCGCGATTATTTAAACAATAACCACAGTTTAGACCTATTGTTACATATGAATAGGAGTTTTGAATTATCATACACAAAATTAGATGTGCTTCTTGTTATTCTCTTCCTTGGAGTCTGCATTATCCTTGAAATTGTACCCCTAAGATGCACTTAAGTATGCACAGATTATTTTCTATTTATGTTACCTCAGGACCACAAGATCATATGGCTATCCTTGGAAGGAATTGCATCCTTGCGGCGGATTAATTAACATGCTACCTCACATTACCATTGTTATTTAACTTATTTCCCTATGATACATGTCGTCTGACCAAATTCTATCGAGTTATTAGGATCTATATTTAACACAATCAATAGAACACATTAAAAGCTTATTATACATAGGCACACCTTACCTAGGCTGGGGCGCATCCACCATTGAGCGGTGATGGGTAGTTTAGGTAAACTTGGTGCGTTGTTGCTTCCCATATTTTTGCTCCACTTCATTGGTGTAGTTGGCTATCCGCGTCAGGTCTGCATGTTGAAGGCCTTGTTCATTGCGGCGGCCATTCTAAGTGGAACTCTCTGGTCGATCAATTCGTGCAGTACGTTCAATCCTTAAGATTAGGCCCTCCCATTTTCTTGAAAGAGATAGTCTGCACCCCTCGATGGCGTTGTACCACCGAGGTCATATCTATTCTCTCTCCTTAAGAGGTTGCTCGGCTTCTTACTTAGCATTAATTTACTAGCCTTAGCTGGCATATGTAACCATCTAAGATGGATGCACATATTATGTTGTCATTTATTTCAATATAGTTATAGGTTTACCTACCTGCTTAGTTAGAAACGATTCTAAACCACAGGTTTTATCATCATAATATAATTCCTTTTGTCTCAAAGACTATTTGATTACTATAATTCTTATTTTGGAATGTACCTTGCATGTATATTCTTTTATATTCTAGAATTCCCCTTTCTTAGTTATTTAAGCTCTTGGAATATTTCCTACCAATGAATTGATACCATAAGTAACAAGTTGGCGGACTTGCTAGATTACTTCTTTTCTTTCCCGGTTGGATTATTCTTTTTGGAGGTACTAGATTTATACATGGTCAGCAATTATCCTATTAATGATTCCTTCTTGGCAGGGTGATCAATCTCACCAAGTGGTTCAATATATTGGATGTGTTAGCTGTTGTATAATTTTGAGTTACTCCTGCGTTTCCTTCCCAATGCCAGCAGCCCAAGCTCAATGTTAGGGCAATCCTTCCCGTGAGAATATCTAAAAATGCTCTAAATCCCAGTATGGATGTTACCATCCCTACATTTAACCTACTAGGCCCCATGGCCTTAGATCCTAATGAGCCTTTGAAGCTCATCCACTGGGTGCACCTTGAGCGTAGGTAATCATTCTTCACAGTGCATTCGATACTTCAGTCTCATGGTGGTGGCTCCTCTTTGATGTAGAGTTGACTTTGTTCGTTAGAAACCTCTCATTCTTGGTGGCTTTGATGGTGTAGTTGATCACTTGAAATCTTCCATACGCTTTTCAAAGAAAGCACGGAAGGTGGCACCGTTTGAAAAGATCTTTCATCTTGGACTCTTTGTCTTGGCGACTAAGGATGGCTCTATATCGATATTGTTTCTTTGATTCATCGACATCTCATGGTAGATCCTCTTGTCGTTATCGTGTTGCCGAATAGTGTTGAGGATGTTGATTTAGCCTTCACCCCACCGGTGCACGACATCTCTTCCTTTGATCTGTTATGCTATGGGAGGAAGGAATAACAAGGAACTATATATGCAAAACATATAAGCCATAATTACAATTACTACTAGAGCTATTGGAATTTTGTGCCTCCTTAGGAGTTGCCCGCATACCTACTCCTTGGCAATGTCGCCAGTGTTATCGTTATTAATTATTGATAGTCTATATCACTCTATTTATGCGTCGGCTCATACTCGGGGTAACTTGTTGATATGTAGGCCCTCAGGTGTTTGTGGCCTGTAGCACAACCGCTTTGCATCACATTCTAACTAAGGTGTGCTAGTCGTTGATGCTTCAACATTTTAGTGCCTTTTACGATTCTGTTCTTGGTGTGTTTCTTTGTGTGCTTTGAAGCTATTTGGAAATCTCTTGAGGCATCTTGTGATTCCTTTGGCTATCCTCTCATACGGAGTTGTTCTCTTAGGTTGTTCTTTGAATCGTCCATTCTTGGGTTCACCAAGTTGCATACAGAAGTCAGCGTGCAAGTCATCGGCTTCGCCTGCGCCCTAGTTGCTTCTCCATCGAGCTTCAATCTTCGCGTTTGATCCCTCGATCACATGGCTTAGACGTTGTCCGCGTTCCCTCGGTGCTATACCCATCTTCTTGTCTTGAGGTACCTTCCGTGGCTGATTGTGCTCGTCGGTTTGATCCTCTTATTTGTTGCCTCTAGGAGCTTCGTGAGGAGAATCGGTTGCTAGCGCTATCGGCTGATTCTGACCTTTGTCCCTCTATGCATATCGGTCTCTCTGTGCGTAAAGCTTCATGGCTCCTCCTCCTGGCGGCTATGTTGTGGGATGATGGATCTTTATATCTGCCAACTGACCCTTAAGTTGAAGAAGTACCTTAGATATGCTCTTACCGTTGGAATGCTTTGGGCTATTATCTTGAACTCTCTTTTAGCGAAAGATTGTAGTTGATATCCTTGTCGTTAAGGTGTGGATAGCTTCTACCTTGGGCATTTGATGTTCCACATGTTAGATATGATGTCCGGCGTCTTCTCTTCTAATTCACTGGTAGGAGTATCGTGAAGTTATCACCTAGTTGTTGAAGGCATATCTCACAAATGCATGGTGCCTTTAGTAAGTCGTCTCCATCTATTCTACGTGTCATAGCGCATCACCTATATTGCCACAAGGTGGAATTGTAGTCGTCGAGATGTTGCCTTCTTAGTTGGCTGGTTGATGTGGGTAATTCCTCCTTCTATTGTTGAGGCCACTTTCGTGTCATAAGTTAGATCAAGTGTTGCGGCTGCCACAAGAGGTAGTGTTATGCCGGCTGATGTCACGGTGCAGTGATGATCTTGACATGACGGTGTTTGTCTCTTATTACGACATTGGGTGAATGGCGGTCTTCTCTTGAGGCATACGGAGTGTTGGGGTGTTGAAGGTTTGCTTGGGCTGCAGTCGTTTCTCCCTCATGCTTATCTTCCATTTTGATCTTGGGCTGTCGTTGTGGCTTCCTTGCTTCCATATTTGGTAGTGAAGTGAAGGAGCTACGATCTAAAAGCCTTCATCAAGTAAAACTGTGACTCTAAGCTCATGTTCTCACTATATGTGTGAGCCGACG